>JAHDVE020002921.1:0-322482 GCA_022606495.2 Halesus radiatus
ATAATTGCAGCGTTGAAAACTGATTGTAATTTGTTAATTTGGTATTTGGGGAGACTCGCATATATTCCGTTGCAGTAATCTAGACGTGACACAACGTACGAATTGTCAAGCAGTTTGGTCGCCTCTGTTGGCAGGTTTCTCCGTATTCTTCTTTAAGATTTTTTGGGATTAATATATATAATTGCAGCGTTGAAAACTGATTGTAATTTGTTAATTTGGTATTTGGGGAGACTCGCATATATTCCGCTGCAGTAATCTAGACGTGACACAACGTACGAATTGTCAAGCAGTTTGGTCGCCTCTGTTGGCAGGTTTCTCCGTATTCTTCTTTAAGATTTTTTGGGATTAATATATATAATTGCAGCGTTGAAAACTGATTGTAATTTGTTAATTTGGTATTTGGGGAGACTCGCATATATTCCGTTGCAGTAATCTAGACGTGACACAACGTACGAATTGTCAAGCAGTTTGGTCGCCTCTGTTGGCAGGTTTCTCCGTATTCTTCTTTAAGATTTTTTGGGATTAATATATATAATTGCAGCGTTGAAAACTGATTGTAATTTGTTAATTTGGTATTTGGGGAGACTCGCATATATTCCGCTGCAGTAATCTAGACGTGACACAACGTACGAATTGTCAAGCAGTTTGGTCGCCTCTGTTGGCAGGTTTCTCCGTATTCTTCTTTAAGATTTTTGGGATTAATATATATAATTGCAGCGTTGAAAACTGATTGTAATTTGTTAATTTAGTATTGGGGGAGACTCGCATATATTCCGTTGCAGTAATCTGGGCATTGACACAACGTACGATTGTCAAGCAGTTTGGTCGCCTCTGTTGGCAGGTTTCTCCGTATTCTTCTTTAAGATTTTGGGATTAATATATAATTGCAGCGTTGAGAAACTGATTGTAATTTGTTAATTTGGTATTTGGGGAGACTCGCATACGGCCTCCATGGTCGAGGGGTAAGGCTCTCGACTGCGAATCCGAAGGTCGCGGGTTCAAATCCCGGCGTGCGCAAGTAATTTTTATTTAATTAATTTGTGTTGTTTCACAATTAATTCATTTAAAAATAATATATAGTATATTTGCGAACGTTCCAGAGTGGGAGATACTCTCAGTATCGCCCTGGTGAAAGACCACCATTCAAATTGAAACGTTGCTTGAAATGGCTTTTAGCCGTGTTTGGTGACCAGATCTAAATAGCCAGAAATTTCCCCTTTTCCCCACCTTCCTCTCCCCCTTCTCCTTCCCCTCCCCACAGTACCTTCAGCCTCACAAAATTCCACAATTGGAAATGCCAGTCTCACTGGACGGTTGGGAGCAGTTAAGGACTCTTGTGCGGTATTCATAAAAAAAAATATATATTCCGTTGCAGTAATCTGGGCAGTGACACAACATTGGTGTCAAGCAGTTTGGTCGCCTCTGTTGGCAGGTTTCTCCGTATTCTTCTTTAAGATTTTTTAGGGATTATATATATAATTGCAGCGTTGAAAACTGATTGTAATTTGTTAATTTGGTATTTAGGGGAGACTTGCATATATTCCGTTGCAGTAATCTAGACGTGACACAACGTACGAATTGTCAAGCAGTTTGGTCGCCTCTGTTGGCAGGTTTCTCCGTATTCTTCTTTAAGATTTTTTGGTATTTATATATATAATTGCAGCGTTGAAAACTGATTGTAATTTGTTAATTTGGTATTTGGGGAGACTCGCATATATTCCGTTGCAGTAATCTAGACGTGACACAACGTACGAATTGTCAAGCAGTTTGGTCGCCTCTGTTGGCAGGTTTCTCCGTATTCTTCTTTAAGATTTTTTGGGATTAATATATATAATTGCAGCGTTGAAAACTGATTGTTATTTGTTAATTTGGTATTTGGGGAGACTTATATTCTGTTGCAGTAATCTAGACGTGACACAACGTACGAATTGTCAAGCAGTTTGGTCGCCGCTGTTGGCAGGTTTCTCCGTATTCTTCTTTAAGATTTTTTGGGATTAATATATATAATTGCCGTGTTGCGCTTCCTCCTCCTGTTGCCAAAAAAGCTTATGGCCGTGAAAACCTGTACGCGTTGTCGAAATGTTTTCGCCTTTTGCTAAATACATTTTATTTTTTATTTTATTTATTTGGGAGACCAACAGTTTACGTAAAAAAATAACTATATAAAATAAGATATATAAATTTGACCATTTGCAGGTTTCCACATGGGTATTATTTATATAAGTGAATATAGTGATTTTTCAAGAAATCAAAGTAAAATTTAAAAAAGGGGGAAGAGGGGGGGTCGATCTAGTTGAAATGTATGTGTGTTATTTTATGTTAATAAAGAATAGTGTATATACATATAAAGAAGAAAGTTAATAGACTGGTGGTATTATGAGGTGAGTATCTATATGAAGTTATAAAGGCTCGATAGATCGCCGGTATGACTTTATGGAGTGTGGTGCAGAGTTAAAGATGTCAAGTTTTGATTAGTGCTTGTTAAAAATATGTGATGTCCCGATAAATGAAAGAGTTTTGCTTTGAATTGGTGTTGCATCGAGTGAGGCTAAGAATTTGGTCCGATCTGGTTAGCCTATTGGTTTGATACATAGGATGAGAGCTATTTGAGAAGGTCACCGTGTACGCCGATTTGCATAAGCTTACATATTAATACGTCGTGAATCACCAAGTCAAAAGCTTTACTATAGTCCGTGTATATTCCGTCTACGTGTACATGCTGATAGATATTATCTTGCAAGAATTCCGCGAATGCTATTAGTTTAGTTGTAATAGATTTTCCACCCATAAAACCATGTTGGTTAACATTAAGCGAAGATTTCAGGGCGGAAAACATCTGGTAGTATACCATTTTTTCAAAAACCTTGTTGAAGATACACTGTTTTGAAATGGGTCGATAGTTTTCTACGTCAGATTTGTGTCCAGTTTTAAAAACGGGTGTCACAAATGCAATCTTCCAAATATTAGGTACCACACCCTCCTTCAAAGAACGATTGAAGATAATGGATAAAGGTTTAGAGAGACTGTGTGCACACTTCAGTATGAAGAACGGAGGGATTTTATCTGGACCTGCGCCTTTTTTTAGATTTAAATTTTACAAATATGTCTGCACCAGACGCTCGTCAACTTCGATACTATGAATAGTAGAGGTATTGTAGATATAATGGTTAACTGGGATATAATTAGAAGTTTCTGTAGCGTTGTTGTAAACAGAACATAAATATTTGGAGAATAGGTTAACAATCGCAGACCCGTACTACCATACTATGAATAGTAGAGGTATTGTAGATATTATGGTTAACTGGCATATAATTAGAAGTTTGTGTATCGTTGTTGTAAACAGAACTTAAATATTTGGAGAATAGGTTAACAATCGCAGACCCGTACTACCATACTATGAATAGTAGAGGTATTGTAGATATTATGGTTAACTGGCATATAATTAGAAGTTTGTGTATCGTTGTTTGTAAACAGAACTTAAATATTTGGAGAATAGGTTAACAATCGCAGACCCGTACTACCATACTATAAATAGTAGAGGTATTGTAAATATTATGGTTAACTGGCATGTAATTAGAAGTTTCTGTATCGTTGTTGTAAACAGAACTGAAATATTTGGAGAATAGGTTAACAATCGCAGACCCGTACTACCATACTATGAATAGTAGAGGTATTGTAAATATTATGGTTAACTGGCATATAATTAGAAGTTTCTGTATCGTTGTTGTAAACAGAACTGAAATATTTGGAGAATAGGTTAACATTCGCAGACCCGTACTACCATGAATAGTAGAGGTATTGTAAATATTATGGTTAACTGGCATATAATTAGAAGTTTGTGTATCGTTGTTGTAAACAGAACTGAAATATTTGGAGAATAGGTTAACAATCGCAGACCCGTTTTGAGCTTTCTCATCCGCAAGAAGTACAGTATTTGGTATACCTTGAGATTTGGAGTTAGATTTAATATAGTTCCAAAGCTGCTTTGGATTGGAGGATGTTTATTGTTCAACGTTGAATATGTATTGAGTGTGACATTCGCGATTTAGTTTTTTATGATAAGAGAGAAAAAGTTGAGTAGTCAGACTGATTGTTGTAAATCTTGAACTTTTTGAAATATTTGTATTTTTCCTTCGTCAATTTGATGAGAGCTGAGCTATACCAGGCGGATATTTTGAGTTCTTACTAGGTTTATACGGAATATGAGCATTTATAAGTTGATGTATTTGTGAGTAGAAGTTCAATAATATTGAGTTTATATCACCGATCGAGAGGAGCTCGTGCCAGTTTACTTTGTTGAATAAAAAATGTATACGTTCATAGTCACCACGTTTGAAGACATGTCTTATTTCCTCCCTCAATTCATTCAATCAACAGATTCAGAAAAAGTTACATCTATCGTAATGGAGGCATGGTGTATGTCTTCGACAATAAGCGAGTCCTTACATGCTGATACCTTGACACAATCATTACAGAGAACTAGGTCTAGAAGGTGGCCATTGGAATTATAGAGTCCCGAAAAATGCAGGCAATCAACAAATGCAGAGCTGAGTTCGGATAAACGATTACCAGGTGTGTTGTCGCGTTATTTTGGCATTTGTTCCACAGAATGTCGGCTAGGTTGAAGTCACCTAAGATAAGAAAATTTTACAAGGAAATTGTAACGTTACTATATTATTGGATGAGGAATTCGTTGTCACTATCACCATCTTCTATAATATTATTCATGAAATAAATCGTAAGAAACATTGAAGCGACCAATTCCTCAATAGAACTGTCAAACTATCGGTTTTCGGTAAGTAAGAGCTAAAGTTAAAAGTGACGAAAATAAGCAGTTAAATTGATTGAAAAACGCATTTTGGGAAATTTTACTTTAGCGAGCCTTTTAACTCTTACTTTGACTATAGCATGTGTTGAAACAGACGGCCCTCAAGAAATCATTTGAACATCGAAGTTTTTTTGGCTATTATTATTAAACAACACAAACTTAGGATTGTGTGTATTGGTGCATATGTATTCACTTTGGATAGTGATGTCTCCTCTTGATCAGGCCTCCTGGCCTGGCTTGAAGTGGTTTTGGTCTGACTCGTCGCCATTTGCATTATTTGACAAGTAAACGTATAATTTGTTTGTTTCTTTCGTTATTTTTCGATATCTTCTGGTGTATTTGATTTCACGTTGGGTTTTTAAAGTCTTTTATATTTGGTGGATTCGTTTCACTGGAAGTGTCTTTGTCAGTATAAATTTCTTAAAATGACGATCAGTAGCGGGATAATTCTTTATGCTGCCCGCGGATTCATTCGTTCGTCTCCTTCTTCCTGTGCTTCTCATGCAACATCACACATTAAAAACAAAAACCACTCAAAAAATGTTTTTGCAATATACCCTTTTCTTATTTTTTAACAGCTAAAATAATGTCTATTTTTGATAATAATAATAATAATAATTGGATGATTTGTATAGCGCCGTTTTTGTGAAAAATCACCTCAAGGGCGCTGTCAATTCGTGGTGGAATTTCATATTAATAAATCTACTAAAAGAATGTTTCGAGGCTCCGTGATGAAAATGTCAATGCTAACTTAATATACAATTTTTTTTTTAATGTATTAATTAAACTTTTTGTTACATGATATAATACAGATTTTATACTATTTTTCCGTCAGAAGCATTTGCTTGTGGATGGAAGAAGAGTGTACATATTTATTATTGGTAATTAAAGTAATATAATATATGGTACATGTACTCGTATATGTATGCATTACAGTTTTATTAAGAAAAAAACATAGTATATAGTAAATGTACTCGTATATGTATGCATTACAGTTTTATTAAGAAAAAAAACATAGTATATAGTAAATGTACTCGTATATGTATGCATTACAGTTTTATTAAGAAAAAAACATAGTATATAGTAAATGTGTTATAAAGAGATATTTGTATTACATATCATAATTAGGGTAGTATATTTAAAATATATGCGTTTCGAAGAAAAAAGAAATGTTGTGGAAGACAAGTAAATTTCAGAATATTTGCAAGGCAAATTTGTTTGGAAACATTTTTTTTTATTAAGATTGGCTTTAAAATATTTCTTGACAGAGTTAAATATTAGGATTTTATCTTGAATGCATCTGATCTCTTCCGGTAGTTTATTGAAAAATGATCGTCCTTGGTAAGTATAATGTAGTTGTGGAAATGGAGTATTTAATTTTGGCCATGGGAAAATATGTTTAAAACGCGTACGGTTTTCAGTTCAGAATTGATATTTGTCTCTTCCTTTTATGATTCGGATTATTGAATTTTTAATGTACAGATTTTTAAACGTAGGCACGCACTTCAAATAGGCTGTCCGTTGGGTAGTCCGAATATTTTTAAATATTATTTTTATTATTATTCTTTGAAAAATTTCTACTAAAAGAAGGTTAGATTTATATGCGGATCACCAAATAATGATAGCATATAATAGAGTGGATTGAACTAGGTATAGTATATTGAGTATAGATTTTTGAACGATAAAAAAATTCTAATTCTAAAAAATATATATACATATTAGTTTTATAATTTTTTTACTTGACATATTTGGTCTTTCCATTTCAAATTTTTATCGATAATTACTCCTACGTATTTGATTTTATTTGCCGTTTTTAGTATTGTGCAGCTTAAAAAAAAATCATTTGAACGTTGGCGCAATTTGAACGTTGAATTTGAAGCAATCGTTTGATATGTTGACATAAAATTTCCAAGATTATAATAAATTTGTACAGTTTTCATGAAGCCAATGCTTACCGATATTATGTAGGTAACTGTGTCTTTTGCCTTATTCGTACGAGATCCGAGTTCTTCTCTTCGTTTGCCCTCGGTGGCATCCTGTGGAAATACTCCAGTTTAGCTGGCTTTACGCGATATTAATTTTCATACCCATCCCCACGTGGAAACCATATCGGGACTTGTATGGAAAATCTTTGCTTCACCTTTACACGATCATTATTTTCATACATAATTTGCAGATATAGTTGCCATTAAATAAGAAATAATATTTTGGGACGCTACTCGTCAAAAAATGGCAACGTTAACATAACATAACCATAGAATCATAATATGGAAGCAATATAATCTGTCGCAAAATGTTAAATAATATACGCGAAATTCTCATTACCGAACAGAAACACGCTTTCACAATCGGTAACAAACACGGTCTGGTCTACCCATATTCTTTTGTACAGTATTTTAAATATATTTCGAAATAAACACGCAACTTCTCCACATAATAAGTAAAATAATAGTTACTTAAAACAATGATAGTTGTCAAATCGGTATCAAAAATAGAACAAGTCCTATTTTCCATACCGAATCTATATGGAAAGACTACTTGCGTGGAATCTGTACAAAAAAAGTATCGTATAAAACGCCATTAGAATTATTCAGCTTTAGCACTGTTAAAGAACGAAATGTATATATATATATCGTATTGTAAAATTTTTGTGTACAGTGCCAGGGAACATTTCTCCCTCTGTCTGCTGTGGTTAGAGGTGCATAAATGTGGAGATGATAATCTGTACCCAGTGAGCGGGCTGCCTATTACTACTGTAGGGCTTTTATTTATTTTTATTTCAAATAATTGTAAGCTGTGTTTTATGTGCTAGCGGGACTTGCTGATACCAATATTATATTAGAACGAAATGTAGTAAAAAAAATAATGTAGCGATTCCTCTAAGAACGATCGTTTTTTTACCACGTTCTAGTCTTTGCTCAACCATTGATGTCGATTTTTTAGTCCATTAAAACTGGTTAGGTACAGCGTCCCTCATGAGTCTCGGTTTGTACTGTAAAATAGATAAGAAATTAGATGATTAAGTAAAATGTGAGGTTATGATATTTCTGTACTCGTGATGTTGTTATTAAAATGTCGTTTTGCTCAAATTAGAGAGTACTTACGATTTCGAAGAACAGATTCCAGATATCACATAGTCTACGGAACAAAATATTTATTGCAAATACGAGAATTGTTTGTCCGGGTATATTTATCTCTTTTTATAGTCACAATCCACTTTTTTCTTAACCGTTCATTTCTTACGTTCTTGTGGAACACAATTGCACAATACAACATTGAGACATTCTATTTATTTATTTGTAAGAAACAAAAAGCTTTTAATACAAATTTATATACAAAGAAAGTTTAACAAAAGGTAAGCCAACAAAGTTTCTTATGCCAACAGTGGTTAAATACAGATGTTTTATTAGAAAATACGAAGGAAGGGTGGAGAGGAAGAGGAAGATAGGATCGGGACAGGAGGTGTTCTCCATACATTATATACTCGTGCATTAATTTGTGGTCGTACGTATTACTTCGGTTCGATATTTTTAAAGCGTATTGTGAAGAATGTCGTTATGTGAAATTATGCGTTATATTGCGCACAAATATGGTGAATTAAAGAATTTATCCTAAGATTGGTCCTGCATGGGGGCAAATAAAAAAATTAGTTTATCGGGTTGGTCTTGATGGTATGTGAATGTTTATAAAGTAAATTAATTACAATTATTGGCCAGTGTGAATGTAGTATCCCTCAATGCACACTTTTACCAAACAGAAGATGAAAATCGATTTTATTTTACCACTGGAGAGATTAACCGAAAGAAAAGTATGTGGTGGGCGTGTCCGTCTGCCCGAAGTAAGCTGAATTTTCCTTACATCGGTGAAATTGATCAAACATTTTCAAATATGAAAATTCTTTTTTTAGTAGATAATTTCATCGGCTTGTCGTGCTACACGACTGGTGTCCCCGATACTAACTGAAGCCACCGCGTCGAAAGGTTCGAACATCTTGTCGTCCTTTCCGAAAGTCAAGCCTACCAACTTCAGGAAAGGACGACAGGACCTCAGCACAGGTTCTCATAGTGATGTGTTCACGAAACCTGTATTTTTTTATTTAGAGTATCATTTTCTCAAACCCCCCTTACACTCTACCTACATTTTAAAACAACATGCAAAGCACCGTAACCCACTATTCTCAACTTAAATTCTGAACCCCATATGGACTCCACTTTACGCTATCTATAAAGACATTAATTAACGTATCCAAACGAAATTTCTGCTTTGCCTCAGTTACAGAATGAGCGCACCTAAACAAGGATACATATGCTCTCGGACTGTAACGTCTCCACTCTCTCTAACCGCTGTCCTAATATTTATTACCTTAGGAATTTCGGACACACAGACACACCCACAACACACTCGTAGGAGTTATCTCTTTAGTGGATTGTGAGCTGAATTTAGCTAGTGTCATAAAAAACATCCGAAAATTTCTACGATAAACGAACATTCGTGAAAACTGTTGATCAAAGAAATTCTCTATGCTACAGAATACTACAGAGAATTTCTTCGGTTAAGGCGATGCAATGGGAAGTAATGCAAAATCGTGTGTTTTCGGTTTGAGAATTTGTTGGCCTAGAAATATCATAGGTGATTGAATTAAATACTGCAAGTAGATCACACCTTGGCCTGTCATTTAACCGTGCACTTTTTTGGTATGTCCTTTTATAAGCTTAGAAAAAAAATGAAGTATGGGACATTAAAAAATGTTTGAAGCGCAAAATCTCCTACTTATGAACACCTTTTCCCATATTTTCGTATTTCTCATTGTGGTAAATAAAGTTTTTTAGAATATGACCGTAAAACATTTTAATAATTAGGTCTGAGCTTTACAGAATTGAATAAAACACGCATTTTGGTGATGTTTTTTTGCTGAAATCGAAACATGCGGCCGATGTACAGCGGGATTTTCAACCTTGTCGCCACCTGCATAAGGAGCGCGTGATTTCGTTAAAATTTTAGCCGGTGGATGGCCTTAATCCAATAATAACATAATCCTTTATTTAGCAGGTAACTAAAATAATATATCGAAGGAAGCAATCACTTTGTGGCTTGACATTATAATTTAAATAAAAAATGTTTTTGTTTTAAGCCACTTTATTTTTATACATATTTATGCATTCGACCGGTTTCGGTTGGACTCAACTTTCTTCAGGAATGTACACATATAAATTAAAATTAAAATACAGAGATATCATAATGGAGACAGAGAAAGTGAGGAAAAGAGACAGCACGATAGGGTAGAACAGGACAGAGCATCACAGATTGTAACGATTGCGGCAATTTACATAGGTAAAACCGCGAGAAACGTAAACATTAGAGTCAAAGAACATATTAGATGCTTAACAAGTATAGGTTTTTCAGAATTCGCCGAACATTTAATTAATACTAACCATAATTTTGATAAAAGTACAGGAGTACAATTAATACATAAAAATAGTATAGGCTTGGGCCTTAATAACTTAGAAGCATTAGTAATATCAAAATCAAATAAAAATAATATATGCCAAATTTTAAATAAACAATTAGATTTAACCCAAAGTCCGATTTTAAGGATGTTCCCTTTCTTCCCCTCCCCTCCCCCTACCTCTCTATCTACCGCACTACCCCCCCCACTGTGATGCTCTGTCCTGTTCTACCCTATCGTGCTGTCTCTTTTCCTCACTTTCTCTGTCTCCATTATGATATCTCTGTATTTTAATTTTAGTTTATATGTGTACATTCCTGAAGAAGGTTGAGTCCAACCGAAACCGGTCGAATGCATAAATATGTATAAAAATAAAGTGGCTTAAAACAAAAACATTTTTTATTTAAATTAAAATAATATATGTCTATTAAAATTCATAAATCGTTATATGAAAAAACTCTCAAGCGGTGAGTTCTGGCTTAATTAAGTTTGCCCAGCTTTTTCTGTAGTTCAACGTAGCTATTTTCAGCCCACAATGTCATTCCCATCGGTGAGGTATGAAGATTTAAAATATATTGTAATCTTTACGATGTGTAGTTTCGAAACTAATTGGTATTTAAAAAAAAAACAACTTAATATCTTCGCCCCAAAACCAAAAGGATACTTGTGCAAAAAAAATATTTTGGGTACTACGCATTTTAACTGTTTGCGAAATAAAAAAATCATGTGTAGGTTATTTTTCATTAATTTTCAATGAAATTTAGACCTCTTGTGATATATGTATTAAAGATATATTGAAATACAGATTAGTTATAAATTTAAAAAAAATGGCGAAGGAACTGCATTCATAACCCCGAACCGTCAAAATCTCACAAGTGCCCTTTTGCTTTTGGGACGACGATATTATAATAAATATTCAACTCTCAAAAAACTTGGTCATTCGATCATTTCGTAGATATTACCAAATGCCTATTTCAGTTACTTTTTACGCTCGCTATGAGAGATTTTTACGTTCCTTCAAGTTGTTCTCTGGCAGGAAGTCTGACAGGATAAACCGACTGATAATATTCCCTTGTATACTGAATACCGGGCCTTATGGTCTTTTTACACGAGACCAGTGTTTAGTAGAGTAATTAATCGTAACTAAATAGTTTTTATTTTATTTTGATATGATTGGTATACAGAGTTCCTAAACTAAAAGTTTTCTGACTCTAGCATAATTAAACATTTTCAAACTGTCTTAACTGGCCTTAAACGCCAAAACAGCTGTCACAATAATAACAACTAAAAATACTTGTAGAACTTAATAATAACATTATTAAATTTGATTTACATTAAATTTAAAAAAAAATTAAATGGAGTTCTACGAATTAAACACAAAAACAATTAATATATTATTGAAAACGATTATCTAATGATTCTTTACTTTTGAATTTTTGCTGGTGGTAAGTGAATGACTTCAAACTTAATAATTGTACCGCAACTTTAGGGGCAGGATTTCCCTCCTTCCGGTGTATTGTTTTTGGTTTTTTGTATTTCAATATTTCGTTCTCGCTGTTATTTAGCGAGAGTGTTTATTAATGGGTTTTCATGACCGGCTAGACCGGCATTTTTAATCTCGACTGCAAATCCGTAGGTAGTGGGTTCAAATCTCAGCGTGCGCATGTAAATTTAATTTAATTAATATTCGTCGTTTTACAATTAATTCATTAAAAATCATATATATATATGTATATAGTATATTTACGGTGCGTTCCAAAGTGAAAGATGCTTGAAATGGCTTTAGCCGTGTTTCGTGCTTAGATCTGAATAGCCCGGTACTTCCCCCCTTCCTCTTCCTCATCGCCTTCCCCTCCCCATACCTTTTACCCTTACAACATACCCCAATAAGAGATGTCATAGTCCCATTGGCTTCGGACAGTTGGGACTCTTGTGCGGTATTCGCATAAAAAATAGGAGTGTCAAGAGAATTCATAATGCGAAAGTAAATGGCAGAAGAATTAATCAATCAATGCAAAAATGATATGAAAAAAGTTTTATGGACACCCACCACGAATAACATAATACCGGCAGACTAATATATCAGCGCCCTTGAGGTGATTTTTCACAAAAACGGCGCTATATAAATCATCCGAGCATCTGCGGACTTGAAAAACAGTCCGTGACAGCTGTAGACAGGTATTAACTTGGAGTTGAATAAATTGAATAGTTTTGAAACATTGACGTAATGGCTTGAAATAAAAATAAATATATTATGCATTCTAAGAAATAATAGGTTTGAGGTATCATTAGAAATCCTCCGCTTCCAGAATAACTGAAGAAATAATCACCAAAGTGCCGATGACATTGTCGTATTGTGCAAGGGCGATTATTATGTAGACAAATTCGTTAAAATTGGTATCAATTTTCAAGCAAAAACTCTCCAGTAGTTGCAATAAACAAACAATGATTTTACGGGCAAAATGAACACTGTAAACAGCGAAATTATAAGCCGTAAGAAATATTAAGAGCGGAAAAAAACTTATCTAGTTATAGTTGGGCTCAAAAATGGCACGTATGACGTCAGAAGCAGTGGTACCAACAGAACATGTTGTTTTGATGCTACGGTTTTTAGTTCACTTTTATATAACGATATATGAATTCTACGTATAATTATATACAATAAAAGTTATATATTCAGAATCGGTGTTTGCTGATCTATACGAATATATATTTTTAGTCATTATATTTTTCACTGGAGTTCCTTATTCAAATTAACCCAACCCCTTGTAAGGATTCATCATGTTACAATTCGTATTTCATTTTTAGCTTGTAAATGATATTTTGTTATGTAAAAATGGATATATAATATTTCACACAAAAAGGTTATTGTTATTATTACTGCATTATTAAAGACGTCGAAATAGTATTTTCGGGCTCTTTTTAATCAAATTGAAATAAACCAAAAAGTGACAGTTCGCACCTAACCTCTCTGTCATACGGTTATCTATAGAATTTTGGCCATTCTTAAAGATTTCATCACTATTGCGAAGATATCCACCTTACAAACTGTATAAAAATGATGTAATACCATTTCCATCTATAAATTATTTATAATAATGGTTAATTACTGAATGAAAGATTTAAAAGAAACTAATGAATAGTCTTGTGGGTTACATACATTATTTATTACATGTTGAATGTTGATATAAGTTGAAAGTAATTATTTGAGTGCTATAAAATATAATGGATGCACATATATTATTTATTTATTTAGTAACTGCCTATTGAGCATGATTTTCCAACATACAATTGACCGTTTGGACATTCTACTGCAGTCTACGTTTTAAACATCTAATAGATTAATTATGGCGCATACTATCCTTATAATATGATTCATGATAGGGATATGGTTGTGGTGTATAGATGCATGCATTTTTGCACATATCAAATTCTGAACCTGATATGGCAACGTCTTCTTCAAGCTGAAATATAAAAAAAATGAACATTAGAAGACTTATGTACACTATGGCAGAGATTCTTATTATTTGCAAAGCAATCATAACATTTGACAAACAACTGTCATGCTCACAATTTTTTACATCGTATTTACCGAATTAATTTTAAATTGTGGGAAATAAATATTGTTTAGAATATTACTTACAATTTAATATTTAAAATTTACTTTTTCAAAGAAATGATTCGATATTCGATCGGATCTCTTTTCATAGAATTACATCATTTTTTCTCATTTCTTGTCCCTTGGATAGCATAAAAATGTCTTATTTGGAGTTTTCCTTATAGAATTTGTACACATAAGCACTAAACAATAAATACTAGCATCGCACGTTGGGAGACATCGGAAAAAATATAGTGATAAATCAAGCAAGGCAAACTACACGAACTGACAGTAGCATAGATAATAGATATGCCCATAGATAAACCATTTTCGAACAAATTTGGCGTTACATTGAAAAAATTAACTATCGACATCTGTCGTATTAACAAAAAAACTCTAGTTCGAATTCATACCGCATGGAATATTGGCAGCACTTTACGGCCAAATATTTAATTGATATATAAACCGGCCTTTCTGAATTAAATGGTGGTTTAAAAATCTCAAAATACTGGAGAAAAATAATTGCCATCATTTGTGTTTTTTTTTTTAATAAACTTTATGAAACTTTTTTAATCCGCATTTAAAAAAACATGAAGGTAAATTATATCATAAAAAACCTAAACTGCTGGGGCTTAGGATTTTTTTTTACAGTAACTCCACACAGGAGACCCTGAGGGAAATAATTTCCCTCAAGGCCTATACCATCTTTGGGGATGCTATGTGTAGGGTCTTTTAGAAGATAGGAAGGAGTGAACTTGGGTCTTGAAGAGACCTGTGTTATAGGATGGAGGAAACACAGTGGCCGGCAGATCATTCCATAGCCGAGCTCTTGAACACAAGAACGAATCGTAGAAGCGACCCGTTCTCATGTGACAAATGTCAACCGTGTGCAAATGTTAGGCGCGCATTTGGCGTATTTCCCGACTATGCACCGGTGCCGAAGGGATCAATAACGCTAGTTCCTCGGAGCATCATCCATTAAAATACCGGTAGAACAAGTACAGCATTCCCACCTGACGTCTGTGCTCCAAAGATTGCAACCCGTTTGTTAAGGTAGGCGAATCTATCAAACGGACCGTCCGTTTCTGCACAGAGTCAAGGGTTTTTTCAAATATTTTTGGACTCCTGACCAGAGGTGGCTGCCAAATTCTACAGTGGGGCGTACTTGCTATTTGTACAGGGTCAGCAGTTGTGTACTATTAAAGTATCTGCGGGCTCTGTACAATACGCCCAGCTTCTGAGAGGCTAACTTTACTCGGCCCTCGATGGAGCCCCCATACCTGAGCTGGTCACTAACAACATCTGTGTTACTGTGTCTACTTAACAACTATTGTCTGTAACAAAGACCGTGTTTTATTAACAGGTTATGGGCCCAGATAATTCCAGGAGTTTTAATAATAGTAGTACAATTGTGTTTGTGTTAAAAACTAATTTCTTGTTGTCGCGGATATATTTTTCGTGTTGGGAATAGGGTTAAGGAGTTGTTACGGACTCATCAAGTGTTGGATATTATTAAAAGAAATGGCGTCTAATTCATACCTCGCAAGTATAACCAAGCTGAAAGGACGAGAAAACTACGATGAGTGGGCGTTCGCTGTGGAAAATTTGCTTATATTGGAAGGTATGGAACAGTGCATAAAGTCCGAGAAAACTGTGGCTATATCAGCAGCAGACGATGCAAAGACAAAAGCCAAGTTAATCCTTACAATAGATTCGTGTCTGTACGTCCATATCAAGCCAGCTAAATCAACTGCATATTTATGGAAAATGCTGAAACAAATGTTCGATGATAATGGTTTTTCTAGACGCATTTCCTTATTAAGGAGTTTAATATCGATTCGCCTTGAAACTTGTGATACGATGCAGAGCTACGTCACGCAAATTATTGAAACCGGACAGAAATTATGTGGAACCGGATTCAATGTAAACGATGAATGGATCGGCTGTTTATTGCTTGCCGGTTTACCAGAAAGATTTTATCCAATGATATTGGCTATCGAACATAGTGGAATCAAAATCAGTGCAGATGTTATAAAAACGAAATTAATCGACATGAAAGGAAATGACGCCGAATCGGTTGGGGCGTTCTCCGCCAGAGCGCGCCAGCGTCGCAATGTTGTTGTCGGAAGTACACCGAAAGTCAAAACTATAATGAAATCTGTCAAATCTATCAGATGTTATCGATGTAAATAAGAAGGACATTTTAAAAATCAGTGTCCTGTTAGTCAATCAGCGCATGATATGAAGAAGTCTAATGCATTTTCTGTTGTTTTTATGAGCGGAAGCTTCAATAAAATTGACTGGTTTAAAGATTCTGGTGCTTGTGTTCACATGACACCGAATGAAAACGAGTATTAAGGAGATAATAGCAGCTAATAAGATTGCTATGCCAGTTTTATGCTCAGGAGAAGTTAATATTGTGACGTTAACCCCGAAATGTAAGTACGAAGTTACATTAAAAGAAGTTTTGTGCGTACCTAACCTTACCACGAACTTGATCTCTGTCAGTCAGTTAATTAAAAATGGCAATAAAGTGGACTTCAAAGGAAAATGCTGCTATATTTATAATATACAGAAAGAATTAGTTGCTATAGCAGATATGATAGAAGGTGTTTATAAATTGAGATTACGATCACCAAGTTGTTTGTTGACTACTCCTCTTAGTGGAAGATTATGGCATAGAAGATTAGCACACATTAACAGTCAAGATATGCAAAAAATGAGAAACGGTATTGTATGCGGTTTGAATCATGACAATACTGTTGACATAACCAAGTCTCAATGTATTACTTGTTGCGAGGGAAAACAAATGAGATTACCCTTTTCTCATGTGGGTCAGCGAAGTACAGAAACGCTTCACACAATTCATAGTGATATTTGTGGACCCATGGAAACGAGTTCATTAAGTGGTGCTCGATATTTTCTATTATTTATCGATGATTATAGTCGAATGACATACATATATTTTCTGAAGCAGAAGAGTGAAGTTTTTTACAGATTTAAGGAATTTAAATCAGTTGTTGAAAATCAACTAAGCAAGAAAATTAAGATATAAAGAACAGACAATGGTCTAGAATTTTGCAATAACGATTTTAAAAGTTACCTAAACAAGGCAGGTATAATACATCAAAAATCTAATTATTATACGCCAGAGCAAAATGGGCTTTGTGAAAGAGCTAACCGTACAGTGGTTGAGAAAGCTAAATGTTTGTTATTTGATGCAAAGTTAGACAAAAAATTTTGGGAAGAAGCAACTAATGCCGCGGTATATTTGAAAAACAGATGTATTGCATCAGGAATGGATAAAACCCCATATGAATTGTGGTATGGATCAAAACCAGACTTGAGTCACCTGCGTTTGTTTGAAAGCAAAGTAATGGTGCATGTGCCTAAACAAAACAGTTTAAAATGGGATAAGAAAGCCGCACAACATATTTTAACCGGATATGGTGAGGATGTAAAAGGTTATCGTCTGTATAATCCTACCAAGAACTATTATTATAAGTAGAGATGTCATTATCATGGATGATGAAAATAACCCGGAGGTCGATATACTAATCACTGGGAGTGGAGAAAACTCTTGTCCAGTGGGGGGGGGGGGACACTAGTTGCAAAGATACGTCAAGTTCGGAAGATACAACCTTAGATGAGGATACACTAGTCGAAGATGGATCAGATGATACTTACACTCCTGATACCTGCACTTCTGAATCTTACACTAGTGATTATGAAGATGCTGACAATTCACCAGAGCAGCGAGTTGGATCCAGCAGAATCAGTAGGAAGCCAGAACGGTATGGGATGCTAAATATGTGTATTCCTGAGGGTGTGTTTGATGATGCTAATGGACTATCTTTAGAAGAAGCATTACAGGGAAATGAAAAATAAAACAGTGGTTAAGTGCAGTAAAAGAAGAACTTCAGTGTTTTAAAGAAAATAATGCATGGGAGTTAGTGGATATGCCAAAGGATGGTAAAACTGTAGTGAAGTGTAAATGGGAGTTACGAAAAAAATTGATAATAGTAATAATGTTCGATATCGTGCACGTTTAGTAGCCAAGGGCTACATGCAGAAGAAAAATGTGGACTATACAGATACTTTCTCGCCGGTTGTTAGACATTCAACTTTGAGATTGTTGTTCGCATTATCTGTCAAACTTGAATTAGATGTTACACATTTAGATGTTACTACTGCATTATTGAACGGGGATCTTGAGGAAACAATTTACATGGAATTACCAGAATGTTTATTAGATTCTCAAAAAGACTTAGATTCTCATAAAGTACTTAAATTGAATCGAGCTATTTACGGTGTCAAGCAATCCTCAAGGGCCTGGTAAGGTCGATGAATGTCTTGTTGGTATAGTATATACACGTAGTACATTAGAACCATGTCTGTACACAAAAATTAAGAATGATAAAAAGACAATAGTTACTTTATATGTTGATGATTTTTTTGTATTTTCTAATGATAAAATTGTAGAACTGAAATATTTGGAAACAGCTGAAATGCCAGCAGATATATTTACAAAGGGTTTGGCTAATACCAAGCATTATTATTTTATGAAGTTGCTGGGTATTCAGGATGTAAAGATTTAACATGTTTATATTCCTTTTGAAATATAGGTATTGTGTACGTTATTTTGATAAGTGGGGGTGTTATTTTGTTATATCAAAATACTCCTAACGGCATCTGTGTATACGGTACTTATTAAATAAACGCTAGTTAATTCTACCTCTTTGTAACAAAGACCGTGTTTTATTAACAATTTAGATCAGCAATTATTATGTAGAATTTATAAAAAAAAAAAAAAATCATCTCATAAAGACACCTTGTTGTATTGGTAACCTTGCATTTGGAACATCTGACGTCACATGTGCATTCTGTTTTTGGATTAGTGTGGAAATTTTTATTTTTAGATTTTGTTGTGTATTTTAATAATGTGTTTTTTTAGGTTTGGCGAAATTTAAACTTTATTTGGGTGTCTTTAAGCTCTATAATTGTAAAGAACTATTATTGATGAAAGAAATTAGAGTATTCACGAGCAAACCAATTACCAATACGGATATTATGATAATGTTAATGCTCAATACTATTATTATTCATAATTTTATAGTTTCTAAAAAGGTAGATAATTTTATTACTTATGTTTAGTTTAGGTTTACTATGAATATAATGTAAAATTATGTGCGGTAAAGCTCATCCTTGTTTTGACATTTGACATTATAACCTCAAAACTGATTAAAACCGACCGGCCATAGATTTGGAGCCTTTTGGCGGGCTTTGAAAAATTGAAACTTTGAACATTATTTTAACTATGAAAACTAGCTTTAGAAAAAAAAAACGAAATATTCTGCTATTTAATTTTGAACGTCATTATTGATAATTATTATTTTTTAAATGGACTGGAGTTCCTTATTGCTAACATTACGTATCATCATCAATATATGCATAGAATACAAGAAGGGGAGACAAATGAGTATGATTGAACAATAAATACCCTTTTATTCACATATAGTTTAGTAAAGTCATTTCGATTATGATCATTGATGGTCTCTCACTAGAGCAATACCTACTGAAAGTATATTTCCCTCTAGAAAACGTTAAGTGGTCCAGAGCCAAATCTGTCACCGCCTTTCCTCTTGCCGCAGAGATCGTTTGAAAAAGAGAGAAATTATCCCAACGTGGGAATGTATAGAAAGCCTCATATTTCAATGTTGTTGTTTTTTTCAGTAAGCGTGAAAAGGTTCCAACTCTTAGAGTAATTATATTGTTACTCTAAGTTCCAACTGCTCTAACCATAGTTCTGAGATATGAACTTTTGAGTTAAAACCTGTTTACTACGAAACATTAACTTTACTGTCAGTTCGAAAGGGTTCCATGTTTTTTATGTGCGTTTAACCTCTTTACAATTAAGGGTTATTTTAGATAAACCTTTCAGTACTTTCTAATTACTGTTTAATCATAGAACAATACACTGTTTTGATTATTAATCTGATTAGTACTGCTAAACTATCAAAATCACCAAATAAAAATTGCATTACTGGCTTGTATTGCACTATTTCTCAGACAACATGAATGGTGGTAATTATTAAAAAAATGTGATGATATATAAAACATTGTAAAAATAGCGTTTTTCCTGGTAGAAATTTCAAATTATATACCTACTGCAGCAAGTTTGTGTTCCAATTTATTTATATCTGTCGGTTGTAATTTATATTTCAATACGACAAATAAGACTTTTTTAATAATCATCATGAACTCGCAAATAATTGCTAAAGTTGCCTCTAAAACTATGAAAATGACCTATATTTTAACAAAAGTAAACAAAATAGCTGCAAGGGGTAATACATCTTTGCTATACCTTTTGATTTAAAAAGGATCATTCATTTTGGTAGGGTATTTTGGCCTCAAATCCAAAATTACCTTTGTATAAAGTCTGTCACAACCTTATCGAACTGAACTTTCGTTTTTTATTTAATTATGTTCTAACCTTATGTTCGTTCCAATTGTTGTTGAACCATAAACCTAATCTGTATTTATAAATTACAAACTTTTTATTTAAAATAATCGGTTTATAGACAGTATGGTTAAATCTAAAATAAACTGTAGAAAACATCAATTGTAACCTACCTTTTCACTTTTATTTGTAATATTGTTTTATTTGAGATGGTTGATAATAATTATTGACAGTTACAAATATTTAGAATGTCGCGGACTTTGAAAAGTTTTATTGTTTTCTGTTAATTACTTAAGTAGGTACTAACGGCTAGCTTCGCTATGTTAATTCTGTATGGAACTGAAGAGATGAGTCTTTAATTAATCTTAGATCGCATGGCAGTTTATTCCAGGCTTTAGGGTCTGACACGCTGAAAGCACGCTCACTAAACTTAGTGTCTGGTGTGCGCTTTGGTTCCTTCAGCCTCCCGATGGCTGATGACGTCGCTGATCTAAGAGTTGACTGTCGTGAATTGGAATTTGCAGGGATGCATAGTTCCGATAGGTATGTTCCACTAGTAATGAGTAAATGTGGAACTAGTGTTCTAACGTTCAAACAAACGTAATCATGTAACCATAGGATATAGGTATGTATTGCAGCTAGAGGTAAGCGATCACCGGGAATACATTATGTTGTTGTTTTTTTATTTGTTTTTATATTCCTCATTCATTAATTTTTACGTATAAAAAGATTTTACATGATTTTCGACTGCCAAACTAAGCACATCCCCGTATTATGGCAGTCGATACACATATGCACATACACAACTCAAACATACGTAATACATATATAGTAAGATACTAGATCTATTAATATTCTGAAAACCTGGTTCGATATAAATTTATTAACAAAAGTTATCCAAAGAAGCGAAACTAGCAGTCCACAATGGAGTGCTGATACCAACCATGATGTATGGCAGTGAGGCATGGAACTGGCAGAGGGAGGATGAAAGTGGACTGAATGCTGTAGAAATGAGATTTCTGAGACGAGTGTGCGGTAAAACCACGTAGGATCGTGTGAAAAATGTTGAGATTCGTAATGAATGCAAGGCTGATGTATGTGCACTGAGCAAGATTAAGGAAGGGACGCTTAGATGGCATGTTGAGCAAATGAGTGAAGAAAGGAGTGTAAGGAGAATATATGCCGCGAATGTGAATGGAAGAAGAAGGCGGGGGCGTCCGAGGAAGACATGGCACGATCAAGTTAATCAAATACTTGAGTCGGGTCATGTCGGAAGTTGGAATAACAGAAGAGAATGTATGAGACGTTGTATGAATGTGAATGAAGCCAGAAGTCTATGTCGAGATCGAGTTGTTTGGCGGTCCGTCCTCTCTGCCTACCCCTGCTGGGAAACAACCTTATGGTTAGGTAGTTAGTTAACACTAAATACCGACAAAACTTATTAAAGACTTACTTAGACGAAAAATACCAAGTAAATTAAAGTTCGTAACAGAAATCGCCTACTGGGACATACACATACAAGTTACGATTCAAATTGTTTTGATTTATTTAGTAAATCAAACATAAAATATCTCGGAATTATAATAGGTAGTAATATTAAACGGAAATCTCAAATAAATTCAACTACAGACAGATGAGAAAATTAATTTTCGTATTGTTTAGATTCAGAAATTCTATATCACAGCGATTATTGAAAGATATTTACTTTGCATTAGCCCATTCAGTGTTACAATACGGGATCGTTGGTTGTGGAGCCCAACTTAATTTTATATATGTAGCCCTCAAATTATTCAATGAACTGCCAACGGACATAAGAACAGTGTGCACATCCTACACAGGTGTGCGGCTGTGTGTTGTGCCACTAATACTCTCTTGCCTTTGAGGTGCCGCTTCAAAGATTTCCACCCTTCTAGGTGCGTCTATAAATACACTTCATTTTCTATAAAATATCGCCAATCGGCTCCCCCGCTTGCAGTCTGCAGCTCTCCGCCGGCCGGGACGCCGGAACGCCGGCTGCGTTCTGTACGGACAGTAAAGGCGGACCGACAGCAACCGATCAAACAATCCACCTACCATACGGTTGGTTAATCGAGGACCTGCTGCGACGATACTAGATCGTTTAGTGTATCTTGACGAGACATGAAGATCGCCTCTCGCTATGGTGTGCCTCCTGTACCCAACTGCGAACATTCCCAGATGTACAAGTATCGATTTACCGGGGTATGTATGATAGCTTCTTCCGACCTCCAATATGTCGTGTTTGCTTCTCATGTTGTAGTGCTCGGTCAATAATTGAATAGGCGGGTCTGCGTAGATAGTGGAAGGCGCTTGCATGTACATACATTCGTGCACACACCTGTTAACTGTTCCTCGAGGGCGCGTTGCAATATTTTCCTATTTTCATTATCGGTTACCCTCGTTAGTCGGATAATATTGTCAGTTTGTAATTTAAGCTTTTTGGTATTTTTCTATTTATAATTATATTCCGATCCATATTCGCAATTTTAAGTAATACTTTGATGATCCAGCGAGTAAATTTCAATATTATTTTAACTGCTTCCAACTTATTTCTATCGACGATATTTACTGGGCATATTCTGAGAATTGCAAGATCGATGATTATTTCGAGCCTCGTTTGAACATTTGGCTGAAGGACTGAATCTTGCCAAATCCGTCTGGATTCTGCACGTGCACTCATTTTAAGTGCACCATTTTCTTTTCATCGAGTACTTTACTTGCTATATGTGCAGGTAGGTGTTAGGTGCAAGTATCACTATTTGCTAAGTCATTTTGAAATAAATCTGTCGATTCTTCGTACATAGGAATGCAAATGGAATGGAATGGGATGGAATAGAATAGGAAAGCAATTATTAACGATCTAAAGCTTAACATGAATTTTTTTTTTATTAAAAAACCTTTGTAACTTTTTTCCACTTATTTATTTCCAGTCTGAGGATGCCCGTGATAGAGTGAAACCGGTCCGGTCGAAAATAAATAAATGGAAAAAAGTTACAAAGGTTTTTTTAAATAAAAAAAATCATTTTAATATGGAATTCCACCCCATGAATTGACAGTTTCAAAATTAGAAATAACTAAAGTTTAACCTCATTGATAATGAAGATGTTTGTGACAAACTTTCGCCTATGTTTTTTTTTCAGGGTTTCATTTCAAATTGATTGGTTAGCTAAATGTCAAATCTTTTTAGAATTTCAAAAATCAAAATATTCCAAGCTTCTCGCGAAGTGTGGCAGTGTCACGAAATCTTAACACCCCACCCCGTAACGTGAACGAGAAATTTCCAACATTTCGTCACTTTGGTTGGACAGGGTTCTAACTGACATATTTTGCAAAAATGACTTTTGAATGCCAAACCATTTCTTTTGCTCATTTCTATAACCTAAATAATTTTCAAAGCCATCTGTGCAGTATTTTCGGAGATACTTGTATGACAAGTTCTAACATCAAGCACTTTAAATATCCATTTATTTTACATGGTTCTAACATCACTTAGAACCTTGTGCAATCGTCATATTGTATGTATTTGACAGTTTCTAGTCGCAGTTCAGTTCGCCACATTGGTTGGATAGGGTTCTAACTTCACCTTACCTTGTTCTGAGATTGAGAGTTTGCAAAGACAATTTCACATATTCTATTTAAGAATTTTTGAATTTGGGGATCAATCCTGTGTAAAGTATTTAAGATTAACATAATTTAAAGGAAAACATTTAATTAGAATGTGCCCATAATATCTTAGAGTGGCATTTAAGAAAACATGGCTTCTAAGTTTGCTTGTTGCAATCTGAAATTTCGCTATTCTTGTAGATAACTTTAAGTTGCACTGAAAACAAATCAGTATCTTCTGATTATCTGACTGACCTTGACTGTCAGCATACTCTTTTCTCATTAAATTTTATGCTAACTTTTGCATTTGGTTCACTCTTTACGTATTGTGGATCAATTTTAGAAAAAGGATTTTTTAATAATCAAAATGCTTCGATACAAAATCTGGTTCTTTCGTCTGTAGGATTCTGTACTGCTGGTTTTCCTACCTACACCAACACTAGCAGGAAAAAAATCATGTTTATAGAAACTATTTTCTTTGCTACTATCAATATTATCAATCTCTTGAATGCAGGAGTGCCCCGCTACAGTATATTTCATAATATGTGCATAATAGAATTATTTTTTTAATGTTTTTTTTTACTAAAAGGTCAATCCAAGATAATTAGTAATACACTGCCCTTTTAAAATAATGATTATAAAAAACCTATCTATGAAGATTTTTTTTATACAATCCCAGTAATTTTTTTTAAAATTTTACCTAAAATGCTATTTCTTATTTTTTTCCATTATTTTCTATAATTTACACCACAAAAAAAATAAGATGTTATTAAAAAATATTCTATATTATTTTGTTACAATTATTCTACCACAAAAACTAAACAAATTTGTTGAACAAGGTTCCAAATGTAGTTAGAACCTTATGAAATGAATTATTATGCCCTAGCTGGTTGCAAATGGTTCTATCTTCATGTTTAGGTATGCTCTAAAACGGTAATTACAGGTTGTATTGCATTTTTTTCTTTTACCATATGTTAAAATAAAATACTTCAGAGAAAATTGAATCTCAAAATCAAACAATGTTAAATAGATTATGAGAAATCGTCTTCGGAAACTTTGACACCTCCATATCTCAGAACTAGGTAATGTGAAGTTAGAACCCTGTCCAACCAAAGCGACGATTTGGATCTCTCCGCGGCTCGACGTGTGCGTGTCATCGTTACGAGGTGTGTTCAAAAGAAAAGGTGAATTTTGAATTTTCGCGGGCTGTGTACATTCGATTATCGATATTTTTTTTGTTATGTTGGTACACATATGTTTATCATATTTTAGCATTATCAGCCATTTTGGATTAGTGGTTTTAGTGATTAGTGGTTTGGATTAGTGGAAACTTTTTTGTACGTTCTTCGATTTTTTACTTTTGAAAAAAAATGGATCAAAGAATATGTATTCAATTTTGCGTTAAAAATGGAATAAAGTGCTCCAACGCACTTAAAATGTTGACTGTGGTATTCGGCGAGTCTACTTTGTCTCAAAAAAGTGTTTATAAGTGGTACAAGCGCTTTACAGAAGGCCGAGAAGATGTTAATGACGATGAGCGTCCTGAAGTTGCAACCTCGTCAACAAACGAAGAAAACATCGAAACAATGGAGAGAATGGTTTTGGAAAATCGTCGAATCACTATTAGGGAAGTTGCAGAAGATGTTGGCATATCAATCGGCTCATGCCATGCAATTTTCTCGGATGTTTTGGGAATGATACGTGTGGCAGCGAAGTTTGTTCCGAAATTGCTAAATTTTGAGAAAGGCAACGTCGCATTAGTATCGCACAGGGGTTGTTGAATGACGTCAACGACGATCCAGATTTGCTCAAAAGGGTCATAACTGATGATGAAACGTGGGTATATGGTTATAACGTCGAAAGCAAGGCCCAATCATCCCAATGGAAGCGGCCAGAAGAGCCAAGACTTGTGTTGAAGTTTTGCTCTCTGTTTTCTTCGATTATAATGGCGTGGTGCATCATGAGTTCTTGCCAACAGGTCGCACGGTTAATAAGGAATACTACAAGGAAGTTATGCAACGTTTGCGTGAAGCAATACGGCTCAAACGATCGGAATTGTGGAAAAACAAATCATGGATTTTGTATCACGATAATGCACCAGCTCACTCATCAATGCTTGTTCGTGATTATTTGGCCAAAAACAACACCGTAATCATGCCTCAACCACCGTATTCACCAGATTTGGCTCCCTGCGACTTTTTCCTATTCACGAAACTGAGGAGACCAATGAAAGGAAAGCGTTTTGCCACAATTGATGAGATAAAGTCAGAATCGAAGAACGAGCTGATGGCCATACCCAAAAGCGCATTCCAGAAGTGCTTCGAGGATTGGAACAAGCGCTGGCATAAGTGCATTATATCTGAGGGGGATTACTTTGAGGGGGAGAAAATGGATATTGATGAATAAATAAATACTTTTAGAAAAAATTCGAAATTCACCCTTTCTTTTGAACACACCTCGTATTTAAATTGATATTATGAAATTAGATACTAGTATCTCTATAACAAAACTGTGATGCTGTTTTCATATTAAAACAAAAAAAAAATCCAACTTGTGTACATTTGCATGTACATGCATGCACCTATATTGTTGAAATTTTGCGCTACATTTGTAAGATGATTGTTTTATTTATTGTTGCACTAGCTGGGGCACCCGGTTTCGCTCAGGACAATATTTGAGAGTGTTCTGGAATGATCCACAATGATGTTCCTGATTCCCTATTGCCGAACATTCCACAAAATTCCAGAATGTTCGGGGATGTTCTGGAATCTTGTGGAATGCTCTCGAATACATTTTTTTAATAATATATATTGATTAAAATTAAGATTATCGAACCTTTTAGAACTTTCCAGAACCTTCTAGACTCACCGCCACACTCCGCCACTTATTTCTGAAAGCTTCTAGAAATTTCTCCTTCCGTAACTTCCTAGAGCATTAGCGAACCATCCAGAACATTCTGGAACCTTCTTGGCTCACCAACATACTTCACCACTCCTTCCTGAACTTTTTACAGCTTTGTCGAACCTTCTAGAACTTTTCGGAACTTTTAAGACTGACCAACACACTCCGCCACTCATTTCTGAGAGCTTCTAGAACTTTCTGCTTCCATAACTTTCTAAAGCATTTACGAACCACCCAGAACGTTTTGAAACCTTCAAGACTTACCGACATACTCCGCCACTTCTTCTAGAACTTTCTACAGTTTTATTGAACCTTCTAGAACTTTCCGGAACCTTCTAGACTCACCGACACTCCACCACTTATTTCTGAAAGCTTCTAGAACTTTCTCATTCTACAATTTTCTAAAGCATTTGCGAACCATCCAGAACCTTCTAGACTCACCGCCAAGAAAAGTACATATTAGTAGACATATTCCGCCACTCCCAGAACTTTCTACAGCTTTACCCCACCTTCTAGAACTTTCCGTAACCTTCTAGACTCACCGATATACCTCCGCCACTCCTTCCAGAACTTTCTACAGCTTTATCGAACCTTCTAGAACTTTCCGGAAGACTGTTCTTGAAATTTCTAAAGGGCGAAACTTCCAGCCCTTTCTTCACAAGCACGCCCTTTAGGTAAAAACGGGAACCCTCATCCTGGAAGAGGGAAAGAGATCTACCACACCATATAACTCCCTTGATCGTACCGGGACTCGTTTCTGAGTTTTTGCGGGCCGCACGTTTTTTTTTACTTTCTTTTGTAATATATATTGATTATACAATATTGTTGTATTATATAATATTGTTGAACTAAACTCCTGCTGACAAGCTACTTGCAGTGGCTTAGCGGGTACAAGTTCCCATTGTATGTAATTAATATTATTCAATTTAAAAAAATGACAAAAACCTCAAAGTTATTGCGTTCTTCGATAAAAAAACATTGAAAAACGGAATATTCAAAACGTATTTCTTTTTAACGGAATTTTTTTAAATGTATATGGCAAGATTTTGTTTTTTTTTTTCAATGGATCTTGTTGTGCAAATTAAGTTTACTTTGTCAATGAATTCACATCTCCCTCTAACAATTTTTCGACCTAAATATCGATATATAACCAACGGTCGAGTTCTATCAAATCACACCAGGGACATTTTGTTTCCATTTTCTAGTATTTTGGTGCTATTGACTAAAACAAACAAAATTTTCTAACGTTGTAAGTAAATTCGTGTGTTTCCAAAATAAGTGATATTTTGAAATATTCTCATAAAATCTTTGAGAAAATTAAAAAAGCTGTACAAGAAAATGACAGCAAGGGCAATTTCTTTTGATGTTTTAGTTTCTGTTAATTCCTGAGCTTTTCGTTTTTAACATTTAATTTGCAGTCCTCAAATAACTTATTGGGCGTCGGGGGCCTTGGCCGACAAAAGGTTTAGATTCTGATGATAACAACTTACCGCCAAACAACTCGATCTTGTCATACACTTCTTGCTTCATTCGCTTTCATACAACGTCTCATACATTTTATTCTGTTATCCCGACTTCTGACATGGCCCGACTCAAGTATTTGATTCACTTGATCGTGTCATGTCAATTTCTTTTGATGTTTTAGTTTCTGTTAATTCCTGCGCTTTTCGTTTTTAACATTTAATTTGCAGTCCTCCAATAACTTATTGGGCGTCCGGGGGCCTTGGCCGACAAAAGGTTTAGATTCTGATGATGACAACTTACCGCCAAACAACTCGATCTTGTCATACACTTCTTGCTTCATTCGCTTTCATACAACGTCTCATACATTTTATTCTGTTATCCCGACTTCTCACATGGCCCGACTCAAGTATTTGATTCACTTGATCGTGTCATGTCTTCTTCGGACGTCCCCGGCTCATACATGGTTTTACCACACATTCGTCTCCGAAATCTCATTTCTACAGCATTCAGTCTACTTTCATCCTTCCTGCGCCAGTTCCATGCCCCACTGCCATACACCAGTGTTGGTATCAGCATTCCATTGTGGACTGCTATGTCGTCCCCGGCTTCTTCCATTCACATTCGCGTCATATATTCTCCTTACACTCCTTTCTTCACTCATTTGCTCAACATGCCATCTAAGCGTCCCTTTCTTAATCTTGCTCACTACACATACATCAGGCTTGTATTCATTACGAATCTCAACATTTTTCACACGATCATACATGGTTTTACCACACATTCGTCTCAGAAATCTCATTTCTACAGCATTCAGTCTACTTTCATCCTTCCTCTGCCAGTTCCATGCCCCACTGCCATACATCAGGGTTGGTATCAGCATTCCATTGTGGACTGCTAGATCGTCCCCGGCTACTTACATTCACATTCGCGTCATATATTCTCCTTACACTCATTTCTTCGTTCATTCGCTCTACATGTCCAAACCATCTAAGCGTCCCTTTCAATATAAATCGCGCTATACAAATGATCCAATTATTATTAATCTTGCTCACTACGCTTACATCAGCCTTGAATTCTTTACGAATCTCAACATGATGACAATGAGCTATTAATTGTTTTTGTGTTTAATTCGTAGAACTCTATTTTTTTAAAAATTTTATGTAAACCAAATTTAATAATGTTATAAAGTTCTGCAACTATTTTTAGTTTTTATTATTTTGACAGCTGTTTCGGCTTTCAAGGCCATTTTCAAACTGCGGTTAACCCACATGGTGCCTACTTATTTATATAATTTTATTTACTCCCACCCAATTCTAATTTGGACGGGTTTTTAAAATTAATGATTTATTATCGGTAAAACCGATTTACTTAGAAAGTAATTAAAATTCTCTATTCTGTGAGGTTTGTACATTTATAATGTGTTTCCCCGCATTTAAGTGATAATATTTTCATAATTGATTTATTTAAATGTGTTATATTGTTTTGATAATGTAAACATACTGAGAAGTGGTGAATAAATAATTTTCCTTATTTTTATTAATTAGTGTTATATTAGGATCATCCATTCGTTTATTAATTTCTTATTGTTGAAGTAAATTTAATCTAAAACCCTTTCTTTCTAAATGACCTTAAACGCCAAAACAGCTGTCACAATAATAAAAACTAAAATACTCGCAGAACTTAATAATAATATTATTAAATTTGATTTACTTTAAGTTTAAAAAAAAAATTATGTGGAGTTGTACGAATTAAACACAAAAACAATTAATATGTTGTTTTATGCCGCCTCCACACATGTGCGACATGCTCACCATTTTTAAGAAACCATGTGGAAGGGATCGATCAATGGACTTGACTTGAGGAAAGGACCACCGAGCCTTTCAACGTGGTGGTTTCAGTTGAATAAACCTTTACTTTACTCACAAGTAAAGTTTGTCACAATTGCCTTTCATTCAGTTGGTTTTGTTTTTAACAAAATTCGGAATGTTAAAATACGATGGGGGCTCATTCATTCCTGAGCTAAATTTCTCGCCATTGTGAAAATGTTTCTGCCTTTGCTGAAAGCTGGCTGTTATGCAAAGTTATTATTTGATAATTTGACATTGTGGGATTGTAGGAGTATTTTTGACCTTTGATTATTTTTAGAGATTTCATCTGATTTTCAGCATTGATTGAAAGCAAACGTTTTTGTAATCCATTTTACACATTCCCATTTCGCAATATGGGTTTTGATAGCACAATTAGGTAGCAGATCCGTCCTCCCGGGATCGAATGAGATTTCTTTAGTATACCAGATTTAAATTTGTATGCGCAAAATTCATTAATGGGATGAGTACAATACCTTACGAGATATAGACATTTTCAACTATTCCTTGAAAACGTATTAAGTCAAAGTGGCTGAATTTATCGTATGATGCGAATACATATTTTAATTACGCATTTTAACTTTTTAATATCTATTGTTTATTTTTTCTTTTGTTTTTGTTTATAATTTGGTGGTTATGACTGCTCAATTAATGGAACTCAATTGGTTTATCTTATGTTAATTTAACAATTAATTTAATTATCATATTGTATAACTGTTTGATTCCTAAATATAATAAGAAATACCACGGAGTAATTGAATATATTATATTATTTGATATTTACATATTAAATACAATGGTTTTAAACAAAATAATTCTTAATAATTTAACGAATATACAAGTATTATACTTCATACCCAATACGATAACGGAAAATTCATTTGAAGCATTCCAGTCTGCTTCACCTAGTTAGTTGCATTAATTCATCAAATAATGAATGATTTTTATTTAATCTTTTTGTTATTTGAATACAACTTAATTTTTGTTTTCTTAAGTAATAATAGATTATATGGTTAAAAAGATATTCATAATGTTTTCTTAGTCCTCCTCACTACGGGTTACAGTGTTGAAGCGGACTAGGTTTAAAAAAATACCTATTGATTGTTCTAAACTCATATGATGTTTTTTCATAATGTTGTGTAATTCATATTCTTTGATTCATTTAAGCTAGGTTAATTTGTTTTTTAAATCCATTTTCAATGTCCGTTTGCTTTATTCTTATTTGAAGAAAATATAAAATAACTTACCATTTTATTATTTTATGCACAATTTTTCCTTTAAAATTTGGTACAATCGCATAATATTGTCCCTTTAGAGGTAAAACTCATTAAGTGCCATATTAGTTGTATGACGCAGTCAGTTTTACCTCTAATGGGACGATATTATAATGTAGTTACTAGTTACCCTTCGCCTTTCCTCGCCTCGCCCTGTCTCGCCTTGCTTAAGCAACGACTCGCCTCGTTACTAAACATGAATGACTATTACCAATGCAATGAGAAGGTTTGTAACACTAATGTTGTTTGTTTCAGGATGAAGAGAGATGGCTCAGCCCGTGGCGGGGCAGCCGGTGCCGGTGGTGTTGCCGGTGTCGGTGCCGGTGCTGGTGGTGTACCGTGCAAGCTTCCGCTGGCCCGCCTGGGCGCGCTGCTGCCGCGTCTGGCCCCCGCGTTGCCTGCTCTTGTGCCCGCTCCCACACCCGCTATGCCGCCGCCGCCCGCGCGCGCGCTCTGCCTGTACTGTGAGCGCACCTTTACCAGTGCGCAGCTGCTGCAGAAGCACGCAATGCGCGTGCACCTGCTGCCGCCCAATCGTCGCCAGAGCTCGCGCCACTCGCCCGCTCCCGACTCATTTCACCCCGGCTGCAACCTGTGCGCCAAGAATAGCGGCGTTCAGACCGCTTCTGATCTCCCCGCTCTCTTTCACCACTTCATCGACAAACACCCTACCCAGTACTTTGCCTGCGCAACGTGTACCCTCAGGTTTTCTACACAGAATATCCTGATGTCCCATCATAAAGATATCCATGGGGTTACCACCGAATTGGAATATAGAGTAAACGACACTTCTGTCGAAAAAGGCAATAGTGATCCTGAAGAAAATATCTGCTTAGAGAATGATATCTCCTCTAAAGGATCCGGGGTTAGTGATCAACTTACCTGCGAAGTTGTGCGATACGATGGAGATAATATAATTGTGAAAAGTTTGACCAAAAATGTTACATTAAATATACCTAGAGAAGTTTCAGCAGCGTCCATACAAGATATCACAGGCAAAAAGAATATCAAGGGAAAGGCTTTAAAGAAAACAAAGAGTCAAACTCAGAAAAATGTTGATGCATCTTTGAATGATGTCAACAATCATTCAGATGCTAGCCAACGCGTGGAAAATAATACTCCTAATACCGAAGGCATGGAAGACTTTGAGGAAAACATAGTAGCTAACTTGATCATGCCTAGGGGAGTGACTGAATTAGATCAATTTGAGAAACATACTAATAAAAAGAAGCTATTACTGGACAGCAATGGAAAGAAAAATGTGCGAGCAAATGAACCGTCTGTGTCACTAGCCCGTTTACAGTTTAAGTCGGACTCTAAAGATTCACCGATGCTATCCCGGCTCGGGTTGACGCAGAACCGATCTCCGCGGGCCCAAAGCCTGCGGCGCTGCCGTAAAGCTCCCGTCACTGAAAATAGATCTGCTTCCGAAATGTCACGGAAGGATAAATTAAAAGCTAAGAATAACGACGATTTCATCATCAATAAAAGTAAAAATGATCCCAGCACTAAATTCGATCCAGATTTTTATTGCAACGTTAGTGCAAATGTTCGAGAAAATATCCTCGAGCACTTGGACGGGAAATTGGGCAAAGCAAATGCAATTGGAGATGTTCCTGATATTATTGATCCAAAAATAAGGAGTACTCATGCTGTCATGCCTTCCCCTCAAGAGCAACCCGCTGAAATACATGGAAGTGACATTAGGCTGAATGCCATCACTGTGTTTCCCACTCTTCTGACCTCCGACCAGTACGGCTCGGACAAGATACCCCACTATTCGTACGGTGCCAAGGTACAGACTTTCAAGAAGATCATTACAAAGAATAGCTGGAAATGGAAATGGGATCCCATAAAAAAATACAAATACTGTAATGAAGATGGTAAAATTGTTAGAAAAATCAAACCTCTCCTTCATATGAGTCCGAGAGATCTCTCAAAATTGGATATTTGGACCCAATTGTCAATGCGAGAAAAATATGACAAGTGTGTAGAGAGCAAAACTCCATATATTAATGAAGCAGGTAAATGTGAAAGACAAAAACAGATCAACGAACTTAATACAATATTGGATAGTAGAGTGTTTCCGGAAATAGAATGCTCAGAGAGCAGCAACAATGAAAGAGAAAAAGAAGAAGTAGCATTGGAGGAAGAGGAAAGGGAGGCGGTAGAGGAGGAGTGTAATCCAGTGCTGGCGGGGCTGGGGCTGGTGAGAAGCGGAGGGGGGGCGGGGCGCTCGGCAGGGCCCGTGCTAACAGGCGAGTGGGCACGGCCGCGCTGCTACGTGTGCTGCGTCTGTGGCCGCCGCGCACCTTGCCTGCGCTTGCTGCAGGCGCACCAGGCCTCTCAACACCCTCATGTGCATGCCACGCACTACGAGCTTGTGGGACAGGAGCTGCTGCAGACACAGCTCTACAAGCACCTCTACCTGCCCGGCATCCGTAGGGGCCTGCACCAAGTGGACAAAACCAAACTGAGGAAGCAATCCATCGCCAGACAGATCAAGAGCATTCCTCGCAACATCTTGAATACCAATCAGTCTACCAGGATACTCCGAACCACCACTAGAACCATTAAGTCGTTAGAGCGGGAGTGCACCAAATGCAAGAAGTCTCTTCTGCCCTCAGAGCTTTACAGGCATATTTTAGAGTGCGCGGGAGATTATGGGTGGATTATGGCCAAGAAGAAGTGCAAGTACAAGCCATTTGGAGCACGGAGGAGGAAATTGAAAGGTCTTTACAAAAGAGAAAGACCTCAGGATGATGAAGATAAATCTGAAATTAAGGAAAGAGTTACCAGGCCCAAGTTACCATCTAGACCTCGAACCAAGCCCAGTGATGGTATGTTTTTTTGTTTTCTTATTAAATAATACTACCATGTAATACATTTATTTAAATTTATAAATTAGATTGTTTAATATTTTGACTGTCCTTAATTTCAGCTGAAACTATTCAGCGAATGCTCGCCAATCTCCCTGCCAAAAGAGCTTCTAGGCAAATTATGAATATACCATCACCGAAAATAAGACCATTCTTAAATGACAATAAAAAACAAGGGCATATTGTGCGCCACATGGTATCAACCAAAACTAGAATCCAAAGAAGTAAAATGATGTGCACATCTTCTGTGATCACCATGACCGAAGGACTTGGTAAGAAAATAAGGCGTGTGACGAGGTCTGTGGCTAACACAGTCCAGGCCCTGCAGCAGAGGAACTATCTACGCAACAGGAAGAATCTAACTAGTATGAAGAGTGAGCTCATGCCGGTCAAGTCTCCGCCCACTGTCCCCTTGAGTCCCGCTGAAGAGATCCTTGAGCCAACTTCCTCTGTTCCAATTAAACCCAATAAAATGTCAACGATTAAGAAAAAATCTGCAATTGTTTCAACTTCAAAGTCTGATCTTACCATCTCTTCTAAATGCAAAAAGGAAGAATCACTTCCTAGACTGTCAGAAGAGAAGAAGTCCAAGCATTGTAATAGAGTTCCCAGAAACGTAGTTTCTACGGTTGAAGTTGCAAAAACCAACAATGAAGAAATCAAGACAAAGAAGCATAAGTTACAAAGAATACTTCGAAGAAGGCCAGTTCTCAGTAGTAAGATTATTGATTCTTCTAAATCTCTAAAGAAAAGGACTCTTAGGAAAAGTCCTGTAGAACAAGAACCGATTGAAGAGTCCTCTGGGATAGATGACGATATAGTGCTAGCTAAAATAGATAAGGAGTCATTTTCTTCAGAAAAACAACCCTCAAAGGCAAAGGAATCCATTCTCACAGTGGATAAGTCATCTATCTCACCTACTCGAAAAGTTAAAGGATTTCCTCTGAAATCGATCAGTAGCAAGAAAACCCGGGGTGGAAAACCCAAGGATGACCAAGTCAACCAAGAATTAGAGAACATAACTGATGATATTCTCCAAACTGAAGGAATCATGGAAGAAAATAGTCTACAAGTATCCGAGGCTATTGAAGAAACCTCAACTGTTGTGATTGATTCTGATAAATTACATAGGGAAAGGTCTGACTCGGAGCCGCTAAGTAAACTGAAATCTAATATGCAACCTATTTTAACTGATGTGACTGCAGAACCTATTGTGAATTCGGATAAGTTGAATGATATGCAAAATGAAATAGTGAAAGTTTCACCAAACAAAACCACTACAGAACCAGAAAAATCGTCGGATCTAATAATTGTGGCGAGCCGTGGAAATTGGTCTACTCCTGGATTCCCTCAACCACGAAATTCATCAAATAATGCAGATAAGGAGCTTCCACCACAGCCCGAGCGTGATTTGTTCAGCAACAAAGGACAAACCGCGAGTATTGTCAATAAAGAGATCTTAACCAATTACAACCAGGAAAAATATTCCTTCCAGGAGTCTGTGGAAATCATAAACAAAATGAACTCCAAAATTACTATTGAACCCGTTCGTCCATTGAATAATGCAGAAGAATTTGAAATTGACAATATTGACAAACCGCCTTTGTTCAGTCACGTGAGCAGTATTCAATCTAAGTTAAATAGCATGCATCAGCTGAATCCGTTTGCCAATTACGAGCAACACATTTACAGTGCGTATGAACGGCAACATGCAAACTCGAGTTTGCATCCGAGCTGTCTTGAGGCAGATGCCTCCTCAAAACATTTGGCTAAGATGAAAGCAGCCAAATCTCGGCGTGGACTCAATGATTGTATTGCTATGCTGAAGGGAAAGCTGAATGACAAACCTGATGTGGCCGAAAAACCCTCGAAGGAAGTGAAAGTCCTTGCCATCTCAACAAATGCAGTAAACACAATTGAAAAGATACCAGATTTACCATTGGCAACTACTAACACAATTTGTTCTCCATTAACGGATGTGAAAACTCTAAAGAAAAATGATTCTGCAACGTTTACAAAAGCAGTTTTCCCAGCTGATTCACCTATTACAGCCGCAGTATTGCCAGTTGAGAATACCAGTTATTTTCCAGCTGCAAATACATTGCCTTCTACAGAAAATATGAATTATTTCCCAGCTCTGAATTATACTTCGATATTCGAGATTCGCTCTGGCGATATTTCGCCCACTGAAAAGATGGATTATTTCCCAGCATCAAATGCTGTATTGCCAAGTGAAAAGAAAAATTATTTCCCGGTTACGAATACAGAAATGGCGACAGAAAAGTTATCTTATTTTCCTGTTATGAATACAGAATGTCCAACTGAGAACATCAATTATTTCCCAGTTACAAATACAGTATCGCCTACTGACCACAAAAATAATTTTCCGGTTATAAGTACCGTATCGCTAAGTGAAAAGAAAGATTATTTCCCGGTTACAAATACCGTTTCACCAAGTGAAATGAAAAATTATATTCCCATGTCAAGTCCAGTGATGCCGCTTGAAAATAAGAACAACAAAACATCAAGAAATGCAGTCCTTCCACTGACAATTAAAAACGATTCACTCCTTAAAAATTCAGTATCTCCAAATGAAATGATTAATTATTTACCGATTACAACTACAGTTTTGTTAACTGAAAAGATTAAATATTCACCAATTACAAATACAGTTTTGCCAAATGAAAAGATTAAATATTCACCAATTACAAATACAGTTTTCCCGACTGAAAATATTAATTATTCACCGATTACAAATACAGTTTTCCCAACTGAAAATATTAATTATTCACCGATTACAAATACAGTTTTGCCAACTGAAAAGATTGATTATTCAATGATTACAAATACAGTTTTGCCAACTGAAAATATTAATTATTCATTGATTACAAATACAGTTTTACCAACTGAAAAGATTGATTATTCTCCCATTACAAATACAGTTTTAACAACTGAAAAGCTTAAATATTCACCGATAGTAAATACAATTTTGCCAACTAATGAGATTAATTATCCATCGATTACAAATACAGTATTTCCAACTGAAAAGATTGATTATTCATTGATTACAAATACAGTTTTGACAACTGAAAAGATTACTTATTCGCCGATTACAAATACAGTTTTGCCAACTGAAGAGAATAATTATCCACAAATGAAAATTCAAGAATTGCCAAAGGAAAAAAATAATGAATCGCTGCTTTTAAAGAATACAGTTTTCCCAGCTGAAAAGAGGAATTTTTCACCGGCGATAAAAACGATACTACCAACTAATAAGAAAGATGACTTACCTGTTCATGATGCAGCATTCACAATCGAAAAGATAAACGTTGTTGGGAATGAGGAGAAGAGTGAAAGTGAATCTGAAGATGACGATGATAGCCTTCAGCCATTAGACTTATCTGGACGTGTTCCAAAAGCAGAGGATTTGTCTTTTAAATCTATTATGGAAAAGGAATTGAAGAGTTCTTTATCGAAAGTACTTGCACGCAAAGCCGTTTATGATCCAACTTTACGCATTCCTCAGTATTCCTTAGGGCAAGGGAAAACTAAAGCTACTCATACTTCTCGACCAAATAAAGTGGATTCTGAAAAGGAGAAATCAGATAGTTTACCATATTATATACCCGCATCGGAGAAGAAATCAAGCCGACACTCGATAGTTCCACCTCCCGCCCAGAGTCCCCCCCAACATAAGGCTCACAGGTGTCCCTCACCACCAGACTTCCACGTGTGTCCATCGCCTCCAAAGGAACATAAAATACAGAATCTGACGAGTACTGAATTAGAACTTTTACCAAAAGCGTTTCTGGACAAGATAGAAAGCCTGCCAATCCACCATCGAAACGAAATATTCCGAGCATTGCCTAATGCTTTCGCTGAGGCTATAGAAAATATGCAGATGAAAAAGATGGCAGCACTTTCTCGGTGCAAAACTGCCAAAGAAGCTCCTAGACGTAAACCTAAACCTGATGAAACACTGCACTCGACTTTGTCTCAAGTCAGAAATTCTGAACCGAGCCAAACCTCTGGCCGCCTTACATCTGAAATCTCCACACAAACTCTTGTATCTGCCCAACCTGCCAAGGCATCTCAAGATTCTCCGGAATTCACCAATTTGGATACAGACCACTTTTTGATTGATCCCGTAACAGGAAGTATAATTGAAAGAACCAACATTGAAGAATCACCAATGTCAATTGACCCTCAAAACGATGTACTTGACCAGCCTGGTTCTCCACTGGTTTTGTCTCTTCCTACAATCAATATTAATGAAGGTAATGTTATAGATCTAACCAATGAATCTCAAGATATTGACTGCCCGGGGAACAGTAAAATTGAAGATACTCAGACCGTAACTCCCCAAACTATTGAGCTAGGGATAGACTCGAGGAACAATGAGTCACTGCACAACACAGCAGTTCTAGCCAAGGAGCCCTCACCAAAAGATTTTCACGATGTCCAGAAGGCCTCCCCCGACAAGGGCACCTTAAGTCTGAGGTCTGTACGGATTAAAACCTCAACAGAAAAACTTAAACAGAAATCCTTTGATCTACAAAAGGAAGAAAGTAAAGGAAATGCTTTATTAGGATTGCATCCAGAAGTCTTAATCGATATACCTGATCCAACACCTCAAGTTGAAGTCTGCAGTGCTGGTGACCACAGTGACAATGTCAATATTCCAACCGAGAATACTATATCCTCTTCAAAAGATTTAGGGCTGGACAGCAGTGTATCAGACTGCCTAGTAAATGTGGCTCTGAAAGTAAGTGAACCGGCTATCCAACAAGATGAGGTGAGCAGCACGCAGCACTCGGTGGCAGAAGACAGCTCAGATTTTTCACCCACGGAATATGTAATCAACAAGGATTCTACTCTGCCCAACAAGAAACTGATTCTACCTTCTGTAGACTTTCAGAATTCTGAATCCAATGATGTTGTCATGATTGACAAATTAAATGTGGGTTCTGACAAACAACCTGAAAATGCGTCCATCTTATTAACACCGACTAAAACTTTCCGAAATTCATTTAAAAATCTGGTCAGAAGCCCGGAAGTTATCGATACGGACAATGCAGGTGACTTAACATTTAATGAAAAAAGTCGAAAGAAAACAGCAACTAAAAGAAAAAAAGGAATTAAACTAACCCCAAATTTGGAAAGCAAGGAGCATTCTGTACAAACATCAGAGGTGAAAGAATCTGAAAGTATTCCAGTGGTTTCTGAATATTTGGAAAAATCTAGTAACGATGTTGATGGCAAACCGGAAACTGTAACATGTGAACAACAAAAAACATCATTCAACAAACTATTAATGATTGAAAGCAATATATTGTCAGAAACTGCTTTGACACCCTCTAATGTCATAGATTTCCACCCAGCTAGCTCGGAGAAATGTGAAACCTCAGAAATAAATGAGTTGGATAAAAGTCAAGTTAAAGATGAGTCTATCGTTCGACGCAGTTCAAGGAAGAGCAAAAGCAAATTGCCTTCAAAGGAAGATGAAAAAATTAGTGATAAGAAATTGGAAACCCTTCAAAATGTAGAAAATTGTAATGATGTTTTGAACCCTGATATGTCTGGTGCAGCAATCATTCCTGGAGAATCCTGCCAGGCTAATCTCGGAGAGGCGGGGGTAAGTCCAAGCCGCGACCAGAGACCAGACTCGGATGACGAAGATGACATCTGCCTAGCTGTCGTTGCCAAAAAGAAAGCCATCATACTCCCAATGGCAGAGTCGAGCAACGAAATCATACTAAAGGAATCCACATGTTCAGATCTCGCAACAGAAGAGGAAACTGCGTCTAAGGCGGATAAAGTCACTGACAAAAGAAAGAATAAAACTATTAAAAGGAAAATAATAAAGAAATCTAAACACAAAGTTCAAAGCAGAGTTACCCGATCCCGTTTTGTAGAGGTGGCCCTTGACGGCACCCCCACCACTGATAGTCAACAGCCCCCGCCAGCGGAGAGGGAGGCGGGGACTGACATTACAACTGTGAAAAGTATAATTCCTCTGAAAAAACGAAAATTAAAGGCTTTTGAAGCTGATGCCATTCCATCAAGTACTGATGTTAGTGTGCTTACCGAGGAAGAGCAAGACCAAGATGAATCTTCAGTCTTCAAGTCTGACAAGCTGAATGATGAAGAATCTAGCCAGAACAATGATCAAATTGCATCAGTGAACTATGTGAAACTCAATGAAAACGGACATCTTATTTTTAAGATGTTCAAGAAAGTAAAGAAAAGCAGGCAAATTGATTCATCAAAAATCGATAATAAAATTAAGGACAATGCCAAGAAACTGTTTGGATCAACTAAAAATAGTAACAAAATTAATAAAGAAGAAAGCAGCAAGTACATTGTTGATGAAACTCAGCAACCTGATGATTTGGCTTCTGTAGACATCCAAAATATAAATATGCCACTGATGAGTGAATCCTCAACGCAGCTTTCTGTACAATCACAGGGCGAAAAATCTGTTACCAGAAAACATATTTCAAATAGAAATGAAGAGAACAAAGAAGTTACCATTGACAGAGTATCAAATTCAGATTCTTGTATACCACCCGATGATCAACCTTTAACAGCTTTTACTAAAATCATTAAAAGCACTAAGAAGAAATCTTCTAAAATTGAAAACAACTTAGAACTCTTGGAAAGCCTTATTCCCAATGATTCGGAACCCTTGGGCGAGAGAATCACAGTAATGGACATGATTTCATCTGACAAGATGGTAACACGTGAAGCTGAGGCAATCAAAATAAAACACCGTGATAATGAGATCAAATCTAAAGCGGGGAGACACAAAAAGAAATCCACTGCTACAACAAATATGACAGATGATTTCAAACAACAGGAGCAGCATATATCTGAATCAGCAAAAGCAAATGCATCTGAAGTTGACAGAGAAAGCGAGCAAAATGATTCAAAAGTTTTACACAGAAATCGAAAGGGGGTATGTGAAACAACCACTAATATGAAAATGTGCCATGTCGAATTAAATTCCATTATCCACCCAAGTAATTCTGTAAAAACTAAAGTATCTGGGGATGCTAATAAAACTCCCATTAAATCAACAATAAAAGACAAAGCTGTGTCTTACTTATCAAGTACTATTAATGATTTCCAGGAAAGTCCCAACACCAAAAAATCTAGAAGGATGTCTCCCAGAGATCTACGTAAAAATGGAGAAACTCTATTAAATTACTCGAATTTGACAGATAATCAACTGTGTTTTGTCAATAAATGCCCAGAAACTCTTAAAGACAATGTCAAATTAAGTATAGATAATATCAACATACCGGCAGTTGTTAAAATTCACCAAAAATCAATGACTGAAGGAACCGTAAACGGAAAGAAATCGCTGGAAGTAATTGTTGCAGATCCCCAAGAATCTTATACTAGTCTTTGGAATAATACAAGCGACAGTGTTGACAAAGATATCACAGTGGGGTCTAATGCAGATCAGCCGGAGGTAAAGGAGGTACCACAATCTGCACCTGGCGCTGGCACCGGTACCAGCAAGAAGGACAAGTCTTTGGCGCAATACTTTGGAAGAGAAGACAAAACTGCTAAAAAACAAAAAAAATCTTTGAATCGTGAAAAGTTATCTGATATCATTATTCCAGAAACTAAAGCTAAGAAAGTTAGCAAGAAACTAAATAAACCTGTCGACGAAAACTTGCCTAAAAAACTCAAGGGGAGTCTGAAAATATTGACTGATAATGGAAACTCACTCGAGTCACCTGTTGATGAAAACGAACCACTGTCCAATTCAATAAAATCTTTAGATTTACGAGGCTCCGAATATGTTTTTGAAGACAGTGATTTTGAAAATCTGTCTGATATTGCATTTTCTTATAAAAAATTAAAAGAGAAGAAAAACACTGACAAGATTCAATTAAAAGACTCTAAAATTGGTTCTCTAAATGCAAATTCTGCCTCATCGGATTTAAACATTTCTGACCAGCTTCCAGACTCTAAAAGTGAAGTGATGAAAAAAGATAAAACCCGGAAAGTAAAATCTATAGAATTGACCCCTCTTTCAGAGTCCAAAAATGAAATATTGAAAAGAGATAATATCCAAAAATCAAAATCAATTGAGTTGGTCCCACTTTTCGACTCCAAAAAAGAAATTATGAAAAAAGATAAAACTCAAAAACCAAAATCAATTGAGTTGGTCCCTCTTTCTGACTCTAAAAATGAAATGTTGAATAGAGATAATACCCAGAAATCAAAATCAACTGAGTTGGCCCCTATTTCTGAGTCCAAAAATGAAATGTTGAAAAAAGATAATAACCAGAAATCAAAATCAATTGAGTTGGCCTCTATTTCTGAGTCCAAAAACGAAATGTTGAAAAGAGATATTACACAGAAATCAAAATCAATTCAGTTGGCTCTTATTACAGAGTCCAAAAATGAAATGATGAAAAAAGATAAAACCCAGAAAACAAAATCAATTGAGTTGGCCTCTCTTCCCGACTCCAAAAATGAAGTGGTGAACAAAGATAAATCCCAAAAACCAAAATCAATTGAGTTTGCCCCTCTTTCTGACCCCAAAAATGAAGTGATGAACAAAGATAAATCCCAAAAAACAAAATCAATTGAGTCGGCCGCTCTTGTCGACTCTAAAACTGAAATTATGAAGAAAGATAAAATTCAGAAAATTAAATCAATAGAGTTGACCCCTCTTGTAGACTCTAAAAATGAAATGTTGAAAAAAGATAAGACCCAGAAAATGAAGTCAATTGGGGAAACAAAACATTCTCATAATGAAGTACTTAAAAATAAATCTAGCAATATAATTTCTGATTTTATTATAAAAGCTCCAGATCCAGAGTATGACGATAATACAGTAAAAAAGAAGACTTTGAGAAAGAAGTTGCTTTCAGAGACTGATCCAGAACCTAAAGCTAACCAACAAACACTCGCCCCTGCACCCGCACTCACAGCTTCTCCAACTACCGGAGAAGAGTTGCTCCTGGAGAAGTCCAACGCAAGACGGAATAAACAAACCATGACAACTCGCGCTAAACGTATTAGTCAACGTAGAAGTACATTAGCAACCTGTGAATCTATCAATACCAATGAACTTGTTTCAAGTGATGATGAGTCTATTATCCAAGACAAATATTTAGCAAACTTCGGTATGTTCACAGAAAAAAGGCCCAGAAAATCCACTATCTTGGCTATAAAGAAAATATCGCAGACATTTAGGCCCGAAACAAGCGACACCGATGACCTGGATCCAAATGGTAGTAGCCAGCTCCTTCGCCGTAGCGAAAGACCACAGAAGAAGAAAACAAGGAAAGTGTCCACAAATCAAAATAACATTACCAGCAACACATCTGCCAGTGATGTTCTCAAGCCATCAGCCGAGTCCACACCTAAAGGGGCTACTTTGAGTCAATCCACACTATATACGGACGATGGCTTGTCAACTGATGACACTTCGATATTTTCCAAAGAAGACTCTAACGGAAACGAAGCTGACAATCATTGTTCTATTTGCAATAGGAAATTTAGGCGAGCTGAAAATCTTGCTAAACATAAAATGACATTAATGCATATTTCTAAACTGTCTGAAATGGAAGTTAAGAATGCTGATAATGACAAACCCATTGAAGAAGTGATTGATGATGGTATTCCTTCTAAAAAGCCTATTGTGGAACCCGTGTTTGATTCTATAACCAAGAATATTTCCACCAGAGCATATAAGAGTTTAGCCGAAAGAAAAAGTTTCAATAATGATGACATCTCCTTGGAGTGCGCTTCTTCTCCTGATAAACAACAGCCAACACCTCAGGAAAATTTGATTATTTCCAAGGATCCTCTTGAACAGTCTTTGTCAGAAGTAAATTCCAGTCCTAATCATGATGCATCTAGGAAGACTTTAAGTTGCGATGAAGCATTATTCTTTGAATGCTGTAGTCTCCTGAAAGAATCTAAGTCAACTCGAAAGGACGTTAAAATAGTTGAACCATTCAAATCCTCAGAAAAATACTCTAAAACTTATCCCAATAGCACTGACGCTTCAGTTATAATTTCCCATGTAGAATCTGCTAATACTTATGAGTTGAATTTGAGAAGTTATGCAAAGGAAATTGAGCCTAGGATGGAAGACTTTGATCTTGCAGATATCTCTATGCCAGTAGGTGTCGAGGAAGTATTTTATGATTGCACCGATCAGATCGAATCGTTTGAACTACCAACAAGCAAGTCAATGGAATATGATTTTGATACCTTGAACCAAAAATGTATTTCGAACAAGGACTCAGCCAAAATACATACCATCGATCAAGACAGTATTTCTGTTGAGCAGACTGCCAAGTCAACGGTTGAGGAAATGGATGAAAAGTCATGTGGAGCTGATTTTGACCCGTATTCGGCTGAATCTCTCATGGTGAGATCGAATTCCGATGACTTCTCAGACAATGGCGATAGTATGCTATCTACTCATGACACTGAACGTTGTACACCACAAAGATCTTCAAAACGGCGATCATCTACTGAGTGCAAACCATCGGAGCCGGAGCCCTTTAACCTTTTATTGGAGTTTGAAGATAAGTTTGACAAGATCAAGCGCAAAGCACGAGAGAAGGCGCAGGCGGCGCAGGAGGCCATTACGGCGGCCATCACTCCCCGTGGATCAAAGAAGACCATGAAGAAGAATCGCTCCAAGTCCAGGTTAGTGATATCCAGGCCTGAATTTTTAACACTAGGCTCTCACTTATTTCACTCTACTTCATTCAATACTTTCTGTGTAACCACTTCTCACATTTTTCTTAATTTGTACTAATATATGCACATATTTCAGGAAATCTAAGGGAACACATGAAGAACACTCAAAACCTGGAAAATCCTTAACCAAAGATAGCAGCATCAACAAAAAGAGAAGTCATGGATCCCTTGGCCAAAAGACCAGTTCAAAAAAGGTTCTGACTAAAGGTGCTTTAAAAGGTTTTGATGGTGTTAAAGTATCCATATTGACAAATGAAATTAACCTGCACAGTATTCTCGATAACAACAAGTTGAATACTCACGAACATGCAGTTCATGAACATTCCTCTAAGAACTTCAACTCCTTTGATGAGAAGAGTGACCGAGCCGAATCCAATGTAAGTGATATGGACAAGGGCACCAATGACTCTGATGAAACCATCAACTCTAAGATGACTAAGAAACAGCGTACTAAGAAATTAAGCAGTAAACAAAAACGGAACAAGGTTCATCAGGAAAGTGACAGAAGTGCTGTGAACAATGTAGAACCTGTCACTCCCACTAATGCCGATAAGCAGCATTTGGATGTTTATGACTTCTTTGATGAAGATGAAGATGATGTATCTGACAAATTTAAATTCCGCACTCCCGCTACCTTGAGCAGCAGCAAGGATAGAGTCAACACTAACAAGAAGAATGATAACTTAGGAGCATCTGCTTTGAGCCCAAATAAGAATAATTTAGAAGCTCAAAATGAAGACTCACAAATCTCAAGTCTGAGTTTTTCCGATCGAGATGACTTTACTTACATGTCTGATGATTATAGAGCAAATGAAAGCGAAGATGAAACTAATCACAGCTCTGTAGACATGTCAGCCAATACATCCAAATCTAGCAAAAAACATAAAAGATCTTCAAAAAATCAGACAAACACTAAAAAGAGTGCCATAATGGGAAAAATCTTTAAAAATAATGCTATCAGAAATGATCAGAAAAATGCCAACCACAATGCTAATGAGACAGAATCCGATGATGTTGTCACAACGGGGCAAACAGATATGGATCAATTGTTTGATAGCCTTCTCGAACAAACCATTGCCAACAATAACGAGAGCAAGTTAACAAATAAAAAATCTTCTGTTATGGATGAGGATGCAGACAGTGCTAGCCAAGATGCAGTTGCCACAGATCTACCTGAAGATACAGATGTTAGAAGTCCCAGTGCCGATGAGTACTCTGATAATGATGAGTCTATAGATAAGGATATTCCTCCGTATCCTCGAGTCAGTAAACGCAAAATTGTTCCTCGACTCAAAGCCAGGTCTTCAGACGACGAACTTCCAAGAAATCCATCTCCTGCCAAACAGCCAGCTCCCAAAGTGACAGAAGAAGATGCAGGTGATGGTGATATTGGTGTGGCAAGTCACAAATCCCAGAGGAAATGTACAACTGGAAAACAAAATGTTCTGGTTGAAAGTTGGAGTTCTGAATCAGACTACGAAGATTTTCGACAATTTGAGGAGTATTCCTCCATCCCCCGCACCCAAGGCCATCACCGTAAGCCGAGAAGAAGTGGACGTAATCGACACAGTGATGATGGGAAAAATTCAGCCAGTGACCAAAACACCAAATCTGATTTGGGTGACCAACGTGACCAAAGTTCTACAAGTGAGAAAAATCAAAAAAACCGTTTCATACCGGAGGATGAAAAAAATCACAAGAATTTACAGGAATCTGCAGACACAAATTCTGATTCCTTTAGAAACCAATCTCCTTGTGAAGAAAACTACCCAGAAAAATCATCTGAGAGACAGTCTAGTAATTCTGGTAGGAGAGTGTCTTTCAACACATCCAACACCATCCCCAACCCCAACCCCAACCTCAACCTCAACCCCAACCCAAACCCAAACCCCAACCCCAACCCGACTCCAAATAAAGGGAGAAGTTCTAGACGCAAACGCAGGCAATCCCAGAAGCCTTTTGACTATGATGATGAATTCAAGCCCACCAGAATAGCCGAGCCTCCGTCCACGCAGCGGAGGAACAAGCGGGCAGCTTCAGAGATGCTTTACTACTGGTCCTCGTCTAGTGAAGACGATGCGCAGAGTGCTTCGGTGGACAATAATAGCCGGGACCCGGAGCCCATCGAGCAGCACGGCTGGATAGTGGGGGACTCCCACAAGAAGTTGGTCACCATGTTGGCACACGCCAAGGGACGCAAGATAGACGACAATGCTACTGTCAAGGAGAAAAGATCTCGCCCATCTACATAAATTTCAGTAAGTATTTTTTGGACTGAAGTTCTCACATAAATTAACAATTTATTGAAATTAATTTGCTTGTACCTGTCATTATTATGAATTGCGTTTTGTCTACCATTCATTTGATTATCCAATGCGATTGTATATTATGCGTAGTTTAACTCGGCACAAGTGGGCAAGTTGCGCCATGGAATTCAATTACTAACTGTTTTCTTACTTTTCATTTACAAGTTCCTTTCAATGCCGAAAGACAGGGATTGTCATTGTCATTGTCTTCACTGATTCCACAGTTATTGTGGAGATTATTTTATTCTCGTTATCCTATTGCCTTGTGAACCCGTATCATGTCACTTTAAGTAATACGGTTCTGGGTTTACACAACCTTAGTTAGTATTTTGTCTTACTGGAAAACTAAGTTGGTTCATTTGTGAATGATGAAGCATCTAGTATTTTTATTCCTTATTGCACCACACCGTCTTTTAATGTAGAGTTCTTCTAACAATATTAGTCTCTGGACAGTACAGTTAACTGTGAAATTTATTATCATAAGTGTATTTTGCTAATTATTACATGCTCTTTCTAGGTACCGCGAATTCTCCTGAAATGAAAAATGTTTTGATAATTTGGTTATCAGGATTTAAAGGTCCATTATTCGATGTTCTCTAATTTGTGTATTTTTTTTTTACTTCAACCCTGAAATAATATTTGTGAAAAATACATATTATAATATTGACAACCTTTAATATCTATAGAATTACACACACTCTGTCATTTAAGAATTGATGTGGTAATATTCTGATAGGTCTTGTTTAGGAAATAGGATGAAAATATATTTCTGTAATTTCTAAAGTTATTTTTTACAATTTTTAATTATATTTTGTGATGTTTACAAAATTACAAGAAAAAGGCAAATTTAATTAATTATATATCATCTCATTGTATATACGAATTTTTGCTGGTTTATTTAGAATTTACTAATTATTGTTAGGAAATATATTGATTTTATTATTTCTTCTCTATTATTGAGTTTAAAAGAAATTGTTTTAGAATTCTATTATCTATCTTGAAATATGTTCAGTGCTTTTGCATTAATCATTCTGAATTTGATTTGTTGGTGAACATTTTATGTTCTGATAATGAATGTTTTAAAACTAAAGACACGAGTTTCAAGAATTTAATGATTGTAATATTTCAACAAATATAATATTATTTAAATCTGTAAGGTGTAATAACAGTTTGTGTTTAAATTTAGTCAGATTGATGTAATCTAGATTATTATTATAGTACATAATATTATTGAATAGGATCTGTGTATAATATGTATCAAGCTGGAGATCACTCTTTATTTTATATACTTTCAAATGACCTTCCACATAATGTGTTTTAGATTGTTCACATTATGGTTTCCTTTGATATTGGCTGCTCCAATGGAGAAAACAATTACAGCAAATTAATTACAACGCAAAGTTACATCCTCCATTCTCCGTAAGCGTTGAATGTCAATATGCCCATTTTGTGCAAACAGACTCTTGAACCATCCATTGGTCTAGCTATTTCTGACAATTCATCATTATTTCCTTTTGATCTACTAATGGATTTGGTTGAGGAAATAAATCCCGCTATTATTTTTTTTACCATCAATCAGATCATTTGACAAACCTTTTTTATTGAAGAAAGAAATGTCCGTTCACATAAATTACTAGAACTATTTTTTTTAAACCCTTTCAATAGATTTGTAATACGAGCTATAAACATAATATTTTTCATATGTATTAAATTTTTTTGATTCTTGTCGTAAATAGTTTTTTTTTCCACACAGGAGGCCCCGAGGAAAGTGATTTCCCTTAGGGCCGATACCATCTTTAAGGATGCTGTGATGATTGAAATGTGAATTATTGGTTTGAAACACTTTAGTACTTTGTTTTTAATATGTCACATGCCCAATTTCTTTAAGCACAGCGGTCATTTACTTCCTCAGTTGACCTTTCTTTGAACATCACAATTATTTCAGTATCACAATTTAAGTTCTAATTGGTTGCCAAGATTGATGTTTGCGAAAAATGTACATTTACATTGTGTATTATTACATTATTATATTATTATATATGTATTTATTTTATCACTCATGTCTAATTATTTATAATTTTTAGCTTCTTATCGCATAGAGCGATCCATCATTGAAATATCTTTGTTTTTTTTTTAATTTATATTGCTAGCCTATTCCCCATGAATATTTATTTGCTGGTATAAAATGCCAGTCACTTGTTAGGACAGCTCGCATAGGTTCACATCTTTTATGATTAGAATTTCTCAGTTTTACAAATGATTTTTACGTGTTACTATATAATGCATAAGATAGAATATTTTCCCTTATAAATAACGCATTACTAACTTTACTGTGACCTCACATTCTGTTAGGTTTTAAGACCTCATAGTAATTTCAAAAATATCTTGAATCTATCAGTCTATCCTTATTGTTTGTTTTACCACATCATGCTTCAGAGAGATTTTTCATGTTTTCCTTTGTGGCTGGAACTTCTGCTTTAAGTGGAAGAAGAATAAAGAACACACCCCTTGTAACGCAACTCCTATTATCTTTTCATTATTTTCTATGTACATATTTATAGTGTACTACTAAACTTGTAGAAGTGAAGAAACATTTATTGTATGCATAGTTATTTGGCTGATAGAATATTTGTCATTTCATGTATAACTAAAACATTATGAATCTAAATAAAATAAATTTAAAAATACTGAATTTGTTATTAATTTTTAGATTAGGAGCCAACATCTTCATTTACAATTTTGGCCAATTACAAGAATATCACTTCTATTTAAGCAAATTCATGTGGCATATTTCTGTTCTTCAGAATCACTGAATGCCGAGTTCCATAAATTCAAAGTTATCTGCAGTATAGGGTAATCAGAGATGGAAAATTTGCAACTCAACTTTATTTGACAATCTTATCTGAGCCATAAATACATCTTCCGCACAGCAGTGGATGTATATGGCATCAATTTTCATTGGTAATACTTTTTTTTTTAGTTAGGGGCTTTTCCATTTTAGTGCGTAGGGAACTGAACATGCATAACAAAACATAAAATCTGCTCCTAAAACTTTTTTCATGCCAAAAATGTATGCAGTATTACAAATTATTGTACAATTGCCGATTTGAATTGGGAATAATGGGTGATGTTTTCACTGGCCAACGGAGAAAATCTGCTTTAAAGAATACATCAGTTTGATCCATTGAACTGCCAAAAACAAATTGCCTGGTTTTCAGCAAATGTATTATCAGTTTTTTGTGAAAAAGCATTAAGTTAAAATTTTGCTATTTTAACTCAATCGTTTAATATTGTTCAGCGAACACTCTATTGTCTACAAAAATCCACTATTTCATAGCTCTAAAAACTCCAGAGCTATTTTTTGTAATTAGTCAAACACAAAAATCTGTTACTTTGTAAATTTCTTTCAGCTAAATAGCAATAAAGGCAATATGGCCCATAAAATTCATCCAATTGTTAATAATACTTTTTCGCATTATACTGATGATTTTTTCATTTAAAAAATTAAAAATAACACGCCAAGTACATAATTATTCTTGTTTATGTGCCCTTGAGATGATTTTTCACAAAAACGGCGCTATAAAAATCATTTGATTATTATTATTATTATTGGCTTGAACAAAATAACTATTGGATGGAGTGCCTTTATTTTTGTGTTTGCATCAATTTGATGGACATTGTATGACAAACGGCGAGTTGCGGTAGTTTTAGAATTTTTTATTTGAATTAAAAGTAGATGTGTTCTCCTGTTCTTTTAACATGTTCTCTCCAATGAGGTTTTCTTCTACAGTGGAATTTCTTTTTTTTTTTACAAATGTATCATATTAATTAGAGCATTCCGAGGTTAGAATTTTTTAATTTTCGGAAAATGCTAAAGATATAAGCCATCAGAATATTGGTAATATCGCCGGCCGGCAGATTTGTGTGTGACATCATGGTTCATAAAATGACAGGCGCAGATTGCACATTCCTTACTGCCATTTAAATTGTGAATTGTGCCGCGTGAAGTCTAGGGTACACGTTATTCCCAAGTTTACTTTGAAAGCAGATAACTTCGTCAATTTTGGAGATATCAAAAAATTAATTAACTTTTGAAATAAAATAAATTTTCACAAAAAAATTAGTAGATAATCTCATTGTTATTTTGCCCATGGTCATGGATAAATAGATCGATAGTAATATGGCAACGGGATATATCTTCTGTTATGGCGAAAAGCTACATTGTTATTTTACCCATGGCCATGGATAAATAGATCAATAGTAATATGGCAACGGGATATATCTGCTGTTATGGCGAAAAGCTACATTGTTATTTTACCCATGACCATGGATAAATAGATCGATAGTAATATGGCAACGGGATATATCTGCTGTTATGGCGAAAAGCTACATTGTTATTTTACCCATGACCATGGATAAATAGATCGATAGTAATATGGCAACGGGATATATCTGCTGTTATGGCTAAAAGCTACATTGTTATTTTACCCATGGCCATGGATAAATAGATCGATAATAATATGGCAACGGGATATATCTGCTGTTATGGCGAAAAGCTACATTGTTATTTTACCCATGACCATGGATAAATAGATCGATAGTAATATGGCAACGGGATATATCTGCTGTTATGGTGAAAAGCTACATTGGCACTTTTGTTCTTTTGCCATAGCATGTCCAATGCATTTTTTCAGATGCCATTAAGTGACATCTTTTCAAAGCTTCGTAAATATAAAAATTACAACTCTTAACATTTTTATGTAAGAAACAGAAAAATGACCAAAACTATATTTGTTATATCACTATCGAGATGTCTATTATAAAATCTACAGAAAATTTAATGAAATCCTTGTTCAAAATTATCAAAGAACTGCTGTGGTGACTACTGAGATGGAACCGGTGAGTAATTTTCCCATTACTGCATTTCCTTGAGCGCCCCTGCGATGTAAACTACTATAATGATGCTGTATACTTACACAGAACTAGCAAAATGAGTACAGTCAACTGTTTCTTCTTTCTGTGGTTTTCAGCTACTGAATAGTATAATTTTTTTGTCCTTTGCTTCAATGAAATAACTTTTTTATTTTTTTATCAACACATCTATTTTTTTGTATCAAGATGTGTAACTATACTTTTCGACTCATCTGAGAAACTAGCATCGTTGATCCAATATTCACTTCGGCACCGGTGCACAGTCGGGAAACATGCCAAACACGCACCCAACATTTGTACATGGTTGACATTTGTCACATGAGAACGGGTAGCTTCTACGACTCGTTATTTTGTTCAACAGCTCGGCGGCGGAATGATTTATCGGTCTCTGTGTTTCCTCCCTCCTGCAACTTGGGTGTCGTCAAGACCCAGGTTTACTCCTTCTCATCCTCGAAAAGACCCTCCACGCAGCATCCTCAAAGATGACATAACTTCTGTGTGGAGTTACTATAAAGAAAAACCTGTTCCTTGCGGATACAGTTACTTTAAAAAGTCTTACTTGCATAGAGGTCAACAGTCACTAAATACAGTTTGCCTTTTGTATACAACATAGCTATGTTATGTTTTAACTACCCGCAATAGTTTTGAAAGCAATTGAACAACTCAGATTATAATGTTGCCAATTGCTGTGGTCACATTGACATCTTTTTAGTACAGTGTTTAGTATCAGTTGTATGTTAAATAATATATAAATCATGCAAGAACAATAATTGAGTTGTGGAGATATGTAGTCGCGATAAACTGTATGTATCACCTTGAATATAAAAGAATTTCATCAACATTTGATGAACCGTTGTGTGAGTCAAACTCAACTCTATCCTGATCGTTCTGACCGTCAACCGACAATCAGAATTCACAAGAACCCGAATTCTTTGTACATTTTCATCAGTTCTTGAAGTTGAATGCCTACCGCTGCGGGGTTTATCTTGAATCGAGTCTTGGCCTTCCAATAATACCTTAAACGACCAGAAAACATGCGCCTCTCATAAACAAAACTGTCTCCATCGGCATGTTGAAGTTTTTTCTAAAGTTTCCATCGTACTGTACCTAGTCTGAAACAAAATGCACAATCGCTACAGACCAGAAGTGATTCTATCGACAAAATAAAATCGTACATAATGTCATCTTTGTGAATCGACTATTCAAGGGTCCGAAGAGGGTTTAATTTATCTCCCAGCTAAGGAAAGACTACTTTAGTGACACAAATTCTGGATTGTCAGAATTCATTTTTTGGACATCCTGATTTCAGTCTTTTTATTAAAATACGAAAACATCATGATGAAGTTTAAAAAAATAACTATTTTCTGCCAAAGATAACATTAGGAGGAACGGCTGCGCAGCCTGTTACATACAAAACTTAATTTAGGATTTGAGACCAAAATACTTACCTTAACCACCTAATGATGTTTTTTTTTTTAATCAAAAAGTATATCAAATATCTAGTACAGTAAAGTATTTAAAAAAAAATTTTTGAACTTCCAAAATAAAGGCCATTAAAGAAATTGAATTTTTATGATTTTAGAAGCTATTTGGGGGCTAATTTAATAAAAAAGTTTTACCATGTCTCCTATGAAATATAAAATAAATATTAAAAAAGTGTTAAATAAGTATTATGATGGACATGAATTTAAATTAAAAATGACCAATTTAGGTTGGAACACAAATTTGCCATACATAATTTAAAATATCGACATGAAAAAACATTTTTTTAAAGATGTCTTGTTATTTTTATTTTATGTAATCATATTGATGGTTCCAACGAACAATGTCGGATGTGTAAATTGGTAAATTTGCATTTAAATAAATAGGGGTTTATGCAAAATATCAAAAACAACACTATATTTCTTTATCTCAAAAATATTAAAAATGCAGACATGAAACTCTAACACGTAACTTTAAACACCTCTAATAAGAAGATATAATTTGCACATACGACATTGTTCATTGGGACCGTCGATATTTACGCAGCAAATATGACAATTAAAAAAAAATCAATTAACTGGCAAATAATTTTAAAAATTGCCTCTAAAATCATGTAAAATTGATTTCTTTAATGGCCTATATTTCATATTTAAAAAAAATAAAAAAAAAATTTAATCCGTACTAGTACTATACCTTTAATTTTAAAAAAGATCAACAGTTTGGGTGGGCATTTTGGCCTCAAATCCAAAAGTAAGTTTTTTATGAAACAGGGCGCGCAGCCGTTCCTATTAACACATAGCCATTTACGTCCTAACACCATCATCCTGTTATCATCGGTTATACGGCGGCAATTATTTCTTTCAAACCATGTCTCCCTGTCGGTTCAGCTAACGTCACAGCAATTTCAAGATCCCCACTCCAATTGCCCTGATGAACCCGGCTATTCCGAGGCTTCTCTTACCTTCCACTCTGTCAGTGACCATGAGTTTCTCCAGATCCAAGTAGAATTCACTGTAGAATTTGGTAGCCACCTCTGGTCGGGAGCCCCAAAATATCTGAAAAAACCCTTCGACTCTGTGCAGAAACGGGCGGTTCGTTTGATAGATTTGCCCATCTTAACAAACAGATTGCAATCTTTGGAGCACAGACGTCAGGTGGGAATGCTGTCCTTGTTCTACCGGTATTTTAATGGAAGATGTTCTGAGGAACTAGCGTCATTGATCCCTTCGATACCGGTGCACAGTCGAGAAACACGCCAAACGCGCACCCAATATTTGCACACGGTTGACATTTGTCACATGAGAACGGGTCGCTTCTACGACTCATTCTTGTGTTGAACAGCTCGGCTGTTGAATGATCTGCCTGCCTCCTACAACATGGGTCTCTTCAACATCCAGGTTAACTCCTTCCTATCCTCTAAAATATCCTCCAAACAGCATCCCCAAAGATGATACAGGCCTTGAGGGAAATTATTTCCCTCAGGGCATTCTGTGTGGTTTTGTAAAAAAAAAACTCCTTGCTGCATCCACATTCATACACAGTGCCACATCTCTTTGGGACGTCCACGACTTCTTCCGTCTACATGCGCATTTCTACTTCATTCAGTGTACTTTTGTCTTTTCTCTACCAGTTTGACTCCTCACTGCCAATGCTATTTATGAAGGATCGTATTATTATTATTCCTGTTTTTGGCATCATAATAGTATCACTCAATTAAACTTGGTTTGAACTGTGGAAAAAATAAACTTTATTATTTTGTATGTATATATTTTACCTGAATCCATTCTCTTCAGAATGGTTGATGCTCAGCGAATGCGTCTGATAATATGCCAATAATAGAAAAATACAAGTATGCAATTCTAATTTGAGTATTTACTTTGTTACAGGTGTAAAACGACATTTATTTCAAACATTTGTTTCATATTCCAGAACTGTTAAATTAATATAGTTGTAAATATTTTGTACATATGAACTAATAGATTGAACCTATTTATCTGTATATTTGTGTCTCTTAATGAAACATAGAATTTATCTATAATAAATTACTTTAAAAATAATGCCCACTGCATTTTTAATTGTCCTTTATTTATTAAAAAAAAATCCTACCAATCATATCTCATTTTTTTATATTTCACTTCTGTAAAATGTGTGTTCAATTAAAAAAGACATGAAGGGACATTTCAACTTATCTCCATTTTTTTTTTAAATTTAGTTTTTGGGAGAATCAACTTAGTTCACATTGGTTTTTATGGATCCTTTGGTCTGGAGTCGATCTGTAAATATCTGTAGCATTGAAAAAAGGGATAACTTATTTTATCCAAGAAAATAAAATTTGTGTATTGGTATCTAAAAATAAAAAGATTAATATATCCTTAATTTAAAACATATTACATAATTAATATATTACAAAGGTCCGTGTCCGGGCAGACAGCAGTCCATAGATGGCTCACTTAATGGCATCACAAGATAAAGAATTACTGGTTGGAAGAAACACACAGAAAACAAATTTCAACCGGTCAGTGGCTGAGTTGGCATAGGCTGAGTTTGGGTCTCGCCCAGGCATCGTGAGTTCAATTCCTCGGCTGGCTAAGTCCTCCATTTACGACACAAGCAACATCTTCCGCTTATTGTGATGGTAGTAGGAGATTTTCAAATATTGTCAGGTTATTCGTAATCAGGGAATATTTGTCTTTCTTTTTAAAAAGAAAATAAAAAAATAAAATAAATGTGATAATTTTTATTTTCAAACAAAACTGTATTCACAACACAATAGGCACTAATGACTAATGTCAGTGTATTGTCTATATGATTTTTTTAATTTCATCATAGAAAACAAGCACAAGAGCACCCCCTGTTCCGCGGAGCACATTGGAGAAGGCTCCTTTGAAGAAGGCCCCCGTACCCTCCGTGGCCATGATCTTCCTCCAGCAGTCCAGCGTGTTCCGGTACTGCATGTCCTCCTTCTTTTTGCCTGACTGCATCATCATCCTTCTCCGTACCGTGTCAAATGGGTACGATATGATGCCAGACATCGTGGTTACAGCCTGAAACCAAATATTTACTTAACCCCCTAGTCTAGACTCTGAACAAAAGAAAGTCTATTAGAGAATTATTAGAAGAACATTTATTATGCAAATAAATTCATTTGTAAAACATTAATCGATAGGTCAGAAAAACAAAAACGTATCTACAAAAAGGCAAATATTCAGGAGAGCAGAAAACAATTGTTTTTTGTGTTTGATTTAACTTATTTGCAAAAATAGATATTTTTTATTGTATAATATTAATTACATACAACGGGGACTTGTACCCGCTAAGCCACTGCGAGTAGCTTGTCACCGGGAGTTTAGTTCTACAATATTATATAATACAACAATAAATAACAATCATCATACAAATCTAGGGCAAAATTAGAACAGTATAGGTGTATGCATATTGTGACACAAGTTGGAAAAAAGTATTTTAAAAAGAAAATATGAAAACAGCATGACAGTTTTGTTATAGAGATACTAGAGTCCAATTTCATAATATTGATTTAAATAATATTATAAAAATATCAGCAAGTCTAAAACATATTGAGAAATAAAAAAACAGCAGTACAGTTTTGTTACAGTGAGGATAGACTTAATACAATAGTAACACTTAAATAATTTTAAAGATATCCGCAGATATCAAGGAGCTATACAACCAAGGAGACCATCATAATTGTTCAATAGACAATGTAGGAAAGAGTAAAATAGAGTAAATACAGCAGATATCAAGGAGCTATACAACCAAGGAGTCCGTCATATTTGTTACCATCAATACACAAGGTTGATTCCCAAAAGCCAACACTTTAACATCAGTTAGAATTTCGTCATAGAGCAATTGTTTTTAAATTCGTATGGCAACTTGTTAAATATAAATGGTACAATGTATTCAAGGGTTCGTTGACCATATTTATTTTGAAATATTGGCACTGTCATTCCTATATTTTGTGTGAATCGTGTATTGTGTACATGATCCACCATTGCCTTATACGGACTGTCAGAGATATGTTGCAGTAGAATTTTATGCTACAAAAGAGCATGAACAGGTGATATATTAATTGATTTCTACATGATGTCAATGTTTCGGCTTCGCTTAAAAACTGTTTTACTTACTAACAACGTGTTTCCATAAATATTGAGTTCTAAATTCTATTCATAAGAATGAAATGATCTCTTTTAAATAAAATTAATGAAAAAAGTTTCATCTCGTTTAATTTTAAATAACTTTTTTCTTATGTTTTTGTGTCACCAAACATTTTCGTTTTTTGGGATTGGATGAAGACTTAGGTTTTTCATTATTTTTTAAGTGTAGTTAATCTTTTTCTTTTTAACTGTTAAATATTAAAACATATTAAATTAATAATAAAGTGTATTGTTTAACCTAAAACATAGTTGAAATGAGAGAAAACTAACTAACCATCACGCCGTTTCTCCGCAGGGGTAGGTAGAGAGGACGGACCGCCAAACAACTCGATCTTGGCATACACTTCTTGCTTCATTCACATTCGTACATCATCTCATACATTCTCTTCTATTATTCCGACTTCTGACATGGCCCGACTCAAGTATTTGATTCACTTGATCGTGCCATGTCTTCCTCGGGCGTCCCCGGCTTCTTCCATCTACATTCGCATCATACATTCTTCTTACACTCCTTTCTTCGTTCATGCGTTCCACATGCCCAAACCATCTAAGCGTCCCTTTCTTAATCTTACTCATTACGCTTACATCAGCCTTGCATTCTTTACGAATCTCAACATTTTTCATACGATCATACATGGTTTTACCACACATTCGTCTCAGAGATCTCATTTTTACAGAATTCAGTCTACTTTCATCCTTCCTCTGCCAGTTCCATGCCTCACTGCCATACATCAGGGTTGGTATCAGCACTCCGTTGTGGACTGCTAGCTTCGCTTCTTTGGACAACTTTTTGTTAGCGCCAACCGCATTCAGTCCTCCATTAATGGAGTTTCCTAGATTCACCCTTCTTTCAATATTCCTATCAGTCTTTCCATCTCTCGTAAACATACTTCCCAAATATACAAACTCATCGACCTGCTCCAAGTATTCATCATTCACAACAACTATATTGCACACTGTTTTCGTACTCTCTCTTTCAAACACCATGACTTTAGACTTACTTACATTCATCATTAGCTCGTTCTTCATGCATACTTCATTCATCCTAGATATGAGGGACTGTAAATCCTCCATACTGTTAGCAATCAGCACCGCATCATCAGCATACAACAGGCAACATACTTTTAGATTACTCATTTTCACGCCCAAGCCCACCTCTTTCAATTCTTGCATACAATTATCCATGTATAGATTGAATAACCACGGCGACATTACGCAGCCTTGCTTAACACCTTTTGTGATGTCAAACCACTCCGTAAAATCACCGTTTACCCTAACACATGCAACGCTTTCCTCGTACAAAGAAGCGATTGCCTGTATGAGATTCGTATTCACTCCATACTTGGACAATACCTTCCATAATTTTTGTCCTATCAACTCGGTTGTACGCTTTTTGTAGATCTACAAAGGCACAGAAGAGTTTTTGGTTTTTTGCCAGAAACTTCTCTGTTAGCATACGCAACGAGAAAATCTGATCCATACACCCCCTTCCGCTCATAAATGCACCTTGCACATCCCATATTTTATCTTTTGTTTTCGTTTGTACCCTTTCAATCAATATCCTACCATACAGCTTTCCAACTGAACTTATCAGGCTAATAGCCCTGTGATTTCCACATTCCATACGTGATCCTTTACCTTTGTATAGAGGCATGATCACAGCCCTCCTCCAATCTAATGGTGTTTAACCCTCCTCTAAACATTGGTTAAAAAGCTTGCATAACCATGTGAGAATCGGCAGCAATATTGTCGAAACCAACAGCCTTACCATTCTTCATACATTTAATCGCTCTTTTTATTTCATCCATGCTGATTTTAGGAACATTCAAGCCATCGTCATTCATACCTGATTCGCCACTGGGACCACTATCAGTCGGGTTGCTTTCAAAAACCTCTTCAAAGTATTTCATCCATCTCACTTTTATTTCTTTCTCATTCGTTAACATTTTTCCATCTTTCGAGACTTTTTGACCTCCTTCCAAAACAGTTTAATATTTTCTTGGAAGTGTTTTGTCATTTTGATTCCTTCTTCCTCTTCGAGACGTTTATTTCGTTCTTTCACTCCAACACTTATTCTTTTCTTACATCCCTTGTATACTTCTTTCGTTTTATTCCGCTCTTCACTAGGAGCACTGCCAGTCGCTATCAGACATAACCACGCTTTCTTCTTCTCTGAGACCAGCGCTTTAATTTCATCATCCCACCATGCATCGCCCTTCTTCCTACCTTGCGTACTTATTCCGCATCCTCTCTAGCAGATTTACAGAGACTCACTTTTACGTGGTTCCATGTTTCGTCTATACTTAGACCGTTCATGTCCTTCTCATTCAATCTCATCTCTACACAACTCTTATACTTACTTCTTACAATATCGTTTTGTAGTTTTTCTATTTTGACTCTTGCTGGAGTCGACACCGTTTTCACTTAAGAGCCCCAGCTGCGGAAGAGGTTTACTCTCGACACAATCAGGAAGTGGTCGGTTTCAACCCCAGCCCCTCTGAAGACTCTTCCACTCTAAACATAGTTGAAGTATTCTGTTACCATTGTCATTCGTTCTTTTATCCCCATACATACCTAAAGCCGATTCAAATCCATGCCGTCTAATTCCCACCCACCCATTTAAGTCCCCTGCCATTATAATCCTTTCGTTCAAATTTTTTAGTCCCATTACATCTCTCATGCCAGTACAAAAATCATCTTTCACTTCATCGCTTTCAGAATTAACAGGAGCATAGCACACAACAAAAAACACCCTTGTCAAAAGAAAACTAATGTTGTGATAATACATTATAATATTGATATATCAAACTGCCTTCTTACGGACTTCCCGTATCCTTGTGTACGCCAACTTTTTGAGGGAGAGATTGATTCAGATGGTTGCTGACAGTTTCATCTCTTCCTCGCATTTAATAAATGTCAGCATCCCACAGGGATCGGGTCTGTCCCTGACTTTGTTTTTGTTGCACATCAATGACCTCTTGACATGTTCACCAATTCATTGTTTAGCAGACGACAGTACAGTTCATGAAAGTTTTTTGTTTGCCAAGCCTCCAAAGGGCACACAATTTTCAACGTCTCGGAGGGCTTTGAAGCAGGGAATGGGTTACCTCGAGAGGGTTTTCTCCTGGGGTAAGAATAACCTCGTTGAATTTAATATTTCTCATTAATTTAATATATTAAGACCCAATCATGTCCGATTATGTCTAAAAGTGATCGAAAGTAATAATTTAGTCTCCTTAAATGGAATCTTACCAACAAGCCTTCCATTGATATGCTTGGTGTAACCCTAAGTGACCAGCTCAGGTATGAGGGCTCCATTGAAGCCAGAGTAAAGTTATCATTCTAGAAGCTGGGCGTACTGTACAGAGCCTGCACATACTTTAATAGTACACAACTGCTGACCCTGTACAAATTGCAAGTGGTCCCCACTGTAGTATTTGGCAGCCACCTCGGTCGGGAGGCCCAAAATATCTGAAAAAACCCTTGACCGTGCAGAAACGGGCGGTCCATTTAATAGATTCGCCTATCTTAACAATCAGATTGCAATCTTTGGAGCACAGTCGTCAGGTGGGAATGATGTCCTCGTTCTACCAGTATTTTAATAGAAGATTCTCTGAGGAACTAGAGTTATTGATGATTGCATCGGTGCACAGTCGGGAAACACGCTAAACGCGCACCCAACATTTGTACATGGTTGACATTTGTCACATGAGAATGGGTCGCTTTTACGACTCGTTCTTGTGTTCAACAGATTTGCCGGCCTCTGTGTTTCCTCCCTCCTACAACATGGGTGTCTTTAAGACCCAGGTTAACTCCTTCCTATCCTCTAAAAGATCCGCCACACAGCATCCCCAAATATGACATAGGCCTTGAGGGAAATTATTTCCCTTAGGGGCTCATGTGTGGAGTTACCGTAAAAAAAAATTACAGTTTCCAGATAATAGGTGTTTTGTGATTGGAATTTTAAATATCTGCCGGATCGATTTTGTCAGCACATGTTAGCCAACCCATCCGCCTGTATATGGAAGCGGTGAACGTGATCGGCATGGGTCCGGGTTGTGCTCACTGTTCGGTCGAATGAACATCGAGCCCGACCCTCACTCCGGCCGTCCCACATGATTGATGTACCCATTACTAACTGAAGCCACCGAGTCGAAAAGCTCGGTCATACCTTACCTTTAGCGAAGCCCGTTATTCGATCCATTCCCACGTGTTCTCTTTAAAAATTGTGGGTTAGTCGGATGGGAATGGGGGCGGTTTCAATTCTAGTATATTGCTTTGTTTATTTTCGTTGAAGGATATATTTTGTTTATATAACGTAGTCTCGAAACTACATAGGTGAACGAATATTCTCACACTTTTGATTCATTTTACATTTGGAGCCATGACACACTTGAAATACTATAATTTATTAATAAAAAAATTATATTTCGTTAATTTGTTTAGCACCGTTTTGTGAAAGATCACCCCAAGGGCGCTGTAGTGTACAAATATATTTCCAAGGCTCTATCTTATTACTATTTTTTTATGTGAATACCAGTCAAGAGCCCTAACTGCTCCTAACTGTTTGGAGCCAGTGAGACTATGGCATCCCCAAATGGGGCATGTTGAATGTCGTGAGGTTGAATGTAGTGGGGAAGGGAAGGGGAGTACCTGGATATTTAGATCTGGTCACTAAACACGGCTAAAGCCATTTCAAGCAATGTTTCGACTCAGAACGGTGGTCTTTCACCATACTGAGGGTCATACTGAAAGTATCTACCACTTGGAACGTGCCGCAAATATACTATATTATTTTTAACTAACCAACTAACCATTGCGCTATTTCTGCATAGGGGTAGGCAGAGAGGATGGACCGCCAAGCAACTCAGTTTTGGTACAAACTTCTTACTTCATTTACATTCATACATCCTCTCATATCATTCATACACCCTTCGGTTATTCTGACTTCTGGCATTTAAAAATACAATAAAATTACATGATTACCACACAAGAGTACCAACTGTTTGGAGCCAGTGAGACTATGGCATCCCCAGTTGGTGTATGTTGTGAGGCTGAAGGTATTAAGGAGGGGGTGGAGATGGGGAAGAAGGAAGGTGTAGAAGTACCTGGCAATTCAGATCTGGTCACCACACATTGCTAAACTCATTTCAAGCAACGTTTCAATTCTGCATGGTGATCTTTCACAAAGGCGATACTGACAGTATCTACTATTCTGGAACGTGCCGCAAATATACTACATATTATTTTAAATTAATAAATTGTGAAATAACACAATTTAATCAAATACAATTTACTTGCGCACTCCGGGATTTTAACCCGCTACCTCCAGATTTGTAGTCAAGGATCTAAACCACTCAACCACGGAGACCATCAAACGTGACATTTGGTTCACTTGATCGTGGCATGTCTTTCTTGGATGTCCTCGACTTCTTCTACCATTCACATTCACGTCATCTTATTACTGTAGATAATCATATTATTCTCACGACCATGAGACCACGTTAAATCAGTCCGGTTCTTTGTCTAGCATTCCTGTGGAGAGCCGTTCGACGCACACCGCAGTCTGTGAACGATTGAAGGCTTATGTAGTGAATGGGGGGCGATAAAACTGCCAATCAATAAACCTATCCAGGTACTTTTGTTAAATATTTTTAAGCTATTACTTATTTGTACAACGCATAGATAAAGGGCAGCTGGAAATTGGTTTCGATTCTGTCCTGAACAGGTATCTGAAAACATTGTGATTTCTTCAATCTACAAATGAGTAACCAAAGCTATGGGTATCTATCGCAAGGCATTGAAAATCAAATAAATACCTGAGCTATGCCCCATGACATAAAAAAGCTAGTGTTTTGAGGGTCCGGCAGCAGGCCCTTCACAGTGTCAAAGCAGCCGAAGTAAGACGCCCTGTAGATGATGATGCCCTGCACAGAGACGCTGAAGCCGCGGTATAGTCCCACTGGGCCATCGCTCTTCACAGTCTTGACGAGGCAATCCACGAGCCCCTGATACTCCCTGTCCTTGCCACCTTTTCCGACGTCCGCACCTAACCTTTAAGTAAGCAATGATACATACAGTAAATATATAATATTTATGACAGCCTTAAGTGGCTCAGAGACGACCTATGTTTCTGTCATTAACAATGTGTATTGAAGTACGATTGAACGGCAATCGACCCGTCGATATTTAGCTCCAGTTGCTTTGTAAATGTCTGCAGAAACAGTACCTACAGTGTGCGAATGCAATGATAAACTTTTGCTTTTAATTTTCATAACTCTACTCTGGACAATTGCAACATAATGCAATAAAGAACTCCAGTCCTATTCATCTAAGCATAATCTATCACTACTGTTTGCTTTAGTTATTTATCAATAGTAACAAATGATTTAAAATGAATATACCAATAAACAGTGGAACGAGGGACATTATTTACTGTGTATTCCGGTGTTGTTTAGCTGAATTTCACTAAGACGCTAAGTCTAACGTTGAAGATGTTTACAAACCCACTGCTGAAATGACTGGTAAGTTATAATGGTCTGTTGACAAATTTCGTCAATTTCGTACATATTTAAATTATATTTTTGTGGATTTATGCTGATTTTTAAACAATTGCAATGTACATTCATATTTGTTGTCAGGATTCATTTGGCAGTTTATTGTAAACAAAAACTTCCAGAGGAATAACGACTCAAGTCAATTTTTTTTTTTTAAACATAATTTAGATCGTTAATATTTTTTTTTTGAGCTGGAAGCGGGAAGCATGAAACATCGGGAAGCTGGAAATGAGAAGCAAGAAGAAAAAGCGAGAAACGGCGAGAAGAAAAAAACCAAAACATAAATGCAGGGAGCGGAAAGCTAGAAACTGAAACAAGAAGAAGCGGGAAACAAAAACCCTTTCTCTTAGTAACTAAATGTTTTTTTTTATTTATTATTAAAAATATATTTTTTAATTACTCCAAATTATCAGAATTTTCATCAGTACCCTCTGGCGGGACTCTCTTACTTATTGCACAGTTACTTAGTCTCTCACTTACACTTTCTATTAGTAACTTTTTTTTATTATAAATATTTTTCAAATTTCTACAAATTTTCAGAATTATTATTATTATCAGTGCCCCCTGGACCCGAGAAGCAAGAAGAAGAAGCGAGAAGCGGCGAGAAGAAAAAACCACAACATAAATTCGGGAAGCTAGAAACTGAAACAAGGAGAAGCGGGAAATAGAAACAAGCAGGTGGCAAGAAATTAAAACCAACACTCAATCCATTCGTTTATTCCTATCCTACATTCCATATTGGTTCTAGGTTTCAATGTATACCCATAAATTCTATCCTCCTTCTCATCCTTAGAGCTTGTGCTCCAAATTCTAGCTTAATCAGTGCCCCCTGGACCCCGGTGTTCTGGTGTGACTCGCACACTCTTACTTACTCTTTCTCTTAGTAACATGTTTTAATAAATATTTTTTTATATTACTACAAATTACGTATTTATTGAATATTTTCCTCATTCCATCTTACTATTCACATTTATGAACTCCGTTTGTATAAAGTAAAAATATACATCTTCAATAACTGTAAATTCACTTTGTGGCATCATTTTAAATTAAAAATACAAAATATTTACTTGGACCATTATGGCCATGAGCCATATTAGTGTTGCCATTTGAAACATTTTAAACGACTACAGCGCCATCAATTTTTGGCTACATTTAAATGTCAAACTGTTCATGACAGCAGTTTGGTCGTTTGATAAATAATACAGTATAGTGGTATATCTATGGTGGTATGTCTATGGATTCAGTACTCCGGTTTTGTATCAAGGTTCTTGATAGAGGTTAGTAAAAAAACGTAAAACTGTTTTTTCGAAAGCGTTGAAGTTCGGAAACGGTTACAACCGTTTCGAGGATTTAAAAATAACTGTTTAAAAAATACGTGTAACTACGTCCGCAATAAACCCTCGCGAAATGATCCCTGTATAGCACAATTCGCTTGAGAATTATGCACGGAGCATTTAAAACAGTTCCCCGCAACACTTTACTAAACTCATCATACCCGTCGTAAACCGTTGCTAATAAACGCTTACTAATATATTAAATGCCCGGCCGCAACGCCGAACGCCTTTTGATTTAATAAATAATAATTCTCCGACGACCCTCTCCGCCTTAAATAAGCGCTGTAAAATGTAACGCCCGCCCGCAGCGCAGAACGCGATTCATCGTACACCGTTTGCATTAAACGCCTTTGCGCGAAACGCTTTTTTAATAACGCTTTCGAAAATACGAAATGATGAACGCGATTATGCACCGTATCCCGTTGCAAATAAACGGTTTCGCCGCAATCGTTCACCGAAAATAGTACGATTGAAGGGTTCCCAACATTTTTGAGTTTGGGAGCTACTTTTTGCCTAAAATTTCATGGGAATCAACTTCTAGGAAGAATTTTATAATAAGAATATTTGCTATTTTTTTCCACAGATTCATTTGGATTAGTCCGAATCTAACTAACCAACCATCACGCCTCTCCTCCGAAGGAGTAGGCAGAGAGGACGGACCTCCAAACAACTCAGTCTTGGCACACACTCCTTGCTTCATTTATATTCATACATCGTCTCATACATACTCTCTTGTTATTCTGACTCTTGACATGGCCCGATTTTGGATCAATTGATCGTGCCATGCCAAACCGTCTAAGCATCCCTTTCATCGTCTTACTCATTTCGCTCATATCAGCCCTGCATTCTTTGCGAATCTCAACATTTTTCACAAGGTCAAACATAGTTTTACCTCACATACGCCTCAGGGATCTCATTTCTACAGCATTCAGTCTACTTTTATCCTACCAGTTCCATTCCTCACTTCCATACATTCATCTAGCAAAGTATCTAGCCAAGCCAATTTTTAACCAAATAATAATAATAAATAATAATAACAAAGCATTTATATAGCGCAATTTTATGTTATTTCACTTCAAGTGCGCAACACTATAAATAAACTTAAAAATGATTATATAACTCCATTCAGTGGTATTCCTACAGTGCTACTTTTACATTCTACTTATACATTCTTAACATATTACATACATTCTTGCTTATTCTTAATACTACTCCTACAGTACTCCTTAGGTGGATATTCATAAAAAAATTACAAAATATTATACAGTATACATATGGCTATACAAAAATAACACATTCACAATATTACTACAAAAATAGTAACATTTTAAGACAGGAGTCGGGTTATGTTCAGCAATAACGGGCTTCACATAAAAAATTAAATATATATATACGGAGGAAATCGAAACCAAACAACTGCCAGAGGCTTGAGGAAATGACTTTTTATAATAAATTGAAGAGAAATTAAAATTTATAGACAGTCGGATTTTTTAAATAAGTTTGTTTTTAAATCCCGTTTAAATTTAGTCAATTTCTGGATATTAGTAAGAACTGGGGGAAGTTTATTCCAAATGAGAGGGCCATTTACACGAAAAGAGCGATTATAGTAGACGGCTCGATTTGACCTTGAAAGTTCACTTAGACGATTCGTAGCATATAGATCTGCTGACCTCAGAGTAAGCTGTCTATCACTTAAGTCCTGTCGGATGCATAGTTCAGATATAATGGGCTGGCGCCATTCACTGCAAAGCTTTGAAGGTCAGTAAGCAGATCTTGAACTCTATTCTTTCAGGGAATCGAAGCCAATGAAGCTGATCCCTTAGAAGTGGGGTTATATGACAATATTTAGATTCACCAAATATCATTCTCGCCGCAGCATTGAAGACGGACTGGATTCTATTGAATTGTTTTTGAGGGAGGCCAGCATATGCACTATTACAATAGTCCATATGTGAAACAACGAAGGAATTTATGAGTGATTTTGCTCCATCAGAGGGAAGACATCTCCTGATTGATTTTACCTGTCTAAGATGGAAAAAACCAGAACTTACAGCTTTTGTAATTTGCGATTCAAGAGAAAGACTATTGTCTATAGTGAAACCTAGGAATTTTATTTCTGTAGAAGGAATTATATCTCTATCCTGAATACGTATTGGATTGGAATCAAGGAGGCCTTGCCTTCCAGGGGAAGCTATCCAAATAAATTCTGTGTTTGCTGGATTAAGTTTGAGTTTATTGACAGACACCCAACTTGAAACCGTATTAATGAAGCTAACTACCTCATTTTTAGGACGTCTTTTTCATCCGGGGAACAAAATTTAAAGATTAGACGATCGTCTGCATACCCTTGTGATTCAAAGCCAGCTGAGTGAATGAGGTGTTCAAGACGATTAGTATAGAGAATGAAGAGAATGGGACCTAGAGCAGACCCCTGGGGAACTCCAAATTCAATGGGAGTTTCAGGTGATGTGCATTTATTGAAAGTTACTGAGGCTACTCGTCCAGACAGGAAGATGTCATCCATTGTAGTACATCACCTCGAACGCCAAATTCGGTATCAAGCACATTTAATAGAATACTATGATCTACCGTATCAAAAGCCGCACCCGTGTCAAGAACCAGATACTAAAGCCAACTTACCTGTTTCCATCCCGATGATCGAGTCTGAAATTATTCGCAATAGAACAGTTTCCGTTGAATGAAACTGTCTATAAGCAGATTGATTTTTGGCAAACAGACCAGCGGAGTTCAAGTAATTCAAGCAATTTTGAAAGAAATGGTAAGTTGGATAAAGACCTGTAATTATCCGTATTGTCTGTATCAAGATTTTGTTTCTTTAGAATCGGAGTAATAATAGAAACTAACAGCCTATGACCAGGATATTATTCTCATCATCCATTGTTGTAAATTTAAAATATGGAAATAATTATTATTTTCAAATTTCCCATCCGAAATAATTGGGATTGACTGGATGGGATGGACCGATATAGTATCTTAAAAGGAAAGACGCTTAAGGAAAAAATATGACGCGAAAGTGAATGGTATTATCAAATATCAACTAATTTGACCGATATACGCAAAAAGTTTTATCCAGCCGTTAATTTAATTTTAGGGACGCGCAAAACACACGATATTTTTTACTACAAGTTTAATATCTGTCCATCAGCTAATTTTAGTAACGTAGAAAAAAAGGGTAAACCTTTTACCGTAGTGAATTGTGGCTCAGGAAACAAAGCGTTCTTATTTTTACAATATGGACCTCCAGTCTATTTAAAAAAAAATATTAATGTTGACATCCTAACTTAATTTACTGCTTATTTTTTTAAAGTTAGTTTTCATGGTTAAAATAATTGTTAAAGTTTCAATTTTTTAAAGCCCACCAAAACGCACGAAATCTATGGCTTGTTGGGTGTGACGTCACACGAGCAGTCGGATTAGCGACTCAATCGGCGGTAATCGATCTTATATGGATTCCATACAAAACTTCGAGAACTTTATACTCAAATTTAACTGTTTTTAATTGAAGGAAACATTGTAGAATATCAGCGTCTCGTGACTATTGTAGGTGCATTGTACCAAAGTGCAAAAATCCATTCATATCCGCAACTAATTAACAATTTATCAGCGTTTAAAGAAAGTCTTTTAAGTCCTTTAATGTTTTAAATTATGTTTGAAAGGCAAATCAGAATCGCTTACGTTAATAGCTCCCATCAGTGTTCTACGCATGCGCGAAAGCTGACTCATGCGCATCTGTGAACTTGACAACCAGCCGGTGACATGAATAGGTTGAATAAATTAATAGTTTTGAACTTTAATGGCTTGAAATAAAAATAAATATATTATGCATTGTAAGAAATAATAGGTTTGAGGTATAATTAGAAATCCTCCACTTCCAGAATAACTGAAGAAATAATCACCCAAGTGCCAATGACGTTGTTTTTTTGTACAAACGGTATAGATTATTACGTAGACAAATTCGTTAAAATTGTTATGAATTTTCAACCAAAAACCCTCAAGTGGTCGCAATAAACAAATATAATTATTTTACGAGCAAAATGAACACTGCAAACAGCGAAATTATAAGCCATAGATTATAAAAAGCGGAAAAAAACCTTATCTAGGTATAAGTGGGGCTCGAAAACTGCATGTGTGACGTCAGAAGCAGTGGTACCAACAGAACATGGTGTTTTGATGGTACGGTTTTTAATTCGTTTTATATAACGATTTATAAAATCTACGATGAAAATGAATTTTCAACCAAAAACCCTCAAGTGGTCGCAATAAACAAATATAATTATTTTACGAGCAAAATGAACACTGCAAACAGCGAAATTATAAGCCAAAGATTATAAAAAGCGAAAAAAAACCTTATCTAGGTATAAGTGGGGCTCGAAAACTGCATGTGTGACGTCAGAAGCAGTGGTACCAACAGAACATGGTGTTTTGATGGTACGGTTTTTAATTCACTTTTATATAACGATTTATAAAATCTACGTGAAATTATTTATATACAATGAAAGTTATATATTCAGAATCGGCATTTGCTGATCTATACGAATATATATTTTTAAACCCATTATATTTTTCACTGGAGTTCGTTATTCGCCTTCACTTAAGCTGGCTAGGTAATTAAAAAAATGAGTGTTTACAAGAACGCCGACTCGTCTCAAGTAAAACAATTATAATAAAATGTCCCAGATAATAATAATATTATCTCTTGAAAAGATACAAACAGATACAGAAATATATTAGGTAATGTATAATAGTACCTTCTTGATTATGTGAAGAGGGCCGTTAATCTGACACAATTCGTTTCTAACTTTTAGTACGCAGGAATTGGCCATCGGAACGCAAAAATTTGTATCCGTTGGACACGGGCATTCTGATCGGCAATGTCAAAAAATAATTTCTCCAGATATGAGTAGCTATTCTGGGGAAACTTCTTATGATGGATATAAATAATTTTAATAAAAATGTAAACGTTTCTCCTTTTTTTAATATATTTTTTTAGTACGTTATATTTAAACGGTTTCAAGTAACCGTTTATTTTGAGAATTCGAAGCGGTTTCGGTTATTTAAAAAAAGGAAACTGAAACCCCCACCTCTAGTTCTTGATGCAAAAATTCGTGACGTTTTTTTTATTATAAATTTAACAGCTTTTAATGGAATCGGAGCAAGGCCAACTACATACAGGCCTGGGCGCGAAACGGATTTTAAAGTGTCACGTGATCAAGTCAGTGCCGTTTGAAAGTGCTGTTTTGTTAACGCAGCTACAGTCTTCCATCTTCCAGTGTTCAGTTTACAAATGGCGGTTTTTGTTGTTGATACTCGTTATTGCTGATTTGTGTTGTTTTACAGCAAACATATTAAATAAACATAGTGATCGGACTATTTTACAGTATAGTTTACGTGGATATTGAATTGGTAAGTAAATTACATATTTATAATGCGAATACGATAAGTTCAAATTTTATTTGACGTTTCAAATAATCAATAAGGCATCGATGAATCGTTGATACCTTTTAGGTGATAGAGCAGATGTATTTACAGATTTATTTATGATTTGTGCTTATTTAGATTTACTTTCGAAATGTGTTTATGTTTCCTATATGATAGACACTGCTTTTATTCATAACATTATAATATTTTCAACAAAATCATCATTCTATATTTGAGGTTATTGGCAAAGACATTACAAACTTAATTGGTTATTTGTCGCTTGAGTATGGCTTGCTAACATTTATCTAACGAGAGATGATTTTTAATCGATCTTCTACTCCTTTTTATGTTTACACACCCAGTAATGCATATGCACTGTATATATTCATACAATTATATCTTGATCATAAAAAGAAGTCAATAATTCAGAGTAACATATTAAATTATTAATAGTGAAAATACACTATTTGTGTTGACGCAATCAGCAATCTTACCCGAGATATCAGGTGTGGTTGCCAAACAATAACACCATGGAGGCGTACAAATTTCAACATTTTTCAAACCTATGCCTTATTTGGTTGTTGTTTTATTTCAGGTGATTTACAAGAACAAGATGGGAAGGTGTTGCAGTGTTATTGGGTGTAAATCCAACTACCGCTCACAACATGGAAGTGTATCTACATTTGCCCTTCTGAAAAATTATGTTCTACGGAAAAACTGGCTTCATAGGATTCCAACAGATTTCTCTGGAATCAAAATTCCGTAAGTTTGCATAAAAAATTGCAAGCGACTCATGCACAGTATGCGGGGAAGTTAAGGATGTGCTTCGCAAAATTCCCAAGCTTCGTGAGGGATCAGTCCCTACTATATTTCCAAATGCTCCCAAGTATCTATCCACCGACCCCCAAGTATCAAGGAGACTCTGCGATGTGGAGGCATCCCGGATGGAAGCTGCACTTAAAGATAGCCTCGAAGACTTTAAGAAGCATAGTGAAGTAAAGTCTATAAAATCTTTGGACGACATATCAAAATTCATTTCTTCTGGAAGGACTTGAAATTTAATTAAACCAGAATGGGTTTTCATTACATAAGGTTTTGTGTTTAATTAATTCAAATAATACGCCTTGTGTTTTAGGGGCTATAAAAGTGACGATTGATTTACAAATAGATTTATATTTAGGTAATAAGTTAGTAAGTAAGAGTCGACACCCAAAAAACATTGGTTTAATTCCAAATGTAGACGATTTTAGCGAACTGATCAATTTTATTGAGTCCTCTATCCATAACAATACCATCCCCGCTTTAGATTTAAATGATGTTCTCATTATGCTGCAAAGACACTTCCCAGCCCAGACGCTGATCCGCTAATTATGTTCATTATAGAACAAATTAAGTATGTCGCTACCCTTCAAAATCTCCGTCGGTACAGTGGGAATACTTTAATATTTGCAGCATCTATGTTTGTACATTCTTCGGCCATGTATATAATAGTAATTATTTGTGTATTCCTCACCCTACAAATATTAAGAAATTGATTTCAAAATTTAGTTTATTTGATCAAGATATAAAGGGTAGTGTACAATATTTAAAGACAAAAAAACAATTTAAAAAAAAGATGAACTTTTAGTGAATTTGCAATTGGATGAAATTTATATAATTCCTCAACTTAATTTTAAAGGGGGTAATTTGTATGGAAGCAGTAATACTGATCCATCAAAAATTGCAAAAACTGCTCAAGTATTTATGATTTCTAGCATTTTGTCAAAATATAAGGATGTTGTTAGTATAGTGCCAGTAAATAATTTGACTGCTGTGCAACTGAAATCAATGATATTAAATATGATGAAGGAGGTTGAAGATATTGGTTTTCAAATAATATCTTTAATATTCGATAATAATGCTATAAATAGGAAAGCATTTGAATTGTTCCAACCCAATAAGATATTACTGCCAAGTGTACCTCAACCGATAGATAATATAGAATATTATTTTTTTTTATTTTTGATCCTGTTCACATAATTAAGTGTGTGCGTAATAATTGGATATGTAAGAAGAGTGATAATTGTGTAATCAAATTTCCCAATATTGAAGACTTTGATAGAATGTTAGAAGCTCAATTTCAATATTTACGTTTAGTATATGAACTAGAGAAGTCACTTATTAAATTTGGATTCATGTTATCATATAAATCATTGTATCCCAGTAGTATTCAAAAACAAAATGTTTCATTAGCATTAAAAATATTTAATGAAAAAACTATTGCAGGGTTAAAATGTGTTGCTCTTAAAAATACTGAAATGTTTGTAGACCCTGAGGGTACGTTACATTTTTTTAAATATATTTTGTAGATGGTGGAAAACTATTAACGGGCATAGCGCATTCGAAGGAAAGCGCTTCAACGATCCGCACAGGGAACCCATGAGAGAAGATAGTTTGGATAATATTAACTTTTTACAGAACATGTCCAGGCGGTTAAAGAATTGGAGGGTTGCGGTTCCTGTCAGTGCTTCCTTAAGTGCGCTACCATCCCAAGCTCTCATAACCACCTTAGATTCATTTTTATCATTAATCCCATATATGTTCTCCATGTACAAAGTAGATTACCTCCTACTGGGCAAGTTTCAGAATGATGATTTGGAAGCAAGATTTGGTTGTTATCGCCAAATGAGTGGAGCTAATTATTACATTAGCTACATGTAGGTCTTAGAAAGTGAAAGAAAACTTTGCTTTAAAAGCAGCATTATATTAGTATGTAAAGGAAATAATATTCCATTAAAGACACTCCTTCCTCAAGCAATTGTATCAATTAATAATATATCTGTGGATTTAACTATTTATAATGATGTAATTAATATATTCTGAATTTTCTTTAGATGACATTCCCGACGATTTAATGCCAATTGTTATATATTTTGCTGGGTATAATGTTAGAAGGGAATTGAGAATAAAGAAATGTGATACATGTGTAGCATGGCTTCAGTCGTTAGATAAGGGGGTAGAGGTTGAAAATGTACCTAAAGAATTGATTTTGGAATTAGATAGAGGAAAGTTAATATTACCAACTGAGAGTCCCATTGTTGCTACAGCATTGGTATGGTTTAGTTTGCAAAAAAATTTGGATTCTTCTCCTGATATTTTTATTAGTGGCCAGAATCAACTCTATATTTTAAGTAAGATTAGTGTTTCCAAATTGAATGATTATTTTTTGCTTCAGGATGATTTTATCAATGAATGTATTTGTAAAAAAACTTTGCAAACTATGCTAGAAAACATTTGCCATAGAACCTGTAAAATCCTCCCAAGTAACTTGGTAAAAAATATAAACGATGAACTTACTGTACAAAGTTCAAATAGAAAAGTACACAAATTTAATTAGTTATATCTACCATCAATTCTCTTGTATTCTATCCTTTGCTCTTCAGATACACTATTATTACAGGTAATTTAAAAATTATTAATTCTATTTTTATAATAATTATTATTTTCAGATTGTTTGATTTTATAATAAGTTTTTTATTCCAGAATGTTTCTAAAATGATAATAATACGTATTTAAAAAATTTAAAATGAACGAATTACCTAGTGATCTGATATTATATTTTCAAATATCACTTCCAATATGCTTGTATAAACATTAAAATTATAAGGAATTTATTAGAAACAATTATTTCCTAGATAATGTAATATAGTACGACAGTATATACTCTTGTTCGTGTTATTTCATAGCGCCCTAGAGGTGATTTTTTGCAAAAATGGCGATATAAAAATCATCCAAATATTATTAGTATTATTGTGTGACTGTAATATGTATTTAATTACTAAAATATGTGTTTTCATTATTGTTACAGATATACCTACCTGTGTTGTGTTTATGTATTTTGTTGAATAAAAAATGTATATTTATTAAATGTACAACTTCATTTGTTTGTTTACCCCTTTCCATTTTAATTGTGCTAATTTTAATAATTTAAACATCTTAATTTTCGTAAAACTTCAAACTGCGAAAATCGACTCCCATGACGCATACGAACACTAAAATATGACAGCACTGACTTCGTAATTTGGTAGCCGCGCGCCCAGGCCTGTATGTAGTTGGCCTTGAATCGGAGGACACACTGTCAAATATCAGTATTTCGTCACTATTGTTTTTGCAGTGTTATATCTGTGTTACGTATTTCGAACCCCGAACCGCGTTATTGTGGTTAAAATGTCAAATGTCAAAACAGGATGATCTTTACCGCACATAATTGTATATCCATAGTAAACTATAACTAAACATAAATAATAAATTTGTGTAACTATTTAGAAACTTTAACTTAAAGAAAAATAATAATATTTCTTACTCATTATCATAATGGTTGCTTTCGGTTTGCCTATGAATATAATAACATTTACGTAATTAATAATAGTTTTTTATACGGAATAAGAATTATGGAGCTTAAAGCCGCCCAACAAGTCACAATGGGGACCTCATTGTAATAATCAATCATGAAAATAAGCAAAAGGCTGATACAAAGAAACCACTAACTATTTTCTATGAGGTTATCTTTGTGACCTGTAAAAACAGTGACATGATTAACACTTAGCTTCTGGTGCTGATAAAGAGCTTTAGAGATTTTTTCTTCATCTTTTGATCTTTGTGGATATCTTTATTAAAAACAAAGTAATTTACCTTGTCCTGGCGTAATCCAAAGGATAAACGAATAATAAAGACGTTGCTCCAGCTGCCCCCCCAGAAGCTAAATTTCCAGCAAAATATCTCCAAAATTGGGTTTTCTTATTCACCCCTTCCAAGAACATCGATTTATAAATGTCCTTGAATGCAAAGTTTAATGCTTGAGTAGGGAAATATCTTATAACGTTCGCCAGGTTTCCCCTCCAAAATGCCGCAAAACCCTGTTCTTGCGGAATACGTCTGAAGCAATCAATCATTCCTTGAATGAAAAAACACAGAATTATTATATCTAGCTTTTCTCAAAATTTCCTTAAAAAATATGTATATATTGTACAGCAAAAGGGGAGTTTCTCTCGTATTTTGTTCTATAAAATCACCTTTATATCGCTGATCTACGGATATTTGTTTGGAGACATGCTGCACTTGGAGAAGTAATTTGACTCTTTCAATGGGAGCTACAGCCGTTTTAGAAACTGCGGCAGAAACGCCTCCAGCCATAAAGTCTTTTGCAAACGACATGGCATCTTTGGAGCCTTTTCCTCCGCCTCCCGATGATTCGCCGTCCCCCATGATTACTTTGAGATTTCAATATTATACTTATAACACAAATAACATATCAATTTAAAAAGTAAGACAGATCGCACGCATGAATTAGGGCAATGGCCGAGAAATCATGAAATAACAATCGTAATGTTAGGACTTTTGTTTTTAAATTTTAAAATGTGTCAAATGGAATGAATTTGATAAGACGGTAATTAATGCAGTGGGTTATAATAAGAAAGTCCAGTCCATTTTTAAATTTTTTTTATTTTTATTAATGTTGACATCCTAACTTCATTTTCTGCTTATTTAATTTATTTTTAAGTTCGTTTTCATGGTTAAAATAATTGTTAAAGTTTCAATTTTTTAAAGTCCACCAAAACGCACGAAATCTATGGCTTGTTGGGTGTAACGTCACAGGAGCAGTCGGATTAGCGATTCAATAGGCGGTAATCGATATTATATGGATTCCATACAAAAGTTCGAGAACTTTATACTCAAATTTAACTGCTTTTAATTGATGGAAACATTGTAAAATATCAGCGTCTCGTTACTATTGTAGGTGCATTGTAAAAAAGTGCAAAAATACATTCATATCCGCAACTAATTAACAATTTATCAGCGTTCAAAGAAAGTCTTTTAAGTCCTTTAATGCTTTGAATTATGTCTGAAATGCAAATCAGAATCGCTTGCGTTAATAGCTTCCATCAGTGTTCTACGCATGCGCGAAAACTGACTCATGCGCATCTGTGACAGCAGTAGACAGGTATTAACATAAATAGGTTGAATAAATTAAATAGTTTTGAACTTTAAAGGCTTGAAATAAAAATAAATATATTATGCATTGTAAGAAATAATAGGTTTGAGGAATCATTAGAAATCCTCCACTTCCAGAATAACTGACGAAATAATCACCAAAGTGCCAAGTTGTTGTTTTGTGCAAGCGGTATAGATTATTAAGTAGACAAATTCGTTCAAATTGTTATGAATTTTCAACCAAAAACCCTCAAGTAGTCGCAATAAACAAATATAATTATTTTACGAGAAAAATGAACACTGCAAACAGCGAAATTATAAGTAATGCATTATAAAAAGCGGAAAAAAAACCTTATCTAGTTATAAGTTGGGCTCGAAAACTGTAAGTGTGACGTCACAGGCAGTGGTACCAACAGAACATGGTGTTTTGATGGTACGGTTTTTAATTCACTTTTATATAACGATTTATAAAATCTACGTAAAATTATTTATTTACAATTAAAGTTATATATTCAGAATCGGCATTTGCTGATCTATACGAATATATATTTTTAAACCCGTTATATTTTTCACTGGAGTTCCTTTTTATAGGAATAACCCAAAAAGGTTAGGAACTGAAAAGCAATTTATGTCATTACTATAAGGCATTTATTTTTCTAATCGTGGGGTTAGTCTTAAGCTAAAGTTAATCTGAATTAGGTATAAAATATCATTAAAATTAGAGTTAAGTACTTAATTCTACGCTTCTTAAAATTAACTATTCACTTTTCTTAAATGTACGTAAAAGTTTGTATTCTTAAAACTAGATATTCACTAAGCTTAATTATACAAGAAAATTGATTCTTAAAGTTAGAGATTCACTTGGCTTAATTATACGGGAAAGTTGATTATTATAACTGATATGGGCGACTTATACAGAGATCTCCGAAGGGCAAAGATCAGTATCTTCCTGGGCGGAAGCGTGGGGTCGACTCGCGGTGCAGAGCCTGGGCGGTTCCTACGGTAGATCTCCGAAGGGCGGAGATCCGACTTCCTTCTCGGGCGGAAGCGTAAAACTCACTCGCGGTGCAGAGCCTGGGCGGTCTCTGCAGTAGATCTCCGAAGGGCGGAGATTGTACTTCCTTCTGGGATGGAAGCGTTACACTAACTGTCGTCAGAGGGCCTGGGCAGCCTCTCCGAAGGGCGAGAATAGGTACCTTCCTGGGCGGAAGCCTAAAACCAACTGTCTTCTCGTCAGAGAGGCCCTGTTGCCTGTGGCCATCTTTAGAGATCTTTTTATGATCCTTATTTTCTGGCGGGCCGCTCATTTATTACACGCTTATTTCTTTTTAGGTTTTATTGCTGTCCTTTTGTAAAATATTGCCGACTTTCTAACTGCTTTCGAAATGGTAGCTAAGGGTTCTTTTACAATGACTCTAAGATTTATGATGGTTTCCGGCTTGAACAAAATGTACGCGGCTAGCAATTTTTTATCGCCTGTCTAGTCTGGGACTTATTAAGAAATGAAATGCACATGTTTATATCAATGTCTGTGAATTCGGCTATTACTTATGGGTAATACCAAAGGATATATCAAATTTCACGAAGCTTCACATATATTTTTTGCGTTACAAATATTTTTTACAACTTGCCCCGTCAGGTAGTCACAAAGATAATAAAGTGGGTATTGGATTATCTATGGTATTGAGTAGAGAAGTGGTATATCTATGGGTGTATTATGGTAGTATATCTATGGATATATCACTCGTCAGAAACTGAACGCAAGACAAGAAATAAAGAGTGGTATATCTATGACATAGAGTATTGAAGTTTACTCGAATGCAAGTGTGGCAATAATGACATATTTTATTTAATTTGAAATGCGTTTTTGTTCGCATAATATAAAGGAACCCGTTGTGAAATTGTTATTTGTCACTTTTCAGCAATTTGCGTCCTAAATAAGGGTAAAAAACGATTTATTTTTGTAATGCAATTTGCAGTAAACGAATCAATAATAATCAAACAGTTATCATTTGACAATATATCGATATTTGTTATGACAATTATTTATGGCTTGTCTAAATTAATTCTAATGCCCACTAGCATTAAGGTTCTTCTGTAGCCTCAGAACCATCCACTTTTTAGATAACTTTTACTTCCTCCATCTTCATGAAGTTAATTTATAAATCATTTGAACATTTCAAATTAATATAATTGCAACATTAATCAATAATTATATAAAAAAAAATAGATAAACAATGGTAATTTCGACAATTTGTTGTTCATGTTACTCTTTTCCTTCTGCGCCTCTCCTTATGGTTGGCTTCGAGATCTTTGGACGGTTTGCAGAACTAGAGAGATTGTGTCCTTACTAATATCAGTTTACCGTTGTGTTATTTACAGTCACGCAGTAGCCATATTGCAGAGAGCAAAACATACAAGGATTGCGAATTGAAAGAATTGTAATGTTTTTGTAATCATTCATTGTCTTCTATGATATTTTATTCACGGCTGGCTAACAATCAGGACAGAAGAACTGACAAGTTTCACTATACGTCTTGAACCATATTAGATTAGTATTAAGTATGAAAAATCTGGTATTCATTGTAAAACTAACTATGACATAGACACTGCTACATCATTTTAACACAATGAAAATATGTATAGTGGTATAAAAAATCACTTCACAGATTATTCAATATTACAATTATATTTTACAAATGAGCTGTTTATTTACACAAATAATAAAACTTGTTATTATTTTAGGAATGCACCGGGAATAGAGAAATAAATTTATCCAATATATAATTCCTTCCTGATGTCCACAAGAACATAATATAGCAATTACGGAAACTAATAATGAATTAACGATTCTCTGAATCAACTTTTTGGATATCCTGCTTTTGTTTCCACGATACAGGAGAAGCTCACACCACGGAGACAGTCCGATGCCTTATGAAATGGAAGAGTAAGTTTGACAGAAGATTGTTTGGTATTCTGATATTCATTTTGGTCACTATTCTATTATTTGGACTACAAAAGAGATAAGTTTAAGTAGAACTATCTTTTTTAAACCTTTTATACGTGGCTGTCGCATATGTGATCCATCGGCGGCTATCCCAGTTCACGGATGTTGCATATGTGATCATTGAAGTACCACTAAAACGCATACATTGTGTCAAAACGTGTTGCGTGGTGAGATAGATGGTGTTGAAATAGCCAGCCTTGAAAAGGTTAAATTTGTTAATACATTCTAAAACATCGACAATCGATGGACATTGTAAGGCCTTCCAAAACATTGACTAAAGGAGGAAGCGCAACATGGCACTCCAAAAATCTATCATGATAACATCGTTTTCATTTAATTTAAACTTGGGTGGCAAAAATTTGAATACTTAGGGTTTTTTTTTATTCAATCTAAGAACACTGAGTGTTGCACCAGATTATACATAGTAATAAACAAGTTAAAAAAAGAGAAATCTTAAAATTGTAACAACTCTGGTCTGTACACATTCAATGTAATATTATTTATAATATTTGGTTTTTTCAGCATCAAAGAGGAACCTATGGAAAAAGCACCAATCAAGATCGAGGTAGTCGATGACTGTGAAGAAGAACTAGAAGACTCTTGGTCGTTTTTAACTGGACAGATCAAAGTATGCTTTATGTTTTGTTTATATGTACACTCCACAAGTTATTAGCAACACTGAGAACAGTGGCGGTTTGTGGCCTTTTTAACTGGGGATTCAATCAGAAATTCAACAGAAGATATTATATTTCATCAAAATGTACTTACTGTTGTTGTCCTTTGGCAAATCGTCCAATACAGCGGTAGTCACATAATTTAAATAAAGTTGGTGGGAGGGGTACTATAATTTTTTTAATTATTTGACACTATTATTGGACAACAAGAAAAGTTTTAGAGGAATTAAATTGTTCAGCATTTTTTCACCGCAGTCAATGCATAATGACCACTAAACACTAGACACATAGAGAACATAAACTACTTAACGTAAAAGTCACAAAATACATTAAAGATTGCATGAAATAAACTTAGTTTTTTTTCACTTATACAAAAAATTACTATGTCGATTTTTTGTATTTGAAAACATTTCAGTTATGCCAGTATTAAAATCTGGTATAGAGTTAATCAGTTCCTTCTCTATACTAATCATACAGAGGGCATTCAAACGATCTTTGGTCTTTGCATTTCTAGAAAATGTCTTTACTTTGCCGAGTGTGTAAAAGCAACGCTCACTTTCACCCTATGTCAGGTATCTAAAAAAGGGTAGAATTTTGAATACTAAAACAAAAGTATGCATTATAATCTGTTCGTTTTACTAGTAGAATTACAAATACGATTAAAAGCAAACAACTAGAGAAATGCAGGAACAAAAAAATAAAAACTTACAAATATTTTCTGCTAACTACAGAAAGTAAAATAATAACACACATGGCCGATGCCCGGTAGGGTTTGATGAGTCACCATCTAGGTGACACGCATCGAACTTCCGAGGTCACGTGTCCTCAAATATTCAACAGTGCTGGGTACAAACTTCAACATGATTCACTGTAGGTTATTTAATTTCACCATCAGAGGGATTGTGTTGTTTTGGTTTTTTTGTACGAAGGTTTGTTCGAGATCGTAGCCCATATGTGCTGAGACCATTCCGCGCACCTCCTATTGGAATATTGCGTTGTTCTTGGACCGTAGTATTCTGTCGCGTGGATTTTAACAATGCGCTGTTTATAATGTGCTTATATTTTAATGCAAGTTAGTTTTATTTTATCATATTTTTACCGGGGGTTCACTGCACAAATGCTCTTTAGAGAAAACCGTCACTGTCAGAGAATAGGGGAAGCAGGAGGATTGTAAAGCTATTCCAAACAACACCTTAATAATAAATGAATTTAAAATTATTTTTGTATTCACCACTTTACCAATCATTCTTTTGATATAAATAAAGGTGTAAAAATTTTACATATAAATACAATCGGTTTACAATCGGACAAATTTGAAATTTTAGAAATCAGAAAAAGTGTTAATAGTGAATAAAATTTAATTAATAATCAAATATTTTTTTTAAATAGCTATATTTTAAATTTATTTTCTTATTAATATTAATAATAAAAATAATTTCTTTTTTAATTTCTAAATTTGTCATTCAATGTTTTATAATTTTTTTTTATTAACATTTTTGATTAATTACTTACCTACTTTAATCAATTTATGTTAATGTTTATAATTTGTCTATTCTTACATTATTGTGTTCTATGTTTATCATTTGTCTATACTTGACACTATTATTTTTTAGTATTCTATATATTCCTGATGAAGAAAGCACCGCTTTCGAAACATGTAGATATGTGGATATTAATAAAGTGGTGATTACAAAATAATTTTAAATTCATTTATTAATAATGACACCACAAAATGAATACCAATCTTTTGAAGAAATTATAACACCTTAATAATTCTTATGCGTAAAATATCATATGCGGAACAATTTTTTTCATTTTATACTTTATGAAAACATTGTGGGAACATTATACCTGTATTTTACTGTATATATATGTAATTTATCTGTAATGTGTATAAATATTCTGCCTTATTCTGTAACTGGAAGAAAATCTGTTAGCAGGTTTATTTGCGAATTTGCGAGAGAAACAAGCAAAGATTACTGTTTACTTCAAACATTTTACACGTATAACACGGGTGTACTTTGCTAGTTTTCAGACCAAGGATGGAACTTTAAAACCCAAATTGAGATTTTTCAAGTATGTATTAAGAAAATTAAAAAAAAAGCCTTACTAATCTTGTGTGTAAAAAATTCTAACTTTGAACAAGTTTCTAAATTAATAAAAAGTCAAACCACCCATCCATATTATTATAATGACTAGGTCCCAAAAAAATTATCGCCCACGGTCAAGTTGTTGGTAAATGATGTTTGTGAAAGACTAAAGTTCCAAGAGGTTTTTATAACAAAAGAATGAAGTAATAATTGTTTTTGTGTTTAATTCGTAGAACTCCATTTATTTAATTTTATTAAATTTAATGTAAATCAAATTTAATAATGTTATTATTAAGTTCTGCAAGTATTTTTACTTTTTATTATTGTGACAGCTTTTTGTGACCACGCCGACTGCAACGCTACTGCAGACGAGAAGGGTTTTCTCAACTAGATTCAAAGAACATATATGATGTTATAAAAATAAAAGCACTTAAAATTAAATTCGCAGAACATCTCTTACTGAATAATCACTTCCCGCTTTACAATGAGCCTAAACCCTTACATGTATAAAGAAAGGGTCTTAGATTAAATTTACTTGAACAATTAGAAATTAGTAAACTAATTCATAAATTAATTAATTAATAAAGTAAGGAAAATTATTTATTCACCACTTATCAGTATGTTCACATTATCAAAACAATATAACACATTTAAATAAATCAATTAAGTAAACATTATCATTTAAATACGGGGAAACACATTATAAATGTAAAAATCTCACAGAATAGAGAATTTTCTAACTAAATTAGTTTTACCGATAATAAATCATTATTTTTAAAAACCCGTCCAAATTAGAATAGTGGGAGTAAATAAAATCATACAAATAAGTCATCACAATTTGGATTAACTGCAGTTTGAAAATGGCCCTGAAAGCCGAAACAGCTGTCACAATAATAAAAAATAAAAATACTTGCAGAACTGAATAATAACATTATTAAATTTGGTTTACATTAAGGGCGAGAGGGACGTCGGAGAGTTATTATTTATTAATTCAAAATAATGATAGTATTATTACGCAATACGATAAACATGATGTTTTTAAATAGAAAAATATTTATTAAATATTTTATAAATTTACATAGGCTTAGCGTTTATCACAATTTAATCAGAAATATTACTTTTTCTGACCGTCCCATTGTATGTTTTACAAAATATATAAAATATGAATATGATTTTTATAGTGGAGAAAAGTATTTTTAATCTTTTCTTGTTGCATTTTTGTAAATAAACATAACCAAAGATTTGTAATCCGCATTACAAAAAAAAAACATTACAGTTCATGAAAAAATTTAACTACACACTGTTCTTTTTTTTTTAATTTATCTTATCGACAAGTTACAGAAAAACCTTCACAGCATTTTTTAAAGATAGTCAACTTTTTAAATGTTTTTGTAAAACATGCGTAGAACGGTCAGAAATGTGTAATATTTCTGATTATATTTTAATAAATGAGCCCACGCAAATTAAAAAACGTAATAAGTATTTTTCTCTTTAAAAACACCATGTTTATCGTATTGCACAATAATATTACTATTATTTTGAATTAATAAATAATAACTCTCCGATGTCCCTCTCCCTGTTAAATAAAAAAAAAAAGAATGAAGCTTTAAGCCCCGAGATTTATATGAATAGCCTAAGATAAGAGAAATAGTGATTTATATATATATTTTGTTTATGAAATTGAAAACTATATCATTTGACCTTAAATTGATTGATTACTATGTATTACAATTTCATCTTGCGATTTTGACTGATTTTGCTAAGCAGTGCGTATATTATTTGTATTTTTTTGGCTTGTGATCTCGTTAATCCCTTGAGATTTTAGCAAAGCAAGCTGTTGTTCTAAACAAATAAACTTATTTTTTTATTTTGCCCAATGTGTGCAATCTTTTAGCCACCTCTTCATCGTTTCAGATCAGATCATGCGTTTTTCTCATAAAATGAAGTCTGCGTTATCTAAATCATTACTCGTCACTTTCAACTTTCAGTTTTGGTATTTAATACCAGCTCGTTACCCGCCTTGTATCTGAACTTTACCTTTTATTTCAGTTGGAGCCTCTTGATTCCTCCCCAATTCCCATCATAGCCAGTGACAGTCACGAAGATTTGAAGCCAATATTGGATGTGAAGAAGGAGGTGTTGACATCTGGATGCATTCTGAAGGAGGTGTTGACTTCTGGATGTATTCTCAAAGATCTTTTGACAAGAAAAAAACAACCAACATTCCAAACAACTCTAAAAGAAGAAGTAAACAAATCTCCCACAAAAATTATTAAACACGAGGTTCTGGAAATTGACAATAATCATTCAATTATCTCCGAAACCAGAATTGACACAAATTATTCTTCACCTAAAAACAAACAGAAAATTATTATTATTAGACCTTCAATATCTAATGTCAAAACTATCAGAATCCTAAACACAGAACTTCTGAAGAAAGAAAAATTTGACGAGCTTGAAATTTTCAAACCCATTATCACTACAAATATAAAGGGTAGTGTGCCGCTAGAATTAGATGAGCCTGAGATCTTCAATTCCGCAGTCACTCAAAATAAAAAGAGTAAGGCCCCGCAAAAGGCTATGAAAACATACAAAAGCCACAAGCTATGTAACACCTTATTGAAAGAATATTTGTGCAGCATTTGCCAAAAACCATTTGGAAATATTGTGTCTCTAAATGAACACGAGCAGACGCATAAATCTGGAAAAACATTTACCTGCACTGTGTGCAGTTACAACAGCAGCAATGAAAGAAGCTTAATCAAGCACTCGTATGTCCATCGGAAGGGAAAGCAGCTGTACCAGTGCCTGGGCTGCCGGTTCAACACCCCGGTACTGCGACAATTCAAGCTGCATAAGGCGGCGCACATGGCGAACAACACATTCAAGTGCGACGACTGCCCATACATGTGCTCGGACTACGAGAACCTAACGCGACACAAGCTGAAGCACAAGAACCAGATGTTCCAGTGTGACAAATGCGTGTTCACATCGCGCCGCCTCTACTACCTGGACATGCACAAGCTCATCCACCTGGGCAGCAACAGGGCTAACAAGTGCGACAGCTGCGACTACGTCGGCTCGCACCCGCGCTACCTCCGTCTGCACAAGAAGATGAATTCCCATTAGCATCAGTTGAATAACAATCACACCAATTTACTTTTTATTTTCTGCACTTTTGTAATGCGTACTATATTTGATTATTATCCCTATCCCCTGTTATTTAATATAAAATATCAATCCTTATGTTCGCCCCAATTTAAAAACTACCACTCTGGATAAAGCATTATGTTATGTAATGATAATATATAGTACATTTTGGTTGTTGGAAAAAATTGTACTAGATCATTTTGCCACATTGAAATGATGTTATGCAATGAACAAAAAATTCTATGTTTTAGTTACTTTATGTGATTATCACTTTTAAAGTGAAGATGCATAATCCCTACATGGTCTGTGTGAAGCAAAAGCTACATATTATTTTAGGGTTCTCACTTTATAACTATTATGACTGTGTTCTCATTATCAACTGTGACATAAGTCTTATGATGATAAAGGACTGCCTTCTTGCATGAAGCACTTTAATTAAACTATCCCTTTCTCTGCAACCAGTTGCCAGCATTAGGTTTATTTTGCAGAAATGAAGCAACGAGTTTACTCAATTAGCGGAGTCCGGTCAAGCATAATACAGAAAAACTCTCTTAAAATGAAAACTTACGATTTCATAATATTGTTCCTGTCCTAGTAGATAATATCGTTGCTGCTAATCACTCCGTAATGATATACTTTTGGGATATTAAGCCATCTTGCGCTTCCTCCTCTTTGGCCCAAAGTTTTGCCTGTTTTGCAGTGTCCATCTTGGGGCAGATGTGTAGAGTCTAGAAAAAAAAATTCCCAATATTTCTTTAAACTGTATACATTTATTTGTCCTGATGTCTTATGACCAATAGCACAACACAGCTATTGGCTGTGAGATTCTTAAATCATATCTGCTGCATAAGCTGTCAACTTGAAATGCCATTCGACGGTAATAATTTATTTTTTATACATTTACTCCACACAGGAGACCCTGAGGGAAATAATTTCCCTCAAGGCCTGTGTCATTTGGGGATGCTGTGTGGAGAGTCTTTTAGAGGATAGGAAGGAGTGAACCTGGGTCTTGAACAAACCCATGCTGTAGGAGGGAGGAAACACAGAAGCTAGCAGATCATTACACAGCCGAGCTGTAGAAGCGACCCGTTCTCATGTGACAAATGTCAACCGTGTGTAAATGTTGGGCAAGTGTTTGGCATATTTCCCTACTATGCACTGGTGCCGAAGGGATCAATGACGTTAGTTCCTCAGAGCATCTTCCATTAAAATACCGGTAGAACAAGGACAGTATTCCCACCTGACGTCTGTGCTCCAAAGATTGCAATCCGTTTGTTAATATAAATCTATCAAACGGACCGCCCGTTTCGGCACAGAGTCAAGAGTTTTTTTCAGATATTTTAGGGCTCCCGACCAGAGGTGGTTGCCCAATACTACAGGGGGGCGCACTTGCGATTTGTACAGGGTCAGCACTTGTGTACTATTAAAGTATTTTCGGGTTTTGTACAGTACGCCCAACTTCGGAGAGGCTAATTTTACTCTGGCATCGATAGAGCCCCATACTTGAGCTGGTCACTTAGGGTTATACCAAGCTTATTAATGGAGGGTTTGGTGGGAAGATTGACCTACGCCTGTAGAAATTAAATCAGACTTCTTACCATAGAACGGAAACAGTCTTACAATGATAATCGTATCCCTGGCCCTCCAACTGCATTAAATCCCAACTATCTCAGTTGTACTCAAGTTTTAATTGCAGCAAAACAACTATCCACCACTAAATAGTCACGCTTTTATTCATTAAATATGAGCCATAAGTCTGTTCTTCTTCGTATGGTGAAGGAGAGTTGGTAGAGGTCATAGTGGGTCATGCTGAGATTATTCAGCCAGTCGACGGCATCGGGAGTCACTTAGTTTAGTACAGATGTATCATAGGGAAACTGATCAAGGGGACATTCTTCTATGATGTATTCTGTTGTTTGAATATGTAAACAAGTTCTGGATTCTTTAGGCCCTATTTGTGCATCATATACGCACAACGGCTGTGACTGCACCGGATGCGGTTCCTATAATCCCTGGACAAAGGCCGCAAATAGAGATGGAATGATTTTATTCAAAACATAGATTTTACCCGCTTGAGTTGGAAGGCTTGGAATATGCGTGGAAAACTTGGAGTCACCAAAATGCCAAAGAAGTCGAGACCACAAGTAACGTCCAATGTCCCGAATCCCAGAAGAATTTCCTCAATAAACATGTTCTTAAATAAAGCTTGTGAAAAATGGCCAACTCATGCGAGCACCGTGGAACCAGTCTCTATTGAAGAAATAGAATTTGCTCTCTATTCAAACAAGGCTGGAAAGCAGCTGGCTGTAACGGCATCCTTCCCGATTTCTTGAAGCATACCGGGTCTCGGGCCATAAAATGGCTTGCAAGCCTTTTTTCTCACATCCTCGACACTGGAGAAATCTCGGAAATATGGAAAAATGCCAAAGCTATATCTATTCTGAAGCCCAATAAAGCTTCAAAAGACCTTAAAAGCTATAGAACCATCCTTGCTCAGCACGGTATGTAAACTCCTAGAAAGAGTACTACTGCATAGACTCACGCCAATACTGAAAAAGGTTATCTCCCGTGAAGAAGCAGGTTTCCAGCCAGGATGCAGCTGTTGTGACCAAGTGCTCTTACTTACAAGTCATATAGAGGCAGGTTTCCAAAGGAAACTCAAAACCGCAACCGCTTTTATTTACACCGTCCGGCGAAAGTCCTACTTTCAAAGCTCTAGAATTTGTGTGAAAATGGTTCCAAATTATTGAATTCCTGATTAGAGACCGCACCATGAAAGTTCACAGAAAAGTGGACTAATAAAATAAAAAATGGACTCGCACAGGGATCTGTACTTGCACCTTCTTTGTATGTCTCCACTGAAAATGACCTAAATGCCGACCTAACTGTCATGAAACAATACTTCTCCGATTGTAATTTAAAAGCAAACTCAACAAAAAAAGTTGCACCTAAGCAACTCACGTGCAAGTGCTATGCTTAATGTACAGATTAGAGGAGGTACCATTACACATGAAAGTAGTCGGTATCTTGGCGTAACACTGGACAGAAGCCTGACTCTCGCATATATATTATAAGAAAACTAGCTGGAACTTGCTGGGGTTGTGACGCAAACACTCTACCTGCTACGATTGCCCTGGTCAATAATACTCGGTAGCAGAATATTGCACTCCGGTGTGGGCTACAAGTGCCCACACAGAAGATCGACGTCCAACTAAATACTGCTATGTGCACCACCCCACTGCAATGGCTCTCTGTCCTCTCGAACATCGCACCGCCCACTGTTAGACGAGAGGCAGCAACCCTCAGGGAATACAAAAAGGCCATGAATAGTAACATTCCACTTCAAGATAACATTGCATACCTCCAGGCCAGCCGCCTGATATCCCCCTTTTTGGACTGTAGGCGAAAGACTGCTTCTATCAAGATACTCCCCTGAAGAGTTGTGGAGAATTCAGTGGCATATCTCAAATGTAAAAAACAAGCACCTTGTTTTAAACCCTACTCTTAAATTGCCAGGGTTCTCTCTCCCTCGGAAGATGTGGACCTCATTAAACCGCAGAAGCCTGTTAAAAATATGGAAAAAGATTACATCTTTCAATATAGTATTTTTTAAATACTTATTTTCTCTCCTGGAAAGTGACCAAAGATATGGTGAGATGGATCTTCTCTGAGAGTTTATTATTATGTATTAGGTATCTGTCTGTTTTTCTTTTATATGAAGTAATAATACTAATGGTATGTACATAATATTAATTTTGCATTAGTCTTTATCACATACATGAATATTTATTTCAATTTGCCTATTGATTGTCCTTTATTATAAATAGGTACCAATTACCAATAATTGGTGTTTCCTTTCCAAGAAGTTCTGAAACACTAGTAGATAATGTGAAGGCATTTTTATTATTTCTTTGTAAATATTTTGTGATAATAAATATTATTGATAAACAGAATAGGTTTTTTGTTGTTGTTGTTAATTGTGATCAAATATTTGTCAGTTATGTACGTAATAATATTAAAAATATTTGGCTATGTCTACCATCTTAAATAATTAGTGCAATGCAGTCATAACAATGAGGTAGTCTATAGCTTGGACATCGATTTAAACAAATTTCAGATTTCACCTGAAGGAAGGGAAAATTGAGCTTACTTCGATCACACGAGACACTTCTATATCGGTTTATTTCTTCAGGGAGTATGAGGAACTTTGTTAGTGCCGCTGTATGGATGAGTGTTTTTTTTTTCTTTGTTCTTTAGTGGTTACCTCATTGCTGAGGATCGTGACCCCCCACTTCAATATTTATATTTACAATATGCATACTGTTAAATAAGTAAACAGGTTCTTAAGTAAGACCTCTGAAATTTCAAATAAAAGTACATTACAAGCGTAAATTTTTTAATATTTCTGAAAAAAATGACAAGTCACCTTTTTTGTTTTTGTTTTTGGGTCAATTTTTTTTCAGTCTGGAGTATGATACTAAAATTATAAAGTTTAAAAATTACAGTATGTATTGAGTAAATTAACGGTTTCAATTTTGAGGAGATATAATATTATTTTAATTTAAGTAAGTTTTCATCCTTTTGGTACCTTTTCACCTAAATTAATTATAACAAAGTATTGAATTAATGATTTTATCTGTTGTGTTATAGTTGATTTATTATCTTCAAATTTGTATTTTTTAGATAGCAGCAAATCTGGTTATATAATCTACAATTTTACAAAATGGACGCGAGCATGCCGAACACTGAATTAATTGAAAAATTGAAAGAAATTACTGCAATGGTAGAAAAAAATGAGTTAACGATTAACAGAATAAAAAAAAACCTTGAAGAAATAAAAAAAGTAAGGATTAGTAAACATATCTTCATATGAAGCGGTAACTTTGTGATGTGACATTAAGCATATAAATTATAAATTTAATTTACACTTTCCAAATAATACCGAATCCTTAAAATTCCATAACTTCATCACGCCTCAAACGCGACGCTTAATATTTGATCAAATCTTGTTATTTAAAATTATGAATAATATCCTGGACTCGTCAGAGTTCATTAACTTTATAAACATTCACAAACCATTGAGACCAACCCGACAAACCGATTTTTTGTATTTGCCTGCATGCAGGACCAATCTTAGGATAAATTCTCCAATTCCCCGTATTTGTGCGCAATATAACTCACAATTTCACAATATCAACATTCTTGACAATACCGCTTCAAAATATCGAACCGAAGTAATACGTACAACCACAAATTGATGCACGAGTATAAAATGTATCGGGAGCATCTCCTGTCCCGATCCTATCTTCCTCTTCCTCTCCATATGTCTCGGTATGTGTACACACAATGTCAAAAATGTGCCGTGATACCAATGACATTATAAAAATACAAGACACGTTATATTCATACTAATCGAACGAAAAATATTGCACATTCTTGTTTTCAGTTTTAAAGCTAACAACTCTTCTGAGAGGGATAGCAATTTTGAGAAGATGTATGTACGTATGAAATAACAATATTAACCGCCCGCGCTTCTTCATCATGCATCCTGATCAGCCTTAAAGGGAATTGTCGGGTAAAACCAAATACAGTGGCAAATTTTTTTTTATTTTAATGAGTTGTCTAATGAATTATACCACTGTTTGTTTTGATTAATTTTTTTTATTTGTTAATCATTACAAACTATATGTACATATTATTTATATTTGAAAATCAACAGTAACATTAATAATCTTGATTATGACAAGCAAATTCTGTAAATCTCGCTGATTATGACCAACAAGCAATGGAAATCTCTTCCGAGTCGTAGATATTTTTGTTCTGAGCATACCTAAGAGATGCTGATATGGAATCATGACATCAATTACAATATGGGTATATTACACATAATACAAATTAATTACACAAAACAAATGGGTTGAATTGAAAACCTCCTCCTTCTTTTATAAAAGTCGGTTAATAAAACAGATCCGGCTGAATCTAGTAGTGCAAATAAATATAAGATTTTTTATTAATTATTTATAAAATTAATACGAAAAGCTTGGTTTACGTCACAAAATAATTAAACATCTATTGAAGAAATTATTAATTATTTATAATTTCTTCAAAATATTGGTATTCACTTTGTGGCATCATTATTAATATAAATCAATTTAAAATTATTTTGTATTTACCTCTTTATTAAGGCGATATAACCAACCACAACTGAAAAATAGTCATTTTTTAAACAAATTCTAGACGTGTCGACTCTTTTCTACAAAAAAACATCAATTGATTTTGAAAGATTGTTATTTTATTTAGCATAGTAAGTTTGAAATTTTGAAAAATTATAAATATATTTTTATGTAATAAACTTCTTCTGTTGGTCGTTGCGCAGATTTTTCCATTTTCAAACGAACATTTGTTATAAAATACACATATTTCGTATCATCTAAAGATACAGTATTATAAATCAGTACATTATCTAGCTTGGCTAGTTTTCGGAAAGTCAATTTTACTTTAAATAAAATCATTAATAAAAAATTCCCAGCATGTGTTTTGTTACGAAACTCCTTCAATTTGTCTATTTATTTACGCATGTACTAATCGATATATTTCAGAATTTTTTACTCACCTACTGTACTTAGATATTATTAAATAATTTGACATATTTAGAAAAAAAATAATAATTGTAATATTTTAATAAATTTACGAACTCGCATTTGCCTATTTTATCTAGTTAGCGCGATACTTATTTACACTGGTCAAATCGCCACTAGCTGCCCAGAGGTGGCAGCGGGTAGACGTGTTTTCGCGGCGATCTGATTAGCAACATTTTTTACGAATTATTTGGTTAAAAATTGACAGAAAAAGACGAAATGAGAAATCTTTCACTAGAAAACACAAGTCACAATATCAAAAATATTTTGGTATTAATATTTTGTAGAAAAACATTGATTAGCGATATATTTAATAATGCATGTACCTTATATGTATAGGGTAGTCCGAATGAATCAATGGTATTCAGTCAGATTTTTTACTATGCCAAAAATATTAAACGGAAATAAACGGATTTATTATTTTATTTTAACGGACATTTTTTTTTTTTTTACTCTTTTAGATATTTACAGTATTGCGGGCTGTGGACGCATCTGCGCACCGATGCGTGAATTTTTAAAACTTTTTCTATAAGTGAGTTTAGGAAACCACTAACCGGCTAGCCTAGCTAAGCAATTTACTGTTGCATTTCTTGCATTTATGGATATGATTATTTGAAAATATGAGTTTTAAGTTTAGTTCTGAATTCTGAAGAGTCTTTGATCATTCAAATCATGCGCAGTTCATTCCTCATTATATAGTAATGAGTTTTCATTATGTACTAATGAGTTTTGCGATTTTGTTTTCTTTAGAAAGGGAAGTCTTATTTCATTTCTTCTTCTTGTTGAATGGTTATGTCTGTGTTGATGTTTATTAATTTTATACAAGAATTCAGAATTTTGTTGGATTTTTATTTGCACAAATGCACACGTGTGATGCAAACCTTGAGCCATGTATAGCTCATCTATTCTAAATAAATCATAATCACAAAAAGGAACTCCAGGACATTTTTTTTTCTCAAGTTGGTTTCCATAGTTAAAATAATTTTCAAAGTTTCAATTTTTCAAAGCCCTCAAAAATGCTCTAAATGTATGGCCGGTCGGTTTTGATGAGTTTTGAGGTTAGAATATCATATGTCAAAACAAAGATGAGCTTCACCGTACATAATTGTATATTCTATACATGTTAAACCATAACTAAACATAAGTAAAAAAGTATGCACCTTTTTAGAAACTTATAGAATAATAATAATAGTATTGAGTACATTATTATAATATCCGTATTGATAATTGGTTTGATCATGAATACCCTAATTTCTTTCCTGAACTTAAGTTAAAATTATGCCAAAACTAAACAAATACGTATTTAAAATACAAAACAAAAGCGAAAAATATTTTTTTCACACTAATTCAAAAACTATATATATTAATTAAATTAGCCAAAAAACATACGACCTGTGTTTCAAAATATGACTGCCTTAGAGCACAATTATTATTATTATAATATTCATATCCAAAATCCAAAATGGCGGAATTAAATTAAGTGTAAAATACGGAGTCTTCAATTGCTTATCATTTAATATTAATTTTTGATTTTTTTATTTTAAAGATAAAATAATTTTTTACATAATATGTATGTTTTTTGATTTAATGATAATATCCGCCATAAAAAAAACGTTTTGTTTAGTTTTGCTATTTGGAATACAACAAATAAATTGACGTAACTTGTAAGGGAGAGACGAAAATATCCGAACCCATCCATTGAAATACTATACGAGATAAAGCAGGAACAAACTTGACGTATTCGAATGTTTTGTGGGTTTTGGGTATAGCTTTTTTTGTACCTGAACGTACGGGATATGGCTTGTTGCGTTCGGGCGATAATATATCAGAGGTATTGCGTACGTTCGTATGGGTAGGGCGGTTAATATTGTTATTATTATTATTTATCTTTTAAAATAATATTATAAAAAAATATTATCATATTTTTTGTTTTTTAATATAATTATTTATTATCAAATCAAAAAACTTTCTTCTTAGTTTCGCTATTTGTAAAATTAATAACAAAAAATTGTGTGTTCCTGCTTTTCCATTTTGAATGTAGGTACATATTACTGCACATTTTGATGAAATAAATCGCGGTAGATGCATATTGCTATATATTTGGTTATTTTCCTTTTCATGTTTACGCACTTCCATGCCCAAGACCCAAGTGACAACTTATTCGGTAAAAATGCTGGAACCGAGAATTCATCGGAATCACACTGTACGATACGTTCGCAGAGTGCGATAACCGTTTTTGAATTCAACATTGAATTCTGGCTCTCTGGTTATACGGCCTTAATATACACGTACACATATCTAGATGTTTCGAAAGCGATTAATTTAAATTTTACATACAAATACAACCAGTTTACAATTAGACAAATTTGAAATTTTAGAAATCAGAAAAAGCTTTAATAGTGAATTAAATCTAATAAATAATCAAATATTAAAAAAAATACCTATCTCTTGAATTTATTTTCATATGAATATTAATAATAAAAATATTTTTTTGATTAATTACATACCTACTTTAATCACTTTTTGTTTATGTTTATAATTTGAATGTTCTTACATTATTGTGTTCTATATTTGTCATTTGTCTATACTTGACATTATTATGTTTTAGTATTCTATATATTATTCTCAATGAAGAAAGCATCGCATATATGTGCATATTAATAAAGTGGTGAATACAAAATAATTATATATAAATCCCACTATCAATATTGCGTCCTTTTACCGATCCCACAGTATAGCGTCCATCTGAAGGGCTTGATTTTACATAGTTTTCAATAAAGTATATTTAACCTTTTAAGTGTATAAATGCGGCAAGGTATTTAGATTTTCGAAAAACTTTAATTTAAAAATATACAAAAACAAAAAATCTTCTTTCACTGACCCACCCATCGGATCCCCTTTCACATTAGAGGGAATACAGGGTCCGGCGAATATTTTCTTCATTTTATAGCAAACCTTGCGTCCGACTTAAATATTTTATTTCATTTTGCCTACAGACCGGCGTCTTGCGACGTTGCCGCTAATTTATTAATGTTTTATTTGAATGATTAAATAATGAACTATTAGAATATCATGACATCCATGGCAAGGCGCTAAGAATTAACTCTGGCCCAAACATCGCGGGTTCAAACCAACCCGGCGATGTGTAAATGAAGTTTATTAAATGTTATTTTTGGAGACCCATCATTCAGAATTAAAATTTTGGGATTAAATATGTTTAGTAACTAGATCTGTATTGCTGAGAACTTCCCAACTGTCCGCTTCTACGTTCTCCTTTCCCTCCCTAATTTTATTCCGCCTCACAATATTCCCCATTTGGCTGTGACACAGTCCTTCTGTCTCAGGGCAGTTAGAAATCATTTTTAATAATAATATAATTTCACATATTATAAACAAAACATTTGAAGCATTTATGCTAGTTTGGTACAATAAAATCTTGACATAACTGGGTAACTATTACTACAACACGATTATATTCTGTCAGTAGGAATATTATGTGACCCATCTTTTGAAGACTAGTCCGAGTACCTATAAAGAAATCATAGACTTTGTAGATATATCACGCTTTTCTACTTTTTTTGTATTCTATTAATATATTATCGTTCGTGGGAAATACAATAATAAATGTAGGACGTAAGTAAAAAAAAATGGCGGAAGAGGCTTGGTGATATGTATCGTTAAAATCGTGTTTATGCTCAGTAAAATTTGATGTAATTAACAACTACTTAGGAAACAAAACTAATGGATTCATATTTATGGAGATGACAATTCGACTTGTCATAATAGTCTGGCGTTTTGTCCGTTGCACCCAACGAAGGTGATTAAATTCTATTATTAATCCTAAATACAAATTAATATTAATAAATTAATTAAAAATTACTTTGTAATCATCACTTTAATAATATGTACATATCAGTATATTTCGAAAGATACTTACACAGACATCGTTATACATAATACTTCTAATCATCCTTTTGGTAAAAAATTATCACCTTTTCATTCCATGCTAAGTAGATTAGTTAATTAATGCACCTGTACCAAAAATTTATTTTGACGCATAATTAAATATCATTAACAGATTGCAATAAACAACGGCTATAGTACTAAATTAATATATAATATATTGAACAAAAAAATTTTAACAAATATTGAACAAATAACTGATGTTAGTAAACAGTGGAGAAAAATATTGTTTTTAAATAATAATACTTCTAATTTATTAAATAAAAACATCCTAAATACTAACCAGACAGCTTTTTATACTTATAATAAATTACTAAATAAAATGTTTTAAATAACAAGGATAAAAATAACATTTTAAATAAATTAAAAAAAATATGTATAAATTAATTTGTAATGATTGAAACTATTTTTACACAGAAAAGACTCATAGAACACCTAAAGTGTATAAGTATTAATAATTATTCTGAATTTGCTAATCATATTTTGGAAACTAATCATTCTTTTGATGTAAATAAAGGTTTCAAAACTGTAAATACAAATAAAACCGGTTTACAATTAGACAATTTTGAAATTTTGGAAATTAGAAAAAGTGTTAATATTCAATTAAATATCAATAATAATAAATAAAAAATTTAAAAGCAATTGAATTGCATCTTGAATTTATTTTCATATAATATTAATATTAACAATAAAAATAAATTGTTTTTGAATTTCTAATATAAATTTGTTATTCACTGTTTTATAATATTTTTTTATTAACATTTTTGATTAACCTACTTTAATCAATTTTTGTTTATGTTTAGAATTTGTCTATTCTTACGGTATTGTGTTCTTTGTTTATCATTTGTTTATACTTGTCTTATTATTTTATAGTATTCTGTATGTTCCTGATGATGAAAGCTTCGCTTTCGAAACATATTTATGTGTATATATTCATAAAATGATGATTATAAAGTAATTTTTAATTAAATTATTAATAATTACACAAAGTGGATATCAACCTTTTGAAGAAATTAGATATTAATGTTTTTATGCTTGTAAATCGATACTTGAATTATGTTTTCTTCATTATTACATAATTTAAGAATTACGATTTAATATTTTCATAATACATATAATTTTTACCAGCACATTTCATTCAACCCAATCGAACCTAATTATATGAATTTATCTTTCTTAATTATTCCGTAATTTAAAATCATGAGTTATTAGGCGGGTACCTCCTATGATTTGGTGTTGTTTTTGAAAAAAATATCCCTAAATATTAAAATATGATAATGTGTTTATACTTTTATAAAATAATATAAAATATTTTTTTTTTGTAATTAAGGAAATTTAATCATAATTTGAAACCTCTGATTTAATTATTTTTTTTATATTGTAAGTATTTATTTTCAAAGTGTTCTTTTCACTATTTGACATTATTATAAAGGATGTGTATGAAAAATATACGTATGTATTTGTTATAAGTTCATGACCGGATTAACGAACGCACGAAGGAAATTATGTTGTTCATTTTCAATTATGTTATCACTTCTATTTTTTTAATGGCCTGCAGAAGAAATTCATAAATTAACATAATACTATTATAGGTAGAGAGGTAAGAACTTAATTGCTCATTAATATTAATTAAAAATTGAGTGATTGAAATAAAAACGTTCGAATTTATTTAAATTTACAATATACGACGGTGGTAACCAAATTAGAACCAGTGGTATACATTTTTCTTAATTATCGATTTTTTATATTTTTTCACGCATTTAATCATTAAATTGCAATGGCAGTGCAATGTAAAGCTCATTTTTTCATTGAAGGGTTATTGTTTAATAAAAACAAAACAAAAACATTACATTTTACACATTTAGTAGGTAAAAAACTATAAAAGTTATTGTAATAATTGGTGAAAACGCCTTTATTGACAATTACGACTTCAATACACCGTGGCATGATTGCAATTGATTTTCCTATGGTTTCTAGCAACTCTGGGACATGATGTTAACTAACTAACCATCACGCCCTTTCTACGCAGGGGTAGGCAGAGAGGACGGACCGCCAAACAACTCCATTTTGGCGTACACTTCTTGCTATACAATGTTAGATTTATAGAATGACATTAGATTTTGACAACCCTTTCTATAAGATCTTCCTTTCCAGAATTGCCAACTAATAAAATTTAAAATACATTTTACTAAGAGTATAACGCACTCATCATATAAGTGATGGCCACCCACCGTAGGTACACTATAGCCGGGGGTTGAACCACTAACCACTAACTGACGTAAACAGTATTCCCTGAATTTTTTGTACTTGCAATATCTCTCAACTTTAATGTCTGCTTTACTGAAGAGCGAGGGGTATGAATAAGTAGATCAAATTCAAATGCTTTAAAAATAAAATTAACTCCGAGGTTGCACAGATACGGTTCAGATTGGCACACTGAAATATTTTGGAGCAGCTTTCACGAAATTTTCTAAACTTAATAAAGTAACCTTCCAGGCCAAAAATAATATAGAATGATGAATAAAAAATCTTTAAGAAGGTTACCAAAACTATAAATATATAATACCTACTACTATTTAGTAATTAGTATTACTAGTAATACTATAATTATTTATAATATATATATATATTTAATTAAATAGTATTACTAGTAATACTAATTACTAAATAGTAGTAGGTATTGGAATACAATCAATATGAAACGAAATTCGTAGGACGAACGGGACTGGTCCAAATACTCGTATATGAGAAATAATACTAAACACAAGATTATTATAAAAAAAGGAATTAAAATTAAATACATTGTTAATATGCAGAAGACCTATTATTATCCTAAATACTAATATCACGCAATTGATGAAAATGATATGTAAAATCCATTGCACATTGAATATTTAAGAAAAATGAAAAAAAAAACGTTACAAACTGATATTGTGAGAATTCATCTCATAAACCATATCGTAATACAAAATATTTACAACGTAAATAAAAATAGTCTAAATCTGCAAAAGACTCTTTAAATAATAATCACACAATTGACGAAAACGATATTGCGAATAATTAAACTTTTCTTCGTTTTTTTTCAAAATAGCCTCTTTATGATGAACAAATAATAAACACTTGTAATTTATTTGGTCACATGTCGTGCGTTCCAATATTATGATTTATGGTTGATCATCTGTAGTCGTTCTGGGAACTGCTTGAAAAGCAACGTTGCCAAATGTAGGAGTTGCGATACGCTGTACATTGAAACTAAATATACACTAAAAAAATATACGCTCATCGACGGCAGCGCCGTCCGGAAAACTAAACACGGTACTAAAATTGAATATTCAGTTTCATCTGGGTACCATAAATGCGTCTGGCTTACTTTCGTTTTTGGACTATATGGGGGTATAGGAGTTGAAAAAACTTTAAAATACGTCATTTTAATCCTGCGTCCGTATAGCGGACGCAGAATGACGGTCGGACGCAGGATTGAATGAAAATTGTCTATTAGAAGACGCAGTAATGATAGCGGGATGTATAAATATATTATGTATTACATTTATTATTAATTATTTATTAATTGATAAACTAAAGTTTTTAAGACAAGATTTTTGTGCATAGCGCAAAGGGTAACAATTATTTTTATAAACAATAATTATTAGCCTGAAACACTCATCCAAATTGAAAAAACCTTCCGAGAAAAGATAAATGTCGCCGACAGGACTCGAACCTGCACCCTTCTGATTGCCGGTCAGATGCTCTACCGTTGAGCTACGTTGGCTTATCGCAAACCCGCCAAGTTAATCAATATATACTAGTGTTTCATTCAATAATTACTGTTTTTATTATATTCCACCTGTAAACAACCAACTTTATTAGTATGAGAAAGGCTTGTAACGGCTAAATCCCTCAATAGATGGCGTCGAGACAAATTATGTCTACATTTTATTGGTGAAAAATGCTTAGACTTGCCAAATATTTTTTTATTAATTGATAAACTAAAGTTTTTAAGACAAGATTTTTGTGCATAGCGCAAAGGGTAACAATTATTTTTATAATGAAACACTAGTATATATTGATTAACTTGGCGGGTTTGCGATAAGCCGACGTAGTTCAACGGTAGAGCATCTGACCGGACATCAGAAGGGTGCAGGTTCGAGTCCTGTCGGCGACATTTATCTTTTCTCGGAAGGTTTTTTCAATTTGGATGAGTGTTTCAGGCTAATAATTATTGTTTATAAAAATAATTGTTATTAATTATTTGTTTAATAAGTCAAATTTCTTTAGATATCCGGTTAAGCCCTCTCTTCCCCTGCGCTCACCATTCAATTGTCACAGATATATTATAGTACACGTGTGTGACAACTGTATGGAATTGTACGGCGAGCGATATCGAGAGATATGCCACGCCCACATATTATATTAACTGTGTGTAACAAGCATCAGGTGTGCATTGGTATGGCGGATACCGTATACACTTAGAGTAACAATATTATTATTTATATATTATTACTCTAAGCGTATACACAGTACCATTCCATCATCATCGGAGACTTCAATGTAAATCCCGACTTACTCTTCGGAATAGAACTGAAATCTTTCTGTCAAGAATACGAGTATGTATGTGCCGATACCGAATTATTACCAGAAGACTCCTATACATATACAAGTGACGTGCATCACACCACCAGGTGGCTTGACCACTGTCTAGTCATGAAAAATATCTTCAAGCAGCTTCTAGATATGAAAATATACTACGACGTGGACTGGACTACAGACGAACGGAATATCAACAACCGAAATATATACATGTATGAAAACCGATCAAGCAAAATGGAATCCTAAAAATGCATGCGATATCCAAAGGTATAATATAAATTCACAAGTATTTTATTACAACAAGATTTTATATGGTATGAGGGAAGTGGCAACCCTGCTTGCCCTGACGCACTTCGATATGCTGCGATTTCAGCATTTAGCAGTCGTAAACATAATTCACCACAATATAAACAAATATGCCGATGGAACGATTTTGTTGCACAAAAATATGCAGAATCTAGACATGCCATGATGATTTTGATTGAGAATGGCAGACCCCACGCAGGCCCCATCGCGGAACAAAGAAAGTTAAAGCGTGCAGCGTTCAAACTAGCCCTGAAAAAATGTCAAAATGAATCGCAACAAATTCAGATGGATAAAATTGCCAGAGATTTAGATAGTCGTGACTTCAAACAGTTTTGGAATAAGTCGAATAAACACTTCAACATACGGTGTAAAATTCAAAGCAATATAAATGTAGAAATGAACGCTAAAATAATCGCAAACATTTTCACAGAACATTTCTCCATCTCTACTCCGACCTATCTGATTATTGAACACGTTAAACACGCTGGAGGACCAATTTTACAGCTGCTGGCGAGGTTATTTACTGATATTTTGATGAATGGATATCAAATAATATGACAAGAACCATAATAACACCAATTCTCAAATCTAAATCGTCGGACTCAACCGCTAAGGACAGCTATAGACCGATCTCAATTGCTACTGCCATTGCAAGATTATTTGAACGTTTACTACTAGATCGGGTCGGACCCAGTATGAAAACTAATGACAACCAAATGGGTTTCAAAAAGCAGGCCTTTACCGATGCAGCCATATCTAAAGTGAAAAGAACACTAGAATACTATATAAATAAGAAAACCACCTCATACGTATGTTTCCTTGACCCGAGTAAGGCCTTCGACAGGGTTTCTCACCCGTTGTTATGGCCTAACTCAGGGATAGAGGCATATCATCGGAGGTGATACTTATCCTCGACTTGTGGCACAGACAGCAGGAAAACCTAGTAAAGTGGAAAGATGGTTTTTCCGAACCTTTCCTCCTAAAGAGCGGCGTCGGATAGGGTGTTTGTATGTCCCCGATATTGTTCAACCTTTACATGGACGAACTAACCGAAAGACTAAACAATGCAAGGGTAGGTTGCCACATCGGAGGACAGTGTTTGAATAACATCAGTTATGCGGACAACATGGTACTGATGGCTCCATCTATAAGAGGGCTGCGCATTCTCCTGAAGATCTGCGAAGAGTTTGCTGAAGAAACAAACATGTCTTATAACCCCAATAAAACGGCTCTGTTGGTTATAAAATATGGTCAAGCTGATTTAGTGATCCGGCTCACTAAACCGAGCCGCTTCGCCCACCACTAATGTATAGTATAGCACAGGCAAATTTTGACGCCCTCCTAATAGGGGCGCCCTGGGCGGTCCGCCCCTCAGCCCCCTCCCGTCGCTACGCCACTGCCTCCCCAGATACTGCAGTGCTTCCAGTATGTTCACGGAGAGGCGAGTTTCCGGTTTTGCAGCACTTATAAGATCCAGGGTAGCTGGAATGAGGGAAAGAATAAACAGCTCCAGGAATATCCTCATCATGGAGGCCCGCCTCAGTCCAGCCTCCAGCATCGACGCATACTGGAGAAAGATATTGGCACCTCATAATTTAAATGCCGCAGCACCTTAAAGATGTTATTTTGATGTATTTATTTTTTTTATTTTTTGTTTCATGTGTGATGTATCATCCACCTACTTACTATCTTTTTATTTTATTTTTTTAACTTTTGTATATATTTTGTATATTTTTTATAATTATTGCATGTGTATTTTGTATGGAATGTTTGGGACTGCACTAACCTCTCCACATACCGGAATAAACATTTATTTATTTAGTACAAATTTGTCTTTGTGTGTATACATACCTATTATAAAACATTATTATCTACTTTCAAATATCATTTCAAGGTTTGGAGAGCCATATTTGTTAGATTTCAAACTTACATTTACAGTACATAGATCACAAATAATAATTATAATTATGAAAGAATCTGGAAATGATTCGTTATTGAGTTTTGATTTTTTTAAAGTAGTAAACGAGTCCCCGCTTATTTCAGAAAACAGTTCTCCTTTGATCTTAGCCATCTCTTCAACTTCTGCAGAGGTTGATGGAATTTATACGATTATAATCGCTCTATTCAAGGATAATTTTAATTAAAACCACTTCATGCTTTTGAACGAGCAGTGTTCGCGGACGCAGCATGTGTTGTATCGTGCCAACCCGAGCACTGCTCGCGTGTTTCGACTTGTTTACGTTACATAAGATAAACAAACGAACTGAGCTTGTCAGTTGCCACTTGACGCTCGTAGAGGTTTACGCAAATCGTTTCTTCTGTTTTAACTTATCAAAGTTAGATTTGTTTTATTTATTTTTTATTATTATAGTTAGACTTGTTTTTTTTTGTTTATATTATGTTAAGTTTATTTACATTTTTTATTGCTTCTGTTTTGTTTTTTTTGAACTGGACAACCTTAAATTATGTAATCTCTTTAAATAAAAATTAAAATAACCTGACGTTTAATTTTGTGAAAAAAACCCGACCATGAAGCGGTTAATGAATTTGAATTTCCTTTTACATTATGTATTGTTGCAGATCTTTCAACAATACATAGAAGAATAAATGAGCACGATAACAGTAGTCAGGGGTGCTCCAATGTTTGCTTTCAATTTTCAATATAGAATTGGTAGAGCAAAAAAACCATGGCATGATACATGATACACCGCTGTTTCCACAAATGGGTTTGCAATGCGTGACGCATCAGACAAATAAAAGACTGGGTCAGTTAAACCTCTTTCGTCAGTGAAATTTGCAGTATTCTAAGTATTGAGAGGGCATGTGCAACTTCGGTTTCCATTAAAAAACGGATAAATCCTTCCCCCTTTGCTAAAGATATCTGCGGAAGGGAACCCTTAAATGAGTCTATCTTTTAAACTACATATAATCTTCTGTAAACTGTATTAGCTTTATTTATTTATTTACCAGTATGGCAGCATGATGCTATATGTATAATGTTTTTCCTTTTCATTACGAAATTGAAAGAAATACTACAATAACCCACGGTAAACGCAGAAATTTAAAAAGATTGTTCAGATTAATGATTGTTATATAAGAATAAATAAAAAAATTACTTGTTTAAGTACGAGCACCTAAATAAGGCGTTAAACATCACTTTGCAGGTTGCTGACGCAAGCAATATAACAAATAGTTTATCTGTAATTTCTATACAGGTAGTTTGGAAAATGTGTAAGGTTCCCGATGATGGGAATCCTCAAACTGTAATCTTTATAATTCTATGAAATACATATCAAAATATGCGAAATTTGAAAACCAGTGAAGGCATAAAAGGTTAAATTTGTCAGGGGTGCAACAACAGGGTAAGCAATGTTTAAAAAGGGGCAAGAAAGATATATCTATAAATTGAGCACGGGTAGTTAGGTAAATGCATAAGGTTTCCAATGACAAACTTTTTTAGGTAAAACGCTCGAAGTTTTACGTTTTTTTTTTTTTTTGAGCGTTTTACCTAAAATTCCAGTACGTATTTCATATAGACATTAAAAGTTTGTCATTGGAAACCTTATACATTTACCTAACTACCCGTGCTCAATTTATAGATATATCTTTCTTGCCCCTTTTTAAACATTGCTTACCCTGTTGTTGCACCCCTGACAAATTTAACCCATGTTAATATTTATTTGAATCTAAAATATAATAATTAAATAAAAGACACTTTTTTCCACTCTATTCTACTTTTGACCATGACCGGTTTCAGCCTGTGACGGCTAACTTCAGACTGGTACAATTAATTCTTAAACTATGGTTTATATACAATTTTGGGTATCAGGGGTCACAGACAATGATTTTACTTTAATTTATTCGTAATACTACTTGTGTTCAAAAGAAAAGGTGAATTTTGAATTTTCGCGGGTTGTGTACAATCGATTATCGATTTTTTTTTTGTTATGTTGGTACACATATGTTTATCATATGTTAGCATTATCAGCCATTTTGGATTAGTGGTTTGTTTTTGACAACTGGAAATGTTAAGTCACGTTTTTGTGTGTTTCGATTTTTTACTTTTGAATAAAATGGATCAAAGAATATGTATTAAATTTTGCGTTAAAAATGGAATAAAGTGCTCCAACGCACTTAAAATGTTGACTGTGGCATTCGGCGAGTCTACTTTGTCTCAATAAAGTGTTTATAAGTGGTACAAGTGCTTTACAGAAGGCCGAGAAGATGTTAATGACGATGAGCGTCCTGGAGTTGCAACCACGTCAACAAACGTCATTTAAAAATAATATAGAGTATATTTGCGCACGTTCCAGAGTGGAAGATACTCTCAGTATCGCCCTGGTGAAAGACCACCATTCAGAATTGAAACGTTGCTTGAAATGGCTTTTAGCCGTGTTTGGTGACCAGATCTGAATAGCCAGGTATTTCCCCACCTTCCTCTTCCCCTTCTCCTTCCCCTCCCCAATACCTTCAGCCTCACAACATTCCCCAATTGGGAATGCCATAGTCTCACTGGCTCCAGACGGTTGGGAGCAGTTGGGACTCTTGTGAGGTATTCATATAAAAAAAACGAGAAAACATCGAAACAGTGAAGAAAATGGTTTGTAAAATCGTCGAATCACTATTAGGGAAGTTGCAGAGGATGTTGGCATATCAATCGGCTCATGCCATGCAATTTTCTCGGATGTTTTGGGCATGATACGTGTGGTAGCGAAGTTTGTTCCGAAATTGCAAAATTTTGAGCAAAAGCAATGTCACATTAGTATCGCTCAGGAGTTGTTGAATGACGTCAACGATGATCCAGATTTGCTCAAAAGGGTCATAACTGGTGATGAAACGTGGGTATATGGTTATGACGTCGAAACCAAGGCCCAATCATCCCAGTGGAAGCGGCCAGAAGAGCCAAGACCGAAAAAAGCACGCCAAGATCGATCAATTGTGAAGGTTTTGCTCACTGTTTTCTTCGATTACAATGGCGTGGTGCATCATGAGTTCTTGCCAACAGGTCGTAAGGTTAATAAGGAATACCACAAGGAAGTTATGCAACGTTTGCGTGAAGCAATACGGCTCAAATGATCGGAATTGTGGAAAAACAAATCATGGATTTTGCATCACGATAATGCACCAGCTCACACATCAATGCTTGTTCGTGATTATTTGGCCAAAAACAACACCGTAATCATGCCTCAACCACCGTATTCACCAGACTCGGCTCCCTGCGACTTTTTCCTATTCCCGAAACTGAAGAGACCAATGAAAGGTAAGCGTTTTGCCACAATTGATGATATAAAGTCAGAATCGAAGAACGAGCTGATGGCCATACCGAAAAGCGCATTCCAAAAGTGCTTCGAGGATTGGAAGAAGCGCTGGCATAAGTGCATTATATCCGAGGGGGATTACTTTGAAGGGGAGAAAATGGATATTGATCAATAAATTAATACGTTTCGAAAAAATTCGAAATTCACCTTTTCTTTTGAACACACCTCGTATACCATATACCAAAAATTGATTTATGAAATCATGCTATAACAATACTGAAAAATAAAAATCATGGTTTGTTACTCCTGACACCCAAAATTGTATATAAATCATAGTTTAAGAATTAATTCTACTAGTCTGAAGATAGCCGTCATAGGCTGAAACCGGTCACGGTCAAAAATAAAAGCAGAATAGAGTTTAAAAAAGTGTCTTTTATTTAATCACTACCTGGGGTACGCGGCTTCGCTCAGGACAACATTCGGAAGTGTTCTGGGATGTTCCCTAATGATGTTCTCGATTCCTTATTCCCGAACATTTCACAACATTCCAGAATGTTCCGGGATGTTCTGGAATGTTGTGGAATGCTCTCGAATATATTTTTTTAATAATATGTATTGATTAAAATTAAGATTGTCGAACCTTTTAGAACTTTCCAGAACCTTCTAGATTCACCGCCACATTCCGCCACTCATTTCTGAAAGCTTCTAGACTTTCTCCTTCCATAACTTCCTAGAGCATTAGCGAACTATCCAGATTATTTTGGAACCTTCTTGGCTCACCAACATACTCCACCACTCCTTCCAGAACTTTTTACAGCTTTATCGAACCTTCTAGAACTTTCCGGAACCTTCTAGACCCACCGACACTCCACCACTCATTTTTTAAAGCTTCTAGAACTTTCTTCTTCCACAATTTTCTAAGGTATTTGCGAACCATCCAGAACCTTATAGACTCACCGCCAAGAAAAGTACACATAAGTAGACATACTCCACCACTTCTTCCAGAACTTTCTACAGCTTTATCAAACCTTCTAGAACTTTCCGGAAGACTGTTCTTGAAATTTCTAGAGGGCGAAACTTCCAGCCCTTATATCTTCAATAGCACTCCCTTTAAATAAAAACGGGAACCCTCCTCCTGGAGGGGGATAGAGATCTACCACACCATAACTCCCTTGATCGTACCGGGACTCGTTTCTGAATTTTTGCAGGCCGCACGTTTTTATGGACTTTCTTTTATAATATATATTGATTATAATGGAATTCCACCATGTATTAACAGTTGCAAAAATAGATATATAATATAATATTTATATTAACTAACTAACTAACTAACCATCACGCCGTTTCGCCGCAGGGGTAGGCAGAGAGGACGGACCGCCAAACAACTTGATCTTGGCATACACTTCTTGCTTCATTCACTTTCATACAACGTCTCATACATTCTCTTCTGTTATTCCGACTTCTGACATGGCCCGACTCAAGTATTTGATTCACTTGATCGTGCCACGTCTTCCTTGGACGTCCCCGGCTTCTTCTTCCATTCACATTCGCGTCATATATTCTCCTTACACTCCTTTCTTCATTCATTCGCTCTACATGCCCAAACCATCTAAGTGTCCCTTTCTTAATCTTGCTCACTACGCTTACATCAGCCTTGCATTCTTTACGAATCTCAACATTTTTCACACGATCATACATGGTTTTACCACACATTTGTCTCAGAGATCTCATTTCTACAGCATTCAGTCTACTTTCATCCTTCCTCTGCCAGTTCCATGCCTCACTGCCATACATCAGGGTTGGTATCAGCACTCCATTGTGGACTGCTAGCTTCGCTTCTTTGGACAACTTTTTGTTTGCGCCAACCGCGTTCAGTCCTCCGTTAATGGAGTTTCCTGCATTCACCCTTCTTTCAATATCCCTATCAGTCTTTCCATCTCTCGTAAACATACTTCCCAAATACACAAACTCGTCTACCTGCTCCAAGTATTCATCATTCACAACTATATTGCACACTGTGTTCGTACTCTCTCTTTCAAACACCATGACTTTAGACTTACTTACATTCATCATTAGCTCATTCTTCATACATACTTCGTTCATCCTAGATACGAGGGACTGTAGATCTTCTATACTATTAGCAATCAGCACCGCATCATCAGCATACAACAGGCAACAAACTTGCAGACTACTCATTTTTGCGCCCAAGCCCACCTCTTTCAATTCTTGCATACAATTATCCATGTATAGATTGAATAACCAATGTCAATTTATCATATTTATTTTAAAGCAGTTTCTGACTACCGCAATCTTAAAACAAAATCAAATGTTACATATTTTGAGTTGATGAGAGATGTATTTCAGAAAACGAATGTAACAGATGAAGACAGCAAGGAATTACATAAGAATTATGAAATGTTGAAACAAGAGTTATTGAATCAAAACAATTTAACGCGTCAATTGCAAATTCTAACGAGTGGTACACCGTGCGGTAATGATCCCAAATCAAGTATGTCCATGTTTTAATTTGTTTTTTCAGAGAAAGTCGCTTGAAGAATATTATTATAAATGAATTAAAAAATTTACTTTGTATTCACAATTTTATTAATATATACAGATGTCTACATGTTTCGAAAGCGATGCTTTCTTCATCAGGAATATATAGAATTCTAAAGATAATAATATTTGTTTTATTTTAAATAACAAAGATAAAGATTTATATTTTAAATAAATCGGTGGTATATAAATTAATTTGTAATGATTGCAACTGTTTTTACACAGGAAAGACTTGTAGAAATTTCAGTATTAGAGTCAAAGAACACCTGTTAAGGTCATCAAGGTTATTCTGAATTTGCCAATCATATTTTAGAAACCAATCATTCTTTTCGTATTAATAAATACAACCGGTTTACAATTAGACAAATTTGAAATTTTAGAAATCAGATTAGCCTTAATAGTGAATTAAATTTAATAAATAATCAAATATTAAAAAAAAATAGATATCTCTTGAATTTATCTTCATATTAATATATACGAGTACTCGTATAATAAAAATAATTTATTTTTTAATGTCTAATATCAATTTGTTATTCAATGTTTTAAAATAAATTTTTATTACCTGCTTTAATCAATTTTTGTTTATGTTTATAATTTATCTATTCTTACATTATTATGTTCTATTTTTATCATTTGTCTATACTTGACATTATTATTTTTAGTATTCTATATATTCCTGATGAAGAAAGCATCGCTTTCGAAATATGCATTTTTTATTTTATTTTATTTATTTATTAATAAATTTTTTGATACATACATTTACACAAACAAGGTACAAAGGTTATAAACAATTATTTTTATATTAACTTATATATATACATCTGAACACATGTACATAAACCTATGTGTAATGTATATAAAACAAAAAATCCCACATAGGCAAGGCCAGTATTTGGGTATACCTGGTATCAGTTAGTGGCAGTAAAGGTAAGTTAAATAAGAAAAATAAAATTAAAAAGAAAAGAAAATGGGGAAAATATAGAATTATAGCAGGAAAAGGTTGATATCTTTAGTATTAATCCAGTTTTTTATAACATTTTTGTATGTGTTTAAAGACCATATGTTTGGACACTTACATTCTGTAGATAGTAAATTATAAATTTTAGGAGCAATAAGAAAGCATGTCTCTGTGCAACCCTAGTTTTACACAAAGGTACTTCAAGTACATTATTTATTCTGTTACTAAAGCGATTTTCGTTTTTTTTCTTGAAAATATAGGAGTTAAAAATACTTCAGTATATCTGTGTATATTAATAAAGTGGTGAATACAAAGTAAATTTTTTATTCATTTATTGATAATGTCCCCACAAAGTGAATACCAATCTTTTGAAGAAATTATAATATTATTATAAATCTATTCATTGAAATATTTCATTTCAGCCTGTCCCCACGCTTGTAATAAGGATCAGTTGTTTTTGCCCCAGGTATTAGTGTGCGGAAACCCAGATGATATTCTACCAAAGGTTATAATTTGGTAAATTAAATTAAAATCATAATATTTATCAACTTTATAAAAAAAATATATTATTACCACTTTGATTTTAATTGTTTCATTAACTTATATTAAGTTTTAGTCATGAGTAGGACCCAGAACAACCATATCAAATTCAGGGCCAAATAAATAAATATATTTAAAATAGGGATTCACTTAATACACTTTTTTTTATTTATTTATTTAGAAACAAACAGTACGTGCATAAAATGAGTGGTGTACAAATTACAATGTGGATCAGTTCCAATGACATGTCTCTGTGTAATATCTAGTAACTGGTTATATACATTTTACCAGGCGGGGTTAGTACATACTAGGGAATGATACATGGTAAATATAAAAAGGTATATGAAAAAAGTGTATAGTGTATAAGTGTGTGTGTCTGTGGAGCGTGTATGTATACCTATGTGTCTGAATAGTGGTATGTACTGAAGAGTTGTGATTGTGCATTGGTGTTACGAGTAATATTTTTCTTAAATGACGGAAGGGAGTCAAAAAATATGTCGAGATTTAGGTTGGGACAAAGATTATTAAATGTTTGAACATAATATGTACATATTAGTAAGTAACTATATAGCATTAGAGCCAAAGACTTTGTTTAGTATTTTTATGTTAAGTTTTAAGGTTTATACCAGTGATTCCCAAACATATTTGATTTGCGGCACCCTTGTTAAATTTCTTTTCATATGCTTCCTGTGTCATTTTTAAACAGTACGCTTTTCGAAATAGGGGAAGCCAATAATTTTTTTTGCAGGCATCATTGAGTAAAATATATAAAACACATTTTAGATTAGAAAAACTCTTTAATGTCACTAACGATTGAGTTATGATATAAAATTGTAATAATTCACAGCGCACACTTTGGGAACCACTGGTCTATACTATTAATCTTTGGGTTTATAGCTTATTTTTAATTGTAAAAAGTTTAGTCTTTCTCAAATATTCTAATCTATGTATTAGCGATATGTATTTTATATTTAACTTAATAATTTTTTTAATTCAACAGCTCAATCTTGATTTTGCTACGTTGATTCCGGGTCATGAGAATTATTTGCATAATGTCACAAAACACAAAAAAACATACATAGGATCTATACCCTATTAGAGATTCCACAGTCTGACGGTCAATCCATATTGACAGAAGTAATGAATTATTTACCTGGGTGTAAAGTGAAAAAAAATATCACTACCCCTACCCTATCCCCTTCACCATATCATTAATTCAATATCCTTATCAGCTTTTATTTCCCAAATACACACACTCATCCACTTGCTCCAAGTATTCATAAGTTGTCCACAAAGGTTTTTTTTTATAAAATTATGTTTAGAAATTGTAAATTAAAAAATAATTCAATCAACTGGTTTTTATTAGTTTATAATCGACAATGTTTTAAATCTGATGTTGAAACCAAATTATCGAAATAAACTGAAAACTAATCAGTGAATTAAAAAATATTTTGTATTCACCACATTAATATACACATATCTACATGTTTTGAAGGCGATGCATTCTTCATCAGGAATATATAGAATACTAAAAAATAATAATGTCAAGTATAGACAAATGATAAACACATAGAACACAATAATGTAAGAGTGTAACGGGTTAATTAAATAATACACACCTTGCACGGAGAACAGAAATAGTCTTTATTTTGGTTCTAATCAATTTACTAGTTAATTAGCAATAATACGACAGTATAACAATTTAAAACAACACTTGACACTTCGGTCATAATAATATCTCCCTTGATTCACGTCACTCTGATTTAACCGCACACCGATCAACCCCCAGCGGGTTCTTGTGTCAGTCCCAGTGGCGGATACATATGGGGGGCGCGAGGGTCGCGCCCCCCGCCCTTGAGGAAGAATAAGCCCAGAGAATTCATCATTCAAGGAAGAGAACCACAATTGTACCTTTTTTATATCATAAGATGGCATTGTCTTGTACATGTGAATAATAAGTTTAAATAAAACCTTCTTAAACTTTGCATGTGACTTGATTATTTTTTATTACGATAAAAGTAAAGGTAGCTCAAGATATCTTTAGCGCCCCCCCCCCCTTGGGTTTTTTCTGTATCCGCCACTAGTCAATCCTTGGCAGAGAATTACCGACGCTCTGGATTCACTGCCTATCAATCAACCGCAGTGGGTTCTTGGGTCAGTCCTGGCAGAGGTGGGTGGAAAGGGGTACCTGGCTCTGGATTCACTGCCGATCAATCAACCACAGAGGGTTCTTGGGTCAGTCCTGGCAGAGGAGGTTGGAGAGGCGCGTTAGGCGCCGGAAAACAACTTGCTCGCTGGAGCTAAAGCGTGACTTTTTATAGGTCATCACAGCTGTTATATCCCTTCCATGGGATCATATCTCCAAGCCTGAGCGGCGGGGGTGAAAATCTAGCCAATAACATCCCACGCCCTAATTAGTAAGAGACGAAGCGACGCGGAAGTGAGAAAGTATTCGAGATCTAAGATAACGATCAATACGCTAGGAAAATCCCTATTACCAAGAGGGTTTGTTATAAGAGTAAATAATTCTGATGAACAAAGCACCGCTTTTAAAACATGTACGAGTAGATATGTGTATAAATAAAGTGGTGGATACAAAATAATTTTTAATTTATGTATTAATAATGACGCCATAAAGTTGATAAGATGCTAATTAATGCAGTGGGTTATAATTATAGGAATAACGCAAAAAGGTTAGGAAATGAAAAGCAATTTATGTAAATACTACAAGGCATTATTTTTCTAATGGTGGGGTTAGTCTTATGCTAAAGTTAATCTTAATTAAGTATAAAATATCATTAAAATTAGAGTTAAGTACTTAATTCTACGGTTCTTAAAATTAACTATTCACTTTTCTGAAATCTACGTAAAAGGTTGTATTCTTAAAACTAGATATTCACAGGGCTTAATTATACGAGAAAGTTGATTCTTAAAGTTAGAGATTCACTTGGAACGGGAAAGTTGATTCTTAAAACTAGAGATTCACTGGGCTTAATTATACGGGAAAGTCTTAGTTATCCTACGTAAAAGTCTTTATCTTTAGGTGTTGATACTACGTGAAAGTATAGTATTCACTGGGTGACAAGGTGGAAGAATTATCATGATAGTTCAGAGGTATTTCCCTTCACTGATGGCTGTCCAGGGTCCAGTGGCTGGTCTTCGAAGGTTTGATCTCCGAAGGCGAAGATAAGTATCTTCCTCGGCGGAAGCGGGGGATCGAGTCGCGGTGCAGAGCCTGGGCGACTTCTAGAGTAGATCTCCGAAGGGCAAAGATCAGTATCTTCCTGGGCGGAAGCGTGGGGTCGACTCGCGGTGCAGAACCTGGGCGGTTCCTACGATAGATCTCCGAAGGGCGGAGATCGGACTTCCTTCTCGGGCGGAAGCGTAAAACTCACTCGCGGTGCAGAGGCCTGGGCAGCCTCTCCGAAGGGCGAGAATAGGTACCTTCCTGGGCGGAAGCCTAAAACCGATTGTCGTCCCGTCAAAAAGGCCCTGTTGCCTGTGGCCATCTTTAGGGATCTTTTTATGACCCGTATTGTCTGGCGGGCCGCTCATTTATTACATGCTTATTTCCTTTTAGGTTTTATTGCTGTCCTTTTGTAAAATAATGCCGACTTTCTATCTGCTTTCGGTCCTTCGGCTAGCTAAGGGTCCTTTACGATGACTTTAAGCTTTATGATGGTTTCCGGCTTAAACAAAATGCACGCGGCTAGCCTTTGTGCAATTTTTTTTATGGCCTGTCTAGTCTGCGACTTATTAAGAATTGAAATGCACATGTTTAGAAACTAAGCATGTCTGTGAATTCGGTCATTACTTATGGTCAATATCAAAGGATATATCAAAGTGAATACTAATATTTTGAAGAAATTATAGAAACTAATTAAACATTTTTTTTTATCGAAATGTTTTATATATTATGGAACTATGGATTGGAGATATTTTTTATGTCAATCACAAATTTCCTACACTCGCAAACATTTCACATACATTCTCTACTTGACACTTGACACTGGCTAGAACACTCCTTTGGGGGGAAAAGCCATAAAAAAAAAAAAATTATTTGGTCTATGACTGTGAATTCTCCTTGTGGTATATCTATGCTTCTTGTACTGGTATATCAGTGGTATATCTATGATCAGAGTGGTTTATCTATGCTCATTGTTGTCTATAGTATAATTAGTTGTGAGTTGTGAAAGGTTTTTGTCAGTTTTCATTTTATTTACTTTTACGTGAATGTCGGAAAGTAATAATTTACAATTCCACGTGATTTTCGTATCCTACATTTAAATTTGTACGCCTATTGATATTGATTAATATCTGTGATGAATTTATTTGTCGCCCGTTGACAATCTAAATGGTAAATATTCCGTTTAGATAGAATGTATGCCGAAATGTCATCCTCGGAAATGGCATGTTTTGAGGGACGCTGAGCTCCAATCTCGGGTTCCCGTGACGCGGAGAGGCGGTTCTGTTGTTTACCTTATAGACACAACGATTTCTGGTCTCAAAGTACAGCGCTACACACAATTCTCTGTCGCCTTATGGCAGCCTCTGGAGAAGCCAACTTGGTTTCGAATTATTATATATACTTCAATAAATTGTTCTGATTTACCGTCAGACTTGCACATTCCATTTCCCACTATTATTTTTGTGGTTATTATGTGTATTGAAGCCATAAAGTTCGTTTTGTGGTCTCAGATGACTTTATAAGGTAGCCCCTTGGGTACCTAGGTAATATCCCCTCCAGTGAAATATTACCAATGAGTCGTTTTAGCTTATGAAATAGTTTATTGTCGTGTTTATTCTTCATACTATATCTAGTCAACACTTCAAGAACACTTATTACATTCAATGCTTCTTTTTATTTGTATGTTTGACCTAGATTATCTCGTCACCATCAATATCTGTCATTCAACCTCAATTATTATTTCTGAGTGTGTACTTTATTTGTCATAGACTTGCTTGTTTAACATCCTAATTATAAAGCCGTGTCTCCTGCAAATGTCTTTCGAAAACATTTACACAAACAAAATAAAGGGGCGTTACCGTACACAATTGTATGTGCATACACAATGTTTTTGCTTTCCGTCACCGATGGAAAACATTACCCACGTTAGTCAAGGGGTGAAGAGTTTGTTTAATTTTTAATAATCGCTCCACGGTGTGTATCTATCTACGTGTTCCGTCCGATGATACTTCATCATTCACAGCATAAATCAGACAGTTCTTTTTTAGGTTATGTGTACTGAGCTAAATTATAATATATTATTATAAGAAATTTGCTTACGTATCAGTAATAATAATAATTTATTTACTGCTATGTATTCCCTTATTTTGTCTGCTATATATAATAGCATTACAGCCCTCATATTTAGAACTTTTTATAAGACACCTTGTTATAAACACATTCATTGATATTTTTATTCAAACATTATAAAAAATCAATGATATTTTGTTCCAACCTATAAAAATATGTAGTACATTCAAAAGATTATTCTAGAACTCATCTTGCTGTCTACACAAAATGTTTTGTTTTTAACCAAAACAAAGTATTTTAGCAGGAGACGGAATGTGTGTGAAAACAAATGCTTTTTTGTAATGTTTTGAAAAAACATTCGCACCATACGCGCCTTAATTAATTGTTCATTTTTCAGATTTAAGATGGGGCTTTTGATATCAAAGATCTGGAGCTTATTTGGGAATGAAGGTAATATCGAAACATTATCTGATAATAATACATACATATATATATATATATATGTAAAACTTACTACAACTAGGTTAGGAGTGTTTTTTTTGTTATTTTATGGCTTTCACCCATTAAAGGCGATCTTGGCCATGTTTAATCAGTTAGATTTTAATAATAATAATAATTGGATGATATGTATAGCGCCACTTTGTGAAAAATCACCTCAAGGGTGCTGTACAAATATTACTTCCTATTCTTTATCTAATTATGTACAAACAGATACAGAAAAACATACTTACCTGCAGCTGGCAGGTCGCTTCAGATGAACACAGTTTTATTAGAAAATTTAAGCTTAGAAATGATATAATTCTTACAGTTGCTATTTTATCCTCCTTTTCTGGAGAAGATTGGTGGCACAAGAATAGTTGGTATTTATTCAAATATTTATAATTTTTAGGACTCGAAAATATTTATAAAATGACCCTAAACAACGTAAGAAGATTTTAATAGAGATTAACATTTTTAAATTTATTTTTACACTTTTTATTTACAGTGTTGCGGGCTGTGGATGCATGTGCGCACCGAGTACTGATTGTTCTTAAAATTAGTTACTTTTAAACATGATATAATATTTGGGCAAATAAGTTATAGTGTAAATTTATATGTTTTTAATTCCCAAATGACTTAAATTTTAATGCCATTTTTATAGATATATTATTATGCTAATAAATTGTTATTTTGGGGGGAGTTGAGACTTAGAAGGCAAGGAATACTGGAAGGGAGTTCAATTTTAAGTTTTACCAATTCATGCATAAAGTTTGGAAATTGGTCATTGATAGGACACTTAAACAAATTATGGTCCAGAGTGTCCTATGACCCACAATCACAGTAAGGCGAACTGACTATGTGTAACCTGGCGAGATGACTAAGACAAGAAGTGTGACCTAGTCTCATTGGAGTTTTGGAGGAAATATATATTTTTGGCATGCAAGTGTATTTATGAAACTAGGGCTTGACAGGAATAAAAGGTTCTATTAATGAGTACCGATGACCTTTTGTTCGAGTAGCTATTTTCCATTCAGAGGACCATTGGAGTTTGTATTTACTTTTTAGAAGAGGGAAATAACCTCTAACTGGAACTGTGTGTTTACATGACACATTATAATGTTTGCGCAGACAAAGTGTAATAGTAATATGATAAATCAGAAAGGTGATAATAGTTATCAGAATGATTGTCGATGTATCGTCGGTTGTGTTTATTCAACATCTGTACATTGTCAGCATATCTGAAAACAATAAACTCGAATGCCTTCATTTGCATCCAACTGCTTTGATATAATTACCTGTGAGTACAGATTGAAGAAAATTGGTGATAAAATTTCAAATGTAATTGTGAAATTGCTCGATTTCAGTGTTTCTTTCTGGATGTTATATCATTATTGTCTCTAGCCCAGCCCTCCTTGTTCTATGAGATTTGTATGTTTAACAACAGTGAAAGTATTCTTGTATTCATGGAAAAATTTACAATAATTATTTTTTTGGATTTACAATACTGTAAATCTTTCTGTATTTCTGTATTTTCTGCAGTGCAACACTTTAGAAATATTTTGAAGACTTTACCCGTTCATCTTCGAGAAGCGGAATTTGTAAAATGTATATATGTACACGATCTTGCCTGTGGCCTATTCTAGCAAAGTTTAACTGCGGAATGAGGCCAATGAAACCATACAGATTTACTTTATTGCAGAGCACAAGTTGGTACTAGTGGGACTTGACAACGCGGGCAAAACCACAATCCTGTACCAACTTCTGTTGGGGGAAGCTGTTCACACAAGTCCGACCATTGGATCCAACGTTGAAGAGGTTCAATGGAGGAACCTGCGCTTCGTCATGTGGGACCTCGGTGGGCAACAGAGCCTGAGGGCAGCCTGGAACACTTATTATACTAATAGTGAGGTATTGGATGTTGTGTTTTGGTATTGTCGTATTGTCTTATGAATGAATGCACTAGAGAATATTAACATTATTCGCGTTACTGTTTGAAGTTCATCATCATGGTGATTGACTCGACGGATCGCGCCCGCCTGGCTGTGTCCCGTGAGGAGCTGCATCGGATGCTGGCGCACGAAGAACTGAGCCATGCTTGCCTCCTGGTGTTTGCCAACAAACAGGTTACTACTATACATTATAAGATGCGATTTAATTACTATATCCCTTCGCTGTGTGGTCTGAGTTGGAATGGTTTATGATAGTTGCATTTAATCTGATGTATGTGTAGTACTATCAAAACTATTCCAAATCTTCTAGTTCGAATGAGGCTAGTCTGCGATATTTTCTTGTTTATCTCACTATGTTATTGTTATCACTTTTGTTTGTGTAATTTATGTTCTTGTGTCTTTGATTATGCGAAATGATATTTTTTGTCAACTTTAAGAGGAACGCATTCGCACTGCTTGTCTGCGATTCTAAAATTCCTTTGACAATCCTAGTATTGCGAGGCTCATGAAGCGAGCCGGGGGAAGGGGTAGGAGGGCTCCAGCATTCACTCGTAGTATTGGTAGGTCTCGTGTAAGTAAACCGCTGGCCTGCCACAATTAATAAAAAATACCGGTGACACGGAAGAAAAACATTTAGTTTCATATCGACTGTGCTTAGGAAAAAGGCAGTAATCCTCAAAATCAAAATTTTAAAGGAGAAACGAAAAACATTCCAAGAGTTTTATTATTATAATAAAAAAAATTATACCATTACAAGGGAGGGCTGATGGTTAACAATTTATAATTTTTTCATCTTAATTCATAAATAATTACTAATTATTATTGTTATGAATGAAAAACAGAGCAAAAAGTACAACCTATCGCCAGTGGGTACTGTAAACAACTGAATAGAACATGTGTATATCTGTAAATGGACCCTTTTATTTTTTAAACAATAAAATGTACACCTATTGTTTATGTCGCCGTTGTGGCGCCATCGGAGTTGTTAGAATGTTTTCTATGTCGCCGAGGCGGACAACGGAGTACAAAGGGTTAAAACTAGAAAAATCGTTTTCCAAATACATACATATAAATTTTTATTTTTTATGCACACTAATAAAGGAGGATCAATTAATAATTTAAAGAACAGAAAAGACTAATAAACTATGTTTTATTCTGTAAAAATACAATTTGGAATATAAGGGATGCTATCTCAAAAATTTCAACATCTTATTTCAATGCCTTCCCTTTGATTTTTTGCCTAGGAACTGCAATCCCTTCAACTCCACACAGGCAAAATATCTTTTTGGTTCGGCTCCTTGCCATTTTTAACATTCAAAACTGAATTTAAGGTAAAAAAATTATTTATGGTGAAACACAAACAGAACTGCCACAATAGCGACTTATATGAGGCTTGTTCGTAATTGATTTTCATTATTAGATCGTTTTCCACCACTAGGTGTCGAAATGACTGTGAAATCTGTACATTTTCAGTAGTAGGTGGTTTATTACCTCTTCCCTTGCCATAAAAAGAAACATGAATTAATATTTGAGGTATAGATGTGGGTTAAGTCAGTTTTTCCTCTTTGTATTTGGGATACCCTAGAATTTAAAAAAAAATTAACTGAATTTGTCTGACAAAACAAGACAAACAAAATCTCAACGTCGGACACAGATACTATTGATTTATGTATTTGCTTGGCGCCATCGCGAGATCCTCTCCCCACCGTTTCCTACCAATATCCATTCCCACTCACGGTGTGCGAACGCATAGAAAAAACTTGTTAGAAATTTAGCTTGAATTTGTCGTCAACTAATTTCAGATTTTGACTCAATTAAATCTCATTCGTACAGATTATCATTTTATTTTATACGCCATCATATTCCTGAGGCAACTTGAGCTAATTTAAGCAACAAAAAAACTTTCATTTAGTCACAAATATTTTAGGCAAAGCCTTCTTCTAAAATCATGAAATCATCATTTTTTTTATCTACATTGTGCAAATAAAACCAAATATCGAAAAACGATTTCTGGAAAATACTAGTCGCCATACCCTATTTTATGATTAAAAAAGATCTTTCAGGTATTTTAGTCTCAAATCCATAACAAAATTTTATATAAAACAGGCACCGCTTGCTTTCCTCTTAATGGCGAAGTATTTTTATTACATCAATAAATTCCGTCTTGCCTGAAGTTGTTGAGTAGAATAGAATATTGTTTCAGGACATCAAAGGTTCAATGACAGCTGCGGAGATCTCGCAGCAGCTGCAGTTGACGGCGATCAAGCGGCAGCCGTGGCACATACAGCCGTGCTGTGCCTTGACTGGTGAAGGGTATGCTGTTTTTCTCTATTATAATTTAATGCTGTATTTCATCATCAACTTATCTAACTGGCTAACTTTTAAAGCGCATTGGACCAATGAAATCATAGACATATTTTTTAGCACACATAGAATATACATGTGTTTCTCCAAATCCTACACTGTGAAATGGGTGATTCGGATAGATATAAAGATCAAATTAATGAGATTAAGAAATAAATAATTTCAATGTCTTTTCAAAGTCTGAGGTACATTGTATTGCGTACCGGAATCAGCGGGGGAAAAAGTGCAGTTTTGCTGTAATTGGTTTTCGAGTTATTGCTACGAGACATTATTGCCGGCTATAGCACAGAGGCATTCTGTGTCAGGGCATAGTGGGTTCTTGGGGATTTGCCATCAAATGAATAGTATATTTGTCAATTACCTGCACAGCAAAACGGACGAAAGGGAGCAGGTCGATGCTATGTACACAGACTTCTCAAAGGCCTTCGACTGCGTAATTCATTCAATTCTTCTAAATAATCTCTTTCGACTTGGAATATACGGGGATCTGCTTAGGTGGATTAAGTCATACATTAGTAACCGTAATCGATTTTTTTTTTAATGGCGTTTTATGAAAGTCTATCAATGTAACATCGGGTGTTCCACAGGGTTTTCACCTCGGTCCGCTTTTGTTCAATATTTACATAAACGACATTGGCTCATGTTTTCATAATTCTGAATTTGTGTTGAATGCAGATGATATGAATTTTTTTTAAATGGTTCGCACTTTATCCGACTGTGAAGCGCTACAATGTGACTTAGACAGGCTCTGCAATTATTGCGAAGCTAACTGCCTGGATCTCAATGTTTCTAAATGCCATACTATGTCATTTACTAGAAACAAGCATATAATTAAGTTACCCTACTTACTCCACGATGAATCTGTCATCTTAAAAAATGAATGTAAAGATCTCGGGATATATCTAGACAGTAAACTTACATTTAAAACGCACATCGAATCAGTCACTGATAGGTCATATAAAATGCTTGGATTTGTACTTCGATTAAGTAAATCATTTAAAAATCCGCATACTCCAATAAAGCTTTATTTTTCGCTAGTCGGAAGTACACTGGAATATGCTTGTCTGGAATCCCAAATACACTATATGTCAATTGTATAGAACGAATACAGAATAAATTCACAATGTTTCTCCAGATCAAATAAACAGTAATTATCACTGTGCACTCCAATCTCTGAAACTTGAATGGTAGCCGACACTATATTCCTGTATAAAATCTTAAATAATGAAATAGACTGCCTTGAACTCTTATCTCAAATTAACCTTAACTTACCATCGAAACGTCCTCGCCACACCAAACTATTTTACACATTAAACAACAAAAGAAACGCTGTAGCAAATTCACCAATTTCCTGCATTCTCCAAACATTTAATAACCTTTGTCCCAACCTAAATCTCGACATAAAATATTACTCATAACACCGATGCGCAATCACAACTCTCCAATACATAGCACTATTCAGACACATAGGCACACATACACTCTCACACAGACACATACTTATACACTACACTTTTTTCATATACCTTTTTATCTTTAGCATGTATCATTTTCCCTAGCATTGTACTAACCCCGCCTACTTAACTACTTACTACTTACTAGATATTACATGTCATTGGTACTGATCCTTGTAATAATTTTCTAAAACCTTGTTATTTGTACACTGTACATCTACTGCTTGTTTCTAAAATAAAATAAAACCTCATTTAACAGTCGCTAATAATAATGTTTCAGATTACTTCTCGGGTTGGAATGGATCGCCAATAGGATAAAGAAGAAGTAGACGGTTAGCACGCCAACAAAGAAGAGAGGATATCCTTCACTGGATCTGCTGAATAAAGGACAGGGGTGTATTCACCGCTGATGAAAGTGAACTTCTCGCTGTATATATGTAATAAATTGTTCCATCCAGTGTTGATGTAACAACTAAAAATCTCTGGTAAACTAAATTCTAAAACTATATTTAACACTGACATCCTCATACCTCTAACTACATATTTATGAAATAATATCATTTAGCCAGTATGCCCATGCCCTTGTAAATTTCTAATCAAATTATTTATTTTTGTCTATTTTAATGATACCCATCACCATCACCATCACCTTTAAAAGAATGGCTTACTTTAGTATTTCATAAAGGACCGGGATAAGTTAGTCTGTAGAATTTATAAATATTTTATACGCTCATCGCTTATAACGCAAACCAAGCAAATGAGAAAGTGATGGCAAAGACTTTGCATGAAAATATGTAAATATTTAATTTAACATAGTCAAGGAAAACAATATTATTGTTTTGAACAACAATAATTACATATTTGATTCAGCTCATTAAAAGAGGTGTATTGTAAATCGTATTTTGAATTATTGCATCCATTTATTTATTAATATGTAAGTAGGTATGTGTAATTTAAAATAACTCCGTTTTTATGTTAATTTCAATGGTCACATGGTGATTAATTTAATAATGACACGAAGCGCTTCATCGAAACACCCGCTACTAGATAATCTATAGAGAGATTATCTAATACCTCAAAGCGCTTCGTATGTAAGAGCAACTGCTTATCGAACCCGTGAAAGAGTTTCAATGCAATGGTTATTGTTTTGTGTCATACAGATGGTCAAAAGTTTATTTTGCCTTTTTCATTTCAAATAATTTCTGTAATAAATAATAATGTTAATATATATAACGCTTAAGGCTCGGCAGCTGTAGAGCCATTTTTGTAAAATCAACATCACAACAATCAGCCCATGCAGCAAGCATCCATGTATAAAATGTATTTTTTACACAAATGCTTTCTATTATTTTTGAAGCCCAATTATGAATGTTCAAATAAAACGAAACTAGCTGAAATATTTTTACACAAAACTAATTAATATTATAATGCATGGGTATAGATTTTCTTATTGTTAAATAAGTGTAATGAAAAAGTATAGTTATTTAATAAAATAAAGATATATGTGTTTTATAGTTCATGGGCACCTTTTAAGCTACCCTTTTATTAATCAAGATTAAATAATTTATCCCATTTTCTTTACAATGTGTTCTGAACACCTAGTATTATTCTTCTTCTTGAGTTGTTGTTCATTGGCGAGGATCGTGACCCCCATTCCAATTGGCCTGATGAACCAGGCCATTCCGTGGCTTCTCTTACCTTCCACTCTGTTAGTGACCATGAGTTTCTCCAGATCCATGTAGAATCCACTGTAAAATTTGGTAGTCACCTCTGGTCGGGAGCCCCAAAATATCTGAAAAAACCCTCGACTCCGTGCAGAAACGGGCGGTCCGTTTGACAGATTTGCCTATCTTAATAAACGGATTGCAATCTTCGGAGCACAGACGTCAGGTGGGAATGCTGTCCTTGTTCTACCGGTATTTTAATGGAAGATGCTCTGAGGAACTTTAATGTTTGTTATATTTAATAAAACATGTTTGTTGGAGAGGTTATTTATTGATAGTCACAGGATGACATTCGAATAGGAAGTGATCTTACGGAAATGACCACAGACAAAACATAGATATGCATATATAAAATGACCATAGACAAAACATAGATATGCATACGTAACAGGAACGAGCGTCATTGATCCCTTCGGCACCGGTGCATAGTCGGAAACACGCCAAACGCGCGCCCAACATTTGTAAACTGTTGACATTTGTCACATGAGAACGGGTCGCTTCTACGACTCGTTCTTGTGTCAACAGCTCTGCTGTGGGATGTTCTGCTGGCCTCTGTGTTTCCTCCATCCTACAACGTGGGTGTCTTCAATACCCAAGTTCACTCTTTGCTATCCTTTAAAAGACCCTCCACACAGCATCCTTAAAGATGATATAGGCCTTAGGGAAATTATTTCCCTCAGGGCCTCCTGTGTGGACTTACCAAGAAAAAAATAAAGTTCTTAGTTTTGTGGGCAACGTGTCCAAAGTATCTTAGGATACGATGTAGGCAGTCATTTGATAGCCATGTGATGATAGTCATGTGATGCCTAGCTCTTCCAGAATGGATAGATTAGTGCGCCTGGTTGTCCATGGAATCCTGAGCATTTTTCTCCAACACCACATTACCTTTCACTGGCATGGACGTGTCCATGTTTCCACCATGTGGAAGTATTGGGAAAATCAGCGCCTGGACGATTCTCATATTGATGGTCTTTGTTATGCCTCTGTCACTCGTCTTTCGTCATGCTAATCCTTCTTCTCGACACTGTTTCGCAGCCTCCTTCGCCAGTTATGGACGTGCCTAAGTGGATGAGGTAGTTTACCGTTCCTAAGCCTGTGAGAGCACTCGTTCTTACAAAGTTGTTTACCATTACCTATTGATCACCATTTTTTGTTGTTTTTGATTTGTCGATCTGTAGACCAAGGTCTATTGATTGCGATTTTCTTTTTGTACTTTGGTGAGGAGGTATTTAATTTCTTCTTCAGAAATGATGATTTATTTATGGACAGAATATGACACTACTGTCATTGGTATTTCGGAGATTTGAGATTTTTTTGACACCAATGTTTATTCCACCTTCCCGACCATCGAGAGCTTTACGCATTATGTATTTACCATATACCTACGTATATTTGTAGGAGTCTCACAGTGTGTCGTGACTTACCACTAAGCTGAGGGGATGATGACAAAATGTGAAATCGAGGAGATTGACGAAAGATTAATTTTCACAGAGTATAGATAGTGAGTTGAATAATTTGGCCTCTGGTCATCCAGGAGCCAATTTTCGCAACTGATTATCAGATATTTATACACTTTTCTACCTAGCTGTCACTTGTTCTTTTGCATTTGTAAAGAATGGAGGATATTCCTGAAAAAGTCCATTCAGGGCTCCCCAGAAAGCCTCCAGATCCCCCTCTTGACTTTCCAGATAATACTTCAGAAATTTCAGACAGTGAATCTGTCATAATAAAGTCCCACAAAAAAAGAAAATTTAGTACATCTCCAAACATATCCGACTCCGCTTCAACTTCACAGGCCCCAGCCCCAGCAGCACTTCCAGCATCTCCTCCAACTAATTTCTACTCAGTTGATTCCCGTGGCCCATATATTGTGTACGCCCAAAAAACCGAGGAAGGAAAAACTATTCATCCTCTTGAGTTTGGTAAATTTCTAACAAACACAAAAATTCTTTCCATCAAGCCTGGAGGTGTAAAAGCCGAGGGTCGTTTTCGAATCTCTGTTGAATTCCTCACAGTGTCAGCTGCCAGTTCCTTATAATATTTACATTTCATAAAATTCCAAATTAAAGGCATACATTCCTACTTTTAATGTAACACATAGGCCTGGTCAGAGGTATCTTGACCGATCTTTCCATCCCAGAAATTTTATCCGCCCTTACAACTCCTCAACATATCGGCAATCCCATAAAAGCCAGAAGGCTAAATTACAAGGATCCTTCTGAGGGCATAATTTCCTGGAAACCCTCCCAATCTGTCGTGATCACCTTTGAAGGGCAGTCTCTTCCCTCGCATATATATATATTTTTTAATTCATTACCGGTTGAAATTTACACTTATCCCACCACACAATGTTTTAATTGCTGCCGTTTTGGTCACGCCAAAGCTGCATGCAGATCTCCGCCCAGATGTTTCAAATGTGGGGAAAGCCACACAGCTGACCAATGCCCTTCTTTAGCCCAACCCACATGTTTCAACTGTTCAGGCTCTCATACAGCCATCAACTCTTCTTGCCCAGAACAATCCTGCCAAAAAAATATTAAATTTTCGATGTCCTCTCAGAACTTATCTTTTTTGCAGGCTTCTAAATTATTCTCTCCCGTCGAAAAATCATTTGGTGAGGCTTTATCCAGCAACCCTACACCCAACCCTCTCCAATCCTCAACAAGAACTTCTTCTTGCTCAATTAAATTCTCATACAAAAACTCCACCCCTAAACCGGCTCTTGGATATGATCAACAACAACACAACTCACTTCTTTTAAATCCCAATGGGTCATCTCTTTCAACTGCCATAAATGGTCGTGCAAACAATTCTTATCCACCCTCAACGAACTCTATCTACCTTTCTGAAAAACTCTCCCAAGACAATTCTTCATTTATTCAAACCCTTATTATGCTTCTGATTGACCTAATTTCTTCACAAACCAATCTACCGTCCAACGCTGCTTCTATTATTACCACATTAAAAGAACTTTCTCAAAATGACTCCACAAGACCTCAGAATACTTCAGTGAAATAGCAGAAGGAAATATATAAATATAATAAAGAAATATCTCCAATAAGGATGACCTCTTCCACCTTCTGCATTTCCAATGAGTATCGATTGCTGCTGTCTCTTAGACTTAGTTTAAGCCTGCTTAATTCTTCAAGGTGAGTGGCTACCAATGTCTGCGGGACGACCGCATTGACGGGATGGGCAGTACAGCCCTGCTCATCAAAAACTCCCTACCCTTCATCCCTCTTTCCATTAAACCCCCAAATTCATCCTTCCAATTAGTGGCAGCTACTATCTCTAATATTACATTTATATCCCTCTACATTCCCCCTTTCTACCCCATTTAATCTTTCCTTATGGGGCCACATGCTTGGCAAAATATCTTCTCCTTTGGTTATTCCGGGTGACTTCAATGCACACTCCCCACTGTGGGGTTCTTCATCCACGGATTTCTCAGGAAACAAAATTGTTGACCTTATGGACTACTTGAACCTGTGTCTTCTAAATGATGGATCCCCAACAAGGTTAAGTCATCCTAGACAGAGACCTAGTGCGGTGGACATATCTCTTTGTTCCCCATGTATCTCTCCACTAATTTCCTGGAGAACTACCTTAAACCCCTGCGGCAGTGACCACTATACCACCATTCTGTATCTGGCTCAGCGATTAGATACTAACCCCTTTAAAAGTAAATCAAAATATATTACAAAGAAAGCCAACTGGTCCCAATTCAGAGAATCTATTCAGGCCTCTCCCTTCCTACCCCTAATTCAGAAAATTGCACCTCCACTTATAAATCTTGGTCTGAGTCCATTCTTAAATCCGCTGAAAAAGCTATACCTAAATCATCTCCTTTAGGCACGAAGGCTCGCCCAACGCCTTGGTGGGATGAGGAATGCCTTCGAGTGTTGAAGGAAAGGAAAGCGGCCAATGAGACATACTGCCAACAGATGACAATGGAAAATTACTTAAGGCCGAGAGGGACGTCAGAGCGGAATTATTTATTATTTCGAAATATTGATAGTATTATTACGCAATACGATAAACATAAGGTTTTTAAATATAAAAATATTTATTAAATATTTTATAAATTTACATAGGCTTAGCATTTATCAAAATCTAAACAGAAATATTACTTTTTCTGACCGTCCTATTGTATGTTTTACAAAACATTTAAAATATAAATATGATTTTTAAAGCGGAGAAAAATATTGTTAGTCCTTTTCCCGTTATGTTTTTGTAAATAAACTTAACCAAAGATTTATAATCCGCATTAAAAAAAGTAAAAAAAAAACATTAAAGTTATTTAGAGTTTATGAAAAAATTAAAACACAAAAAAAGAAAAATCTTCACAGCATTTTTTAAGGATATTCAACTTTTTAAATGTTTTTGTAAAACATGCGTAGAACGGTCAGAAATGTGTAATATTTCCGATTTTATTTTGATAAATTCTCAGCCAATGCAAATTAAAAAAAAACGTAATAAATATTTTTCTTTTTAAAAATACCATGTTTATCGTATTGCACAATAATATTATCATTATTTTGAATTTATAAATAATAACTCTCCGACGTCCCTATCCCCGTTCACAGCCAAAAATGCCCAAGCTGTGGCTAAACGTACATTTCGTTTAAAAAAAAAACAGCTGGCATAACTTTTGTACTAACATATCCTCTGCCACTCCAGCGGGGGAGGTTTGGCCGATGATTCGCAGATTTAGATCTTCCTTTTCCCTGCCGAAGTCATCTCAATTCAGCAATTTGGATTTCTGACTTTCTTAGAAAATTAGCTCCCCCTTATGTCCCTAATCTTGATGTAGTACCTATTCCATCTTTTACCCCAAATTCGTCTTCATGGTTAGATGCTCCATTTTCCATTGAGGAGTTAAAAAGAGCTACGGAAAACCTCTACGAAAGACTCTGCTCCAGGCAGGGATGACATTCTGAACATATTCATCAGACACAATGATGACAATTTCCTTTCCTACTTTCTCTCTCTTTTCAATATATTTCTGGATTCTGGTATTATTCCCCCAGACTGGAAAATCCAAAATATTATTCCCATTTGCAAGAGTAACAAAGATCTAAGTCTAGGTTCAAGCTATAGACCGATTGCTCTCTCTTCAACTCTGTGCAAAGTAGCTGAAAGGATGATTAGATTAGACTGGTTCGTAGAAAAAAATCAAATCCCCTCCCCTTTGCAGTTTGGATTTAGAAAAGGTAAAAGTACCCTTGATAACCTTTCCTCTCTTGTGACAGATGTTAAATTAGCACTTTCTAAAAACGAATATTGCATAGCAGTGTTTTTAGACATCTGCGGAGCATATGACAATGTTGTTATCCCCATTCTAAAAGAAAGATTCCCACCCAAATTGGTTCAATTCATCTGGAAAAATCTATTCATTTTATGTGCGACATACTTCAATATGCTGGTGACTTAACGTTCTACAAAATATCCCCCAATCTTTTCATTGCAGCATCATCAATCAACAATGCTCTTAGAAAACTCTTGGCGTGGTTAAATAGTAATGGCCTTGAACTTTCTCCTTCCAAAAGCAACGTTGTCATCTTCACTCGTCCTCGAAAGCTCCTAGATATTCAGGTGAGATTTGGCGCTGAAGTCATCCCTATCTCTAAGGAAGTTAAGTTCCTGGGAATGTTTTTGGATTCCAAGCTTATTTGGAACTTCCATATAAATCATGTTATCACAAAATGTGAAAGCAATATCAATCCCCTTAGATTTCTGTCCGGAGTGTGGTGGGGTTCCCACCCAGCTTCTTTAAAATTTCTTTACAATGCCCTCATCTGAAGTCATCTTGATTACGGATCTTGCTTGTTTGATTCAATATCTTTTTCAAATTCTCATAAATTAGATAAGATCCAGTAAAAGTCTCTTCGTGTTATTCTAGGAGCCATGAAATCTTCCCCAATCAACTCAATGCAAGTAGAATGCTGCAAACCCCCCTTGCATATAAGAAGGCGATGCTTAGCAGAAAAAATACATTTTCAAAACATGCTCGATAACATCTCTTCCCTTGATTCCTAAACTTCAATCTTTAAAATATGATGTTATTTCAAATCCATTTTGGAAAAAAACATTCCTCCCCCCCTTTTCTATGACTGCTATAACTCTTTCCTGGATATACCCACCAACATCTATCGTAATGAATCTCCTCCCTTATACTTGTGTTCCTATGAAAGCCTTACTCTCTATCCCAAGGTTCACCAGTTTATAAGAATAAGCAAAAAAATATATAAACAATTCAGCTCAATCAAATAATGTAGAATTTAACAATATTATTGAAAACAATTCATATAAAAAAAAGCTCTCATAGAAGCACTGCTTCTCGTCAAATCGCACAATATTAGAAACGCCCTCATTCTTTCAGATTCGCTTAGCTCACTACAAAAAATATGTTCATCCCCACTCAATTCTTATAGCGATTCCCTAATCTGCTCTATCAGAGACCTCCTGTATTCCATTTCACTTTCACATGCGTGGCTTGGATTTCAGGACACCTAGGTATTACTGGAAACGAAATAGCGGATTCCATTGCTAAGGAAGCCACTGTTCACGGTCTGTTAAATGATATTCCTGTTCCAGTTAGAGACTATTTCCCTATTCTAAAAAGTAAATACAGACTCCAATGAATGGAAAATAGCTTCTCTAATAAAAGGTCATCGGTACTCATTAATACAACCGTTTATTTCTGTCAAGCCCTGGTTTTATAAATACACTTGCATGCCAAAAAAATATATTTCCTCCATAACTCGAATGAGACTAGGTCTTAGTCATCTCGTCAGATTCCATATAGTCAGCTCGCCTTACTGTGATTGTGGGTCAGAGGACACTTTGGACCATAATTTCTTTGAGTGTCCTATCAATGACCAATTTCCAAATTTTATGCATGAATTGGTAAAATTTAAAATTGATCTCCCTACCAGTATTCCCTGCCTTCTAAGTCTCAACTCCCCCCAAATTAACAATTTATTAACAAAATACATTTATAAAAATGGCATTAAAATTTAAGTCAATGGGGATTAAAAACACATAAATTTACACTGTTTAACTTATTTAACTAATCTGCTTCATTTTTATTTGCCCAAATATTATATCTTGTTTAAAAGTAACTAATTTTAAGAACAATCTGTACTATTAAAATCTAACTGATTAAACATAGCCAAGATCGCCCTTAATGGGTGAAAGCCATAAAATGACAAAAAAATAACAACATCCTCTCCGTTCACTAACGTATTACATTCTCAATTGCATCCACAGAAATTTGTGTCAATACTTCGTCTTTATACTCATTACTGACATGATGTTAGCGAGTGAAGCGAAACTTGGTAATAAATTCTTGTGTTTGTCATCTGCTATTTAATCAAAGGTCTGTTTATTCTTTCACATACGCATTGAGTCACGTCGTTCAACGTCTCATTTCTTATTTGCGCGTTATTACGACCTCCTCCTCTTGGTAGATGAGACATGTCCCTGGCATATCCTCTTCCACAGGGTCCTCCTTCCTGTTGCCATTGTGGGCTGTAAGCCAATGTTATTATATGGTAAGTTGGTGTGTCAAAGCAAAAAGGCATCTACGAGTATTTGCCAAAAATCACAAATTTAACTATATATGAGGAAATGTTCAGAATTTAATAGAGAATAACTAGTTGCCTTTTTGCTTATGGTGGCAGTGGCAGTGTAGGGGTTTCACTACTGGTAACTCCATCATTGGTGACTTTCTAGCTGTAATGAAAGTGTGATCATCATTGTTCATGTGTTGTGCACAAGTTAAATAACACAACACTGCGCTATACTCTTATAAATGCTTTGTTAATATTATTGAGCTGGTATCATGTAGTATTTGTCCTGTTCGTAAAGTTTGAAAAACGAAATTCCATTTTTGGCAACAACTTCCTTTCCTCATCTTCTTTGAAAGTAATTGTATCTGATCTGTAGCGATAGTGTGATCGTCACTGTTCACGCACTGCATATAAGGACCCTGTATTATGGGGCACATTCGCAGATCCTGTCTTGTCTGTAAAGTCTGATAGACGAAACTCCACTGTTGGTGACAACTTCTTTTGCTTATATTTTTTGAGGCGGAACTGCATTCTAGCTTTTGCAATGGTGTGATCATTGTTATTCGGGAAGTGCATATTGGAACTGGTATCATGGAGCACATTCGCGGATCCTGTTTTGTACGTAAAGTCGGTTAGACTAATTTCCCCCGTTGGTGAAAACTTCTCATCATTTCATATTTTTAGAAGCAAAATAGCATTCTAGCTGTAGCGATGGTGTGCTTGTCATTGTTTGGGTACTGCATATACGGGCTGGTATCGTGTATTTGTCCTGTTCGTAAAGTCTGATAAATGAAACGCCATTGTTAATGACAACTTCCTTTCCTCATCTTTGAGGTGGAACTTTATCCGAGCTGTAGCAAAGGTGTACTCGTCATTGTTAGGGCACAAGATATATGAGCTGGTATCATGGGGCACAATTGCGGATCTTGTCCCGTCCTAAAATCTAGTAGAAAAGAAAGTAACCAGATCAACCAAATTTCTAACATGGTATTCGGCGGCTTTAATTAATATAACTAAAGAAAAAGTCCAGTTTTTTCATTCATGGAAACGTTACAAGAATCCATTGAATTATCAATCTTTTTCATCACTCTGCAAACGATAAAAGAAATTTTCTAGTCTTACTCTGTTACATATATATATATATGTACATATATATATATGTTGTGAGGCAGAAGGTATTGGGGAGGGGAAGGAGTAGGGGAAGAGGAAGGTAGGGAAATATCTGGCTATTCAGATCTGGTCACCAAACACGGCTAAAAGCTATTTCAAGCAACGTTTCAATTCTGAATGGTGGTCTTTCACCAGGATGTTACTGAGAGTATCTTCCACTCTGGAATGTGCGCAAATACACTATTATTTTAAATGAATTAATTGTGAAACAACACAAATTAATTAAATAAAATTTACTTGCCCACGCCGGGATTTGAACCCGCGACCTTCGGATTCGTAGTCGAGAGCCTTACCCCTCGACCATGGAGGCCGTCAGATATATGGTTTTATGTTAAGACACAAAGAAAATCCCCCACTATATCGGAACACATGACCTATCATTTCACAACAGCAAAGAAGTTACAGACTTGTTTGCTGATTACTTCTCAACGGTCTTTACAAATGAACTTCCAACACAAAAAGGAGGATCCTCTTAACAAACGCATTAATGTCCTCAATCAAAATAAACAAAGACATCCCCTTTAAATACCTCTCAAGCGTAGATATTTAATAAGGACTGGAATTGACAGGCTACTCGGAATTTTTATAAGCAACTGTAGTCAATATATCGGTCTTCCGGTTTGTGCCATTGATAAAAAAAACACTAACGGAAGGATTGCGGTTACAATAATAATAAGTAGAATACTTGCAGAATTTATTAATATCATTACATATAAAATTATGTATATATTTTTTTGAAATTTATTTTCTTTAAATTTGAAAAAAAATAACAAAAGAATCATTTCCTCTCAAATGGAAATTGGCCATTATCACACTTATTTTAAAAAACGGCGATAAACATGACATTAAAAATAACCGTCCAATTTCCTATTCTAAGCAAAGCTCTTGAAAAAATCATCTTTGACCAATTATACTCACCTATTTCCAGAATCAGCACGGATTTATGAGAGGTCAGTCTACAACATCCAACCTGGCCCTTTTTATTAATTTCTTGCGTAGCAAAATGGATGACAAGGAGCAGGTTGATACTATTTATACAGACTTCTCTAAGGCCTTTGATCGCTCAATTCACTCAATTCCTTTGAAATAGCTTGTAATACTTGGCATACATGGCCACCTGTTTAGCTGGATTAAGTCTTACATTATTAGTAACCGTAATCTTAATCAACGATATCTTCTCAAAGTCTATCGAGATAATATTGGGTGTCCTCCAAGGATCCCATCTTGGTCCGCTCATTTTCAACATTTATATAAACAACATTGGATCATGTCTTCAAAAATCGAAATATGAACTGTACGCTGGCGATATGAAAATATTAAAGGTTGTTTGTTCTCTCTCTGACTTTGAAATGTTACTTAGTGACTTGGATGGGCTTTCTAAATATTGCGAAGTTAGCTGCTTAAATATCAATGTTTCTAAATGTTACACTCTGACATTCACCAGAAATAAACATGTAATTAAGTTCTCTTATTCACTCCACAGCGAACCTAGATAACAAACTTATATTTAACACGTTCATTGCTAACTAAAATTCGTACATATTAATGCCATGCTGAGAACATTTGACTGAAAGGTCGAGCGAACTAAAGGAGTGTTTACATGAGCATAATATTGTATAGACATCATAATATACTGTTTTTTTTTTCAGAAAGAAAACGAGAAAGAGGAATGTGTAATGTTTTATTTATTATGGCGACTCAAAACCACATGGCTGCATCTGTTTTAGACCGGAAATGGAACAGAGGGCGCGAGGCGTGTTGCGCGCATGCCGGTCAAATTACTGTCAACGCGTGACGCGCGGTGTCAGCAATGAACGTGTTAATAAGCACATTGACTCTATTGTTCCATAGGTCATATAAGATGCTTGGTTTTGTTCTACGTAAAGTGTTCAGTAACCCGGGTACAATCGAAATGTTATATTTCTCATTAGTCAAAAGTACACTGGAATATGCTTCGCCGATTTGGAACCCACATTATAAATTGTACATCGATAGTATAGAATGTATTCGAAACAAATCTATAAAATATCTCATCTAAAAATTCAATAATAACTTTCGATCTTTACAACAATAGCAGATTTAATATTTCTACATAACATTTTAAACAATAATATCGACTACTGAAATTATGTCCCTACTTAATTTTAACCTACCGTTCCAGCACTATTCCACATGTATAGTTACAAAATAAATTCGCCAATTAACCGTGCTCTTCGTACCTTCAATAATATTTGCCTAAACGTCGACTTTTTTTTGGATTCACTGGCCACATTTAAAAGGAGCATCATGTCAATGATATAAACTGCTCAATGCTCATACACATCGCTTCACTTCCATAAATTTCTACTTCCACACCTAAAAACACACACACTTGTACACTACACACGTCACCCGGTAATTACTCAAACTCACAAATAAGACATTGCAAGGAAACATATCATAGGTTTGTAATGTTTATTAATTGTTTTTGTTTTTAATTCGTATAACTTCACTTAATTTTTTTTTAAAATTTAATGTTATTTTAAATTTAATGTTATTTAAATTGTTTCTCGCTGTAACCAATGGAGGACTGTTTTATTTCTGTAATAAAAATAAATAAACTCCGTTGCTGGTAACACCTTCCTTGTGTTTCATGTTTCGACAAGGCGTCTCCAGATGTCTCTCTCCTTGGGTTCATGTTAATAATAAAATTTCCAATTAAACTAGATACAATGTCTGCACTTTGGTTAGGCATGGTTTGAGATTTGGTTATTTGACATTCTGATATTTGTCTATTGGCTATTTAACCAAACAATGTTTGTATTGTCAGATTATAAAACGATGTTAATAATAAAATTTCCAATTAAACTAGATACAATATCTGCACTTTGGTTAGGCATGGTTTGAGATTTGGTTATTTGACATTCTGATATTTGTCTATTGGCTATTTAACCAAACAATGTTTGTATTGTCAGATTATAAAACGATGTTAATAATAAAATTTCCAATTAAACTAGATACAATATCTGCACTTTGGTTAGGCATGGTTTGAGATTTGGTTATTTGACATTCTGATATTTGTCTATTGGCTATTTAACCAAACAATGTTTGTATTGTCAGATTATAAAATGCTGTATCAGTTAATAAAAACAAATACTAATAAGTTAAAAAATTGGATGCATGAAATGCTCAGTGATTGGAAATGTCATTAAAAAATCTATGTACCTATGTATTATTATTCTCCTATATTAAGACTGTTAACAAACATTATTTATAAAACTAAGTAAAAGATAAATTCTCTTCCATTTTACAAACTAATCTTAAATAATGGTACTGTTTTGACAATAGAGAACAGTGTTTTGATGATTATTATTATTAAACACAGGTACAGATAAAATGCATTTTCACTTAGAGATTGTCAAAGCATTTTCATTAACTTCTAGTGTGCCGAGATTGCTTACAGGATACGCAAAATTTGTATCCGTTGAACGCCGGTGTATCCGATGGGCAATGTAAAAATATACTTTCTTTTCATAAACATGTTTGTAGACTATAAGTAGCTATTCTGGGGAAATTACTTATGATAGATATATACATTTTTTATAAATATGTAAACACATTATCTGGTAAGATGGTACAATACACAAAAACATAATTTTGCAAAAAACAAGTACGTTATAATGAAAATAAAAATTTTACCCTTAGAACACTATGGAAATATTAGGTCGCGGGAGGTCGGTGTCCCAGAGGTTAAAAAAAATATAATTCCTGTAACTAGGTGAAAGTGCATGTTTTAGCCTGAAAGGAAAGACATTGATAGTGTCAATGGGCAATTACAACATTTGGATAGACAGATTTAGTTTGCTTGTGACATTTCCATGATAACAAATGTTTCTCTGTGTATCCTCGTGCGAGGTAATTTGGTTATGATGGCACTGGATATGTCGCTCCTTTATTTTGCTTGTAATTTTGAAACCTTATGTAAAACTATATATATTTGAATGTTAAATGTATAGTATATCTGTATTTTATAAAATAATAGTTATGTTGATGTTATGAGATGCAGGTGGTTTGACAATGCCATCGGAAGATGAAACAGATGTTGCATATAATAAAAATACCTAAAAGAACTTAATAAACGTATTTATTTTTTTTGAAATATCAGGCATATGCTGCTAGCCATATTCATTCTGGTAATATCGAAATTCCAATGTTTTAATATTAATTGTTTTTGTGTTTAATTCATAGAATTCCATTTAATTTTTTTAGAAATTTAACGTCAATCAATATGTTATTATTAAGTTCTGCAAGCATTTTAGTTTTTATTATTGTCACAACTAAAATTATTGGTAAACTTAATAATAAAATTATTACCAATGTTTTAAGGTAAAAATGTTTAATAGTTTGTATGGGAAAAAATGTCAAAAAAAAACAACAGAATTTCGAATTATCTTCAGAATCACTTCCCGAAATTACTGCACTTTACCTCCAGGAAACCCTGTATTTGCTCTATCCTTTGGTTATTTCTGTTGTGTGATGACTGAAGCTTCTATCTTTGAATGACAAATGTAAATACGTTACTTTGATGTGAGTTAACAAAACTAATAATATCTGTTATGTGTAAGTTGAACTTATATTACAGGTGAAACAACAATAATTTACTTTTTTTATCCCCCTTTACTCTCAGACTGCCGATCTATCAGCCGTATGTTTTTGCCTTCTGATTCATCGGCATATCCTAGGGTTGATTAATATCATTGTTTTATTTTACATGCAAATGGTTGTTGATTATTTGTTCGTCTGCCATGTTACACCACGGATGTTCCTGTAACGGGTGTCATTATTTATAAATCATATCCCGTTCAGACAAAACTTTTCATCCTATTCGCTGAATTTTTTCAATTAGCTCAATTTTTCCTAACTTCTGATGAAAATCAGGTATTCAATTTCAGTGGTCTGTCTGGGGTCCAGGGAGTCGAAAGATCTTATAATAATAATTAGATAATTTGTATAGTGCCGTTTTTTGTGAAAAATCACCTCAAGGGCGGCGCTGTACAAATATTACTTAGGCTTTATGTTTAAACAAATACTTACCTACATTACTTCATTATAAAGGTGTCCCAACAAGAGTGCCGGATTTAAATCTCATGCCATTATTTTAATAAAGTTGGCAGCTCTAGAAATTTTATGTGTCATCTGCCAACCTCGCGATTAGTAAATATGGAACGCTATACAAAAGAATAATGCGTTATTGTTAAAACTCATTATAAAAATGAAGAAAGTTTTGCTGTTTTTTGTGAAAAATCACTTTAAGGGCGCTGTACTGGATGTTCACACCAGTGACAAATCGCCGGCTTCCTCTTCAGGGACCTTGGGTAAGGATTTTCAAATGAAACAATGACTACGAAGGTCGTTGAACAACCGGCTGGTTGGACCAGTCGTTTCCATATTTATGGTAATAAAGGAGCGCCCCACTGTAGAATTTGGCAGCCACCTCTGGTCGGGAGTCCCAAAATATCTGAAAAAAACCCTTGACTCTGCAGAAACGGGCGGTCCGTTTGATAGATTCGCCTACAAACGGGTTGCAATCTTTGGAGCACAGACGTCAGGTGGGAATGCTGTCCTTGTTCTACCGGTATTTTAATGGAAGATGCTCCGAGGAACTAGCGTCATTGATCCCTTCGGCACCGGTGCATAGTCGGGAAACATGCCAAACGCGCGCCCAACATTTGCACACGGTTGACATTTTTCACATGAGAACGGGCCGCTTCTACGATTCGTTCTTGTGTTCAACAGCTTGGCTGTGGAATGATCTGCCGGCCTCTGTGTTTCCTCCATCCTATAACATGGGTCTCTTCAAGACACAAGTTCACTCCATCCTATCCTCTAAAAGACCCTCCACATAGCATCCCCAAAGATGATATAGGCCTCGAGGGAAATTATTTCCCTCAGGGTCTCCTGTGTGGAGTTACTGTGAAAAAAAAAAAGGACATTTTTATAACATGAGTCATAAATTTATTACTTCTGTCCCACGGCTACATGACACGTGCGTACGGTGATAAGGAGGTTATCAAAGATGTGAGATGATTTAAACATAAATTCCTTAAATATTTCAATTAAGTATATCGTTTTGGGTAATACGATTCTGGTGTCCGATACAGGCGCTATACAAATATTGCTTGCTATGGTTCATCTTATTATGTACAATTGTACAGATACAGAAACATGCTTGCCTGGCAGGTCATTCCAGATTAAGACATGTAATTGCCATAAAATACTGCATATCATTCTGTTATACCAACTATGTACACTTGAGGTGAAATGTCACAAAACGGCACTATAAAAATGCGATGTATAATAATTTTTTTTTACTATTAACTATTTGTGTATTAGAAATAATAAAATATATTTTTAAAGTAATTTCTTTTATCTAAACTTTTTCTATTCTTTTGGAAATTTATGACAATGGATGACATCATACCCCTGCTGTTTCATCACATGGTATTAAAGTGGGGAATCTGATTTGAAATTATTTTTTACCCTGCACCCAAAAGCATAATTTTGCAATGGAAAGTCAACATTAAACGAGACAGGATGTTGAATTTCAAATAGCTTATATACATGTGTGACTGAAGTTTTATTTTAAATTAACCATAATATGGAGCAGCAAATATAAACGAGAAGTTTGATTAAAATACATACTTATTTGAACAATTAATAAATCGACTATAAAAATAACAAATTTCGAAGTTGCGGCTTGGGTCCGATATTACGAGTACTCGTATATTAAAAGAAATAGTCGAACCTGCAGGTAAGTTGCATACGGCAGCTTTGCATGATTACTCTTTTTGTTATTGTAATGTATACGTTTAATAATTAAAATAATAATTGTAATTTCTTCAAAGATTGGTATTTACATTGTGTCATTAATAAATGAAATAAAAATTATTTTCTATTCACCACTTTATTAATATACAAATATCTACATGTTTCGAAAGCGGTGCTTTCTTCATCAGGAATATTAAAAAATAATAATGTCAAGTATAGACAAATGATAAAAATAGAACACAATAATGTAATTCTGAATTAGCCAATCATATTTTAGAAACCAATCATTCTTTTGATTTAAAAATAAATAATCAAGGTTTAAAAATTTTCCATACAAATAAATACAATCAGTTTACAATTACACAAATTTGAAGTTTTAGAAATCAGAAAAAGCGTTTATAGTGAATTAAATTTAATAAATAATCAAATATCTAAAAAAAAAATTTATTTATTTCCCTGTAAGATTTTTTTTCTGATCCTTAGTTAGGTTTTAAATGATCTAGTTAAAAATAATATATAGTATATTTGCGCACGTTCCAGAGTGGAAGATACTCTCAGTATCGCCCTGGTGAAAGACCACCATTCAGAATTAAAATATTGCTTGAAATGGCTTTTAACCGTTTATGGCGACCAGATCTAAATAGTCAGGTATTTCCCCACCATCCTCTTTCCCTCTAACACTTTCAGCCTCACATTCCCCAATTGAGGATGCCATATTCTCACTGGCTCCAGACAGTTGGGAGTTGCGGTATTCATATTAAAAAAAGTTACTATCTGGATTCTGTTATGTGTCATCAGACAGACATACCATGATAACAATAAGGTTGAAAAATGCAGGAGTCTCTTCATAAGGACAAAACGCTTGGTTTGAACCACTGAAGTCAAAATTATTAGACTAGCCCTAACGTACCATTTCGACGGCTGGTGGCAAAGGTCACGTGACACCAATTTTGGCATCAGCCTAGTTAAATGCCATCCACGTTTGTTTTGCGTGATTTTGACTCTGGTATGCAATCATAAAACATTTTAAAAATAGCAAAACTAAATACTCTGTTTCAAAATTTTGTAAACAAGCCAAACCTTTTTACATATTTGCTGTTTTACTTAAATTGGTGGCACGTAGCTTGCCCCGCTTATATTGGTTTCTTCTCCTTGCGTGTTAGGGCATCTCTATGTACTGTTTGCCCTGTGTTTGGAACACATATTCAGAAAGCATTCATTTTTGGGGTTAATATTGAGAATTCACCTAATTCTGGTGTTTGGACTGACCATAATTTAATTCGGTACATATTTATCTATGTCTACTAATAAAACGACGATTTACTATAATAATATATATTTTGGTAACTGAATTCATACAAAAGTGATGTTAACTGTGTGTAATTCCATGGGTTGAAGTTGGATATCACGTAGGGATTGGAGGGTTTGCAGAATGTGAAGCCCAGTGAGAGAGGTGGTTGTCAGGGATTGTATCTTGAGCCCAGTGAAGGGGGCGGTCTCACTGAGCCGGCCTTTAGAAGTGCTGCTATTGGTGCACCTGGAAGCCATCCGATGAAGGACTAGCAGGGCGTCTCGGGAAGGAAACTGCGGGAACTGACTGTCGGTCAAAGTACGAAGGGTCATTATATGAATATCATCAGGTAAGGGTGTTTGTAGTAGATGTATGGGATCATAGCTGATATCCAGTTTCTCAGAATTATCTATCGTGAAGATATTTACGGGATAGTTGAGTTCCTGGCTCAGGTGAACGGCAACTGAACTTGGCAGTTCATAAACCTTTTTGGAATTTGTAAATGAGAATCTGCGCAAGTTTTCATTCGATTTTGGAGCAGGAGGTTCTTCAAAGATTGCCCGCTTAGATTGCGAATGTAGGTTTGTGTAAACAAAACTCACAGGCTTCTCGGCGACCGATCGCTTTAATCTCTTTGGAAGCTTGTCAGGTGAGAGAGATTCAGAGAGCAGCCATGAGCGGAATCTTGTTTTGCGATTGTCCACCAAGCCTTCTCCCATTCCCCGGGAATCATCGTACAGGGTGCGACGGTCCAACATAACTTCTAGCCTCCCCGGTTCGAATGACGAGGCTCCCTGAGCATGGGTGGTCAAGTATGTCAGCCTCCATTCCTTGTCTTGGAGAAAAGCCATTGTAGTTATAGGATAGTAATTTCCTTCAATTTCTATCTTGGCTACTTTTACCCGCTTCTGGTACTGAAAGCCATTCTGATCTGTGTAGAATTCTGGAGGGTCACCGTTTTGTATGTCTGTTTGCATTCGCATGTACAGCTCAGTTTCTCTGTTTTTGGGGGGATTTTCAAAGTCCACTTCATTTTCTATATAAATAGCATCTGATAATGACCCGTTTTCCATATTGTAGATTTTTAATGTATGTGTTAGGAAGGGTCCATAGATACTCGTAACTTGGGTAGAAATGGGACCGGATGTTATAAAAATTAAATTTGTTTTTGATCCATCGCCACCTTCTGATTTCCTTGAATACTCTTCAAGAACATCTTTTTCTGGAGTGTTGATATCTGGCTTGAATAGATAAGCTCCTGAGTGCAACTGGGCACTTTGGTAGGCGGCAAATTCAATAGCACATTGTCTTATCTTCCCGGACTGCTTCTGAGTTATTGTTTTCAAGAAGCCTGTAATTCCATCAATAAGAAGTTTCATTTTGTGATTTTCTAACTGGATATCTCCTGGAAGGATACTCTTGATGTGAAATTTGTTCTGAGCTGTCTCCAGCTCGTCCTTGTAGAGCGGCTGCTTGGTATTGGGAAGTTGGCCGGGGCTCGAGGTGGCGTGCTCCAGCACGTCCAACACGCAACTGTCGCAGTACACTGTGGTCACCTTGTCACTCGCCTCGTGGGCCGGCCTCTCCAGCACATGGTATGTCATGATGCTGAGGGGTGGCAGCTCTGCCACAAACATCACTTCAAACTCTTTAGTTGATATTTCTACATTATTTAAGGGGTTCCAGCTCCAAACCGGGTTTATTTGAAAAATTATATTTTCATTCAAATGATTGACAATCTTTATGTTTGTAGAGTTAACACGAATAATAGTGATCTCAGTTCGACTCTGCGCTAAGGAATTCAGTAGTATGATTTTTCTGTCCTTATCGATGAGAATTGGCAATTTCCTTGGCAGTTTATCATAGCTATCCCTCTCCATATCATTAAGGATAAAGCTTTGTAACTGGTTATTGGACTTATCATTGGTTGAATTAGTGAGAAGAGATTCTAGGCAAGATTCTTGTAACTTAATCATATCTTGAATACTTTCAAACAACTTCAGCCCATAGTCCCTCATGACGGCAGATTTAGAAGTTCCAGTGATTGCATCATGGTGCTGGAAAAGCCCAAGGTTGCGCCTAGCTTTTACAATAGATTCATATTTTTTTTCTAAGACTCTTAATATATTTTTATACCCATATTGGCGAGCCGTATTTAAGGTAATTGTGAATAAGATTTCTGCATTCCTCAGATTATGTTCCAGCTCGCGATCCATAATCTTTAGAAATGGCCTAGTGGTAAAGTAACCGGACCAATAGGCTGGCCGGCCTTCTGTAAAAATATCAGAATAAACAAAGAAGTCTCCTTTTAGGGTGGGAAACCGATCGTATCTTTCTTTGATAGCCTTGAAGTAATCCCTCGGGGTCCCAAAAACTACTTCCGCATTGTATTTATCCTTATTTTGATTGATGTAGTTAGCCAGTTTCTGATAGTTGATGTATTGTTGATCGAACTCGACTTGGTGATTGTATCGAAAGTCGTCCCCCAGAGGGATGAGTGCGACGTTGTGTGGCAGCAGAGAGCCGGTTCGGGCATACTGCTCCAACAACAGCTCTGCCTTGGCCTTCAGGTTTCTGTCGTTGATGAATTCTGACTTGAGGGAGTATTCTGTGTATTCTCCTCTGATTTTTCTGAAATCGAAATTAAGGCAGATGTATGGGTGAGGGCCGCAGGAGTGTTTGATTGAGTATATGTCAAAGGGCTGATTGTGAGTGAGGTAGGGGGTGGAAGAGCTGGCCTCCCAGGGAGGCAGCCACAGGAAGTCTCCCCACTGGCGGTGCGCCAGCCACTGCTTCCAGGCGTAGTGCAGGCGCTGAATCACGCCACTGGTGACCCCTGACCTCGCCAGCAGGTAGGGTACGGTGGCGCCATGACCAAACGGGTCGATGGACCAGCCCGTCTCGGGGTTCACCCCAATGTTGTTTTTGATCCACTGATGTCCTTCAATATATTGGTCTAGTAAGGCGTACACGTGTGTTGTAGCTTCATCCGGCATGACCCATCCTCCTGTGGTGATTTCTAAACGACCCGATTGAATTAGACTCTTCAAAGCCTAAAAATAAATAATTATTATTATTCAAACAATATGAAATAGAAACAATTACAGAAGAGAAAGATTAGGTTGGGACCAACACTAAAACTAATTATGTACACATTTCATAAAATGGCTAGTAAAGGCGGTGTGCAGGTGCTAACCTTTTGTTTGATGGGGTGCGCCGAGTCCCACCATGCTGTGAGAAATGATATTTCACTCCAAATGAAGGTCATTCCAGGATACTGTTGTAATTTGGCAACAATATTGTTGATAATCTTTTTGGTGTCGAATTGGAAGTAATGCTCAAAAGTATGAAGCCATCCCGGATCATTGTGGGAGTGAGGAACAATGATAACCTAAGGGTGGAACAATAACGCATTCATTCTCAGTTACATATCGTACATATCATAATCTAGAACAGATATTGAGAGTTTTCAATAATGAGATACATATCGATGGCCCAGTATTAAACTGCAACAAGTCAAAATCTGTTGTTTTGAGATAATCAATATTTTGTACATTCGCATATGTATGCATTTTATTAGTTCCCACTGTTCTTCCTCTTCGAAATTGAAGTGCATAGGACAGTGGGCAGTTTTAAATGCAAACAATTCGAAAAAGATTTGTATTAAACTTTGGTACATTTGAATGTTTGAAGACTTTCAAATGGGTTTTTCGACTCTCAAGAAGGCAAACATTTCCATTGCTTTTGGTTCTATTTAAAACTGGCAAGAGCTCCTTTTGTAATACTGGGCCATCGATATGTACAGAGCAAATAGCAGTATCCACAATGATATATTAACATTTTCAAATTAGACTTAATTAAAAAAAAAACACACACACATTGTGTCTTTTTAGCAGCTTTGTACTGCAACATTAACTTGCAGCGCGCCGAAATTACTCATCGGATATATGAAATTTGTATCCATTGAATGCCGGTGTATGTGATCGCAAAAATATTTAAAAAATCATTTCTCTGAATATAAGTAGCTATTCTGAGGAAACTACCTACGAGTATAATAGACATACACAATTTTTACAAATATATAAAGGCATTATCTGGTCATACGGTACAATTTACAAAAAACTAGTAAGTTATTACGAAAACAGACTAAAGCGGGCCGTGCGAATTTTACCCTTGGCATACTGAGGAAGTATTAGATTTCAGGCGCTCGGCGTTCCAAAGGTTAAATAAACCGCCCGTCCTTTGGGTTATTATTCAAAAAAATTAGGTAAGAAAACATGAGGTTTTTTTCATTAGATTTTTAAATAACAATATACCAACTTGTATAGGAGAGACGAAAATACCCGAACAAATCCGTTAGCTTCGGCTGACCTCGAAATACTTAACGAGATGACGCAGGAACAAACTTGACATATACCAATGTTTTGTGGGTTTCGGGTATAGTTTTTTTGTACCTGTGGGCGTATCACGTACATTCGTAAAACCCAGGTTTTTAAATCAGATTTTTAAAAAATCTTTCAGCTTCCGGCTGAAGGTTTTTAAATGAATTTACCAACCTTGAGTGGAGGCCTGTTTTTATCCCCTTTCTGCTGCTCATACCGCTCTTCGAAAGCACTGTCCCAGTATTCCGTGCTTCTCATCCATTCTGGCTGCAGAATAAACACAAAGTGAGATTAATTACTATACTTCTGTCATAGTTACAAACAGATGATTTGTTGTAGATAATATCAGGTTTATTTACCTGGAATTCAAAATTGGGGAATTCCTTCAAAGTGTCAATATGCGTTTTCTGTATTCGTATCACAGGACATACATCATCCAGATGTTGAGTATCAAAAAAATAGCTACCATTTGCATTATTTCTATTAGGGGGATTAATCTAAAAGAAGAAAAAAACAACATCACAAAAACCATAGGATAATAAAATTTTCATAAAAATGATGTGTATACCAATTACATAATATATAATAATAATAATATAAGAGATCGGGATGGTCTTACCAATTGATTCTTTCCCAGTTGCTCATTATATGGAATATTAGAATCATCATTGTCATGTACATCTGAAATGAAATCACAATAAACTTATGACATAATGCTTTTCATAACATGCCAGAAACATTTGCCAGGGAAATAGTGTGCCAACGCGATCAAAGGGTTATTATATCACTCAAGAAGGCGCATGTTGACCATTGAACTTTCACTTCTTTTGCTGATCACCTGTTAAAGTTAACAATTTGTTATATGACTGTCTATTTATTTTTCACATCCCAATATACATTCGCTAGAATAATAATTCTTTTAATTGTCACAGATAGTAATATTAAGTACGCAACACGGGTTTTTACATGTTATATTACCAAAATGCAAAAGCTAACAGGAAGGCATGAAAATAACAACTCGTCCCATTGTCCAGTGAGGCTGGAAAGGTAAACAATAACAAATGACCGGGTTGCCGGCAATGAAAGAAGGAAGTCGAATGAAAAATATTGTGGCTTAAAAAACACATATAATAAAACTTATATATACAGCCGATTCTGAATATATAAGTTTTATTATACGCAGAATTTATAAATCATTTTTTTTAAAGTATATAAAAAATAATCTCATAAAAACACCTTGTTCTGTTGGTAACTTTGCATTCTGGACATCTGACATCACGGGACTCTGTTGGCGCGTATTCTGCTTTTGCATTTGTATGAAAATTTTTATACATCGATTTTGTTTTGTCTTTTAAATATTATCTTTTATAATTTTGGTGAAATTTAAACATAATTTGTTGGACTTTAAGCTCTATAATTGTTGTTCAAGACAAAAAAAAATCATTATTATTGAACGAAATAAGGTATATTCATGGGCAAATCAATTGTCAATTTGAAAATTATGACAATGTTATTATTATTCTTGGAGTTAAGGTTTCTAAATAGGTTATTACTTGTGTTTAGTTATGGTTTGCTATGAATATATATAAATATGTACGGTAAAGCTCATCTTTGTTTTGACATTTTAACCTAAAAACCGACCGGCTATGGATTTCACGCGTTTTAGCAGGTTTTGAAAAATTAAATCTTTAAAAATTATTTTAACCCCTCGAGTCTTTTTGGGAGATATTTCTCCCAGAAAACAAATAACCGTAGAGTCTTTTGGAGAGATATTTCACCCAGAAAACAAATAGCCGTAGAGTGTTTTGGGGGGATATTTCTCCCAGCCCGAAACGGACTCATAAAAGTCACGTTATCTCATTTTGTACTATAGTAATGTATATGATTTAAACTGTGTTAGAAAGAGAAAAACCACACGTTATATGCCATTTAAAATTTTACCATGCACATTTACGAAAAATTATCATTTATTATCAAAAGTTCGTGCGATTAACTATGAAAACAAGCGTTTTAAATTTTTTTTTAAAATACTGGTATTTAAGTTAGAACATCATTATTAATTTAAAAAATGGACTGGAGTTCCTTATTGAATTTTGAGAAATGGCAGTTATGGTACAATGCATGTTTAGAAAGTAAGTGTACTGTGACCATAACGGGCTGTGGTTTTTTGAGGGTTGGCCACACTGAGTGGTAGAATCTCTGGGATCTCCTGACCAGAGCGATCATCGCAGGAACACGGTAGTACGTAAACTCAAGTTGTTGCGTCCAGTTGTGTGAAAGATGTGGGTAAGAAATTTCGCGAAGTACGAGCCGCGTGCTGTGATCCGCTTCCTACTTGCGGAAGGAATAATACCTACTGAAAATTTTTCACAAATCAAAAAGGTTTACGGCAAAGGTGTTAGGAACAGAGTGAGTGTAGTTAAGTGATGTAGGGAGTTAAGGGGAGGTAGAACAAATGTTCATGAGGAACAGAGGAGTGGAAGACCTTCCATTTTGACTGATGAGTTGGTGCAAAAAATTGAGGGAACTGTTTGTGAAGACCGCCGATTGACAGTGGATAGAATTTCTGTGATGTTTCCACAATTCTCTTATATGAGACACTCACAGAAACATTGGGATACCGATAACCGTGCGCAAGATGGGTCCCAAAACAACTGACAAAGCAGCACAAGAAAAATGGGGTCAATAGCACCCGTGAGTTTCTTGAGCAACTTGAATTGGAAGGTGAGGATTTTATGAGCTCTACTGACTGGAGATGAAATGTGGGTGGCTCATTACACGCCTGAGACAAAAAGGCAGTCACAGTGACGTCACACCAATTCCCCACCTGACAAAAAATTCAAAACCACAATTTGGGGTAAAAAAATCATGGCCTCAGTGTTTTGGTACCGAAAAGTCATTATTTTGGTTGAATTTCTGCCTCAGGGGGAGATCATCAATGTACAATGATTTTGTGAGACCCTAAAAAAACTCAAAAGGAGGGGAATGCTTATGAGAGGAGTGTGCTTGTTGCACGGCAACGCCCGTCCTCACACAACCTTAGCCACCAAGGTGCTCTTGGACTCATTTGGTTGGGATGTTTTGACCCCCGTATTCCCCTGACTTGGCGCCTTCAGAATATCATCTTCTCACCTCTCTGAAGGCACACATGGGTGGAAATAAATTTTCAACCAACGAGCGGGTGCAGAAAGAGGTTCTGAAGTGGGGAAGCTGGGGGAGCTGGACGGAGTTCTTCGAGGAGGGCATAAAGAAGCTTGTGCCACGGCTCACCACATGCATTGAAAGAGATGGTGATTATGTGGAAAATAGTTAACAAGTATATCAACAATATCCTGTCACTTTTATATAAAAATATAAAAATCTAGCACACTTACTTTCTGAACATGCCTCGTAGTAGAGTAGGCATTAATTTGTAAGATAATAAAGTAAGTGTTATAGGTACAATGATTAGTAGTCAATTATAGGAGCTGCATCCACCGATTGATGAAATAAACAACCACGCAGAGTGAAAGACAATCACCTGGTGAAAAACCACTTAGAATTGAAACGTTTCTTGAAATGGCTTTTAGCTATGTTTGGTGACCAGATCTGAATAGCCAGGTACTTCTCTAACTTCCTCTCCCCCCAGCCTCACAACATAACCCAATTGGAGATGCCATAGTCCCACTGGCTCCAGACAGCTGGGAGCAGTTGGGACGATATTCACATCAAAAAGGGCAACCTTTGAAAAGATATGTAGTGTCAACACAAATTTTTTCAAGATAAATCTAAAATTAATATACAATATCCACATTGCGCAAAACCATTAATCAAAGCACTTCATGTAATATTTGCTTCGATAGTGTACATACAATTTTTAAAGTAGGTAATAAACTAAAATCAAAAACATTTATTATTATTCATTAAAAGAATTGTGGGTTGGCAAAAACTAAAATTAAAAAACATGGGTCGCAGACAGAAAGTTCGGAAATCTGTCAAAATCACCAAAATTGGGTCACCTGCCGTAATCACCCCAACAAAAACAAAACGATTATTTTCAAATAGGTTTAAACCAGTTCCCATATATTAAAAATTCTACTCCATTTTAGACAATATATGAGGCGCTGAGAACCAGACAGGCTTAAGCGCCATTTGACTTAAATTTTATAGACAACTGCAGTCAATATTGTAGTGACAAGTTCAGAAAACACCATGTTAATTGTATGTCATAGACGGAATCTGTAATAAAGAGTGTGCCATAGGAACTTAACCCCCTAATTAGTATGAACTAACGGTTGGTGAAATCGGCCGCTTTTTTTGCATCTTAATATTTAACGATTTTCGTTAACAAAACATGAGTTCCACTACTCGACAATCACGTGGAGGTAGGATCATGGACCATGGAAATGAAAACGAAATTAATAATTGTAAAAAAATGTAGTTTTCCAGCATTTTAAAACATAATAGGAACTATTATTTGAAATATTATTGAAATATTAATGTCAGTAAAATTGTTGGTTTTCAGTGAGCATTATGTTGTTAGTTAAGTTTGTTTGGCATCAGCGAAATCAAAATGGATTGATGAAATGAAGGATTAACAAAATTTTCAAAAGGCAAAAGGCGCCTCATATGTTTTCACACTATCTTGCTCTACCTGTAAAATGGTATCGTGATTTATATTCATTATTGTTGTGGAAACATTCTTCGCAGCATGTACTGTGCAAACATGCAATCTAATTTAATCTCATATATATCATCCCACATAACACAATAATTAAAATATATAATTATTGTCGCAACTATGTCATGGTATTCACGGATACGGTCACTTATTTAATACCTGCAAATGACATTGCAGCCGAAAAACTCCGAGGCTGTCTATCGCCCATGCGGAGTACGTGCAACATTCATACTTTAAAAATAAAGCACAACTTTGTTTACATTACTTTTATTAGTTATATACTATTGCTGATCGGGTTTCGCCACTACCGTAGCTTCTTCCGGGCAGTATATTACTAAACTATGAACTAAGATACACATGTGTTACAGATTGATAAAAATGGGCGAGTGAAGGGCCAAGGGTGGGAAGGGAGCAGGTATCGAAACGGAAAGGGCGTGTACTTTGTTGATTGGGAATATTTTAAGAATTGGACTTTTATTTAAATTTATTTGATTATTGATGAGTCTACTATTAGTGTTTACCACATCACCAATTTACCGCTTCATATGATAATATAATAAAAATTAGTTAATTGTTAATTTTTTTTTATAAATTATACAATACTTGGTGGTTAATAAAAATAATAAGAAATATTTTATTGTTGATATATTGTTAACTTTTTGATGATGTACTTGTCAGTTGCAGACATTTAAAAAGAATTGATGTAAATGGATATTACAAAGTAAGAAAATAGTGATTTACTTAATTAAAATTCATAATCAATTTGTGTAACAAATATGACGGTCTCCTTGGTTGTATAGCTCCTTGATATCTGCGGGTATCTTTAAAATTATTTAGGTGCTACTATTATATTAAGTCTATCCTCACTGTAATAAAACTGTACTACTGTTTTATTATTTTTATTTCTCAATTTGTTTAATACTAGCAGAAAATTTGATATTTTTATATTACTTAGATCGATATTAAGTAATTGGAGTCTAGTATCTCTGTAACAAAACTGTTATGCTGCTTTCAAATTATTTTTTTGTGTACATTGATCACAACATGCATGTACCTATATTGTTATATTATTGCGCTACATTTGTATGATGATCGTTGTTTATATAATATTGCTGAAATAAACTCCCGCTGAAAAGCTACTTGCAGTGGCTTGTGGGTTCAAGTTCCTATTGTATGTAATTAATATAATATAATAAAAATCTTGAATGATTAACCACCAAACCCACAAGACAATAAAATGCTGTGACACGGGCCATATTAAATTGGATAAATTAATGAAGAGCGTTAAATAGTAACAGTGACAAAATAAAACAATAGATCCTCTGCAAGTACCCCATATTCGCACTGTATTCCGACAAAGATCGCATACTTTCCTTAGTCTCTCCATATACAATAGGTTATACCTACAACTAAAACCACCTTTTAATGAGTGATCTCTCGTATCTGAAAGTATTATCCATATCATCGCGTACATTTAGTCTATTTGTAAATTTATTTTAAATGGTAACAATTATTATTTTTATAAACAATAATTATTAATCTAAAACACTCATCCAAATTGAAAAAACCTTCCGAGCAAAGATAAATGTCGCCGGCAGGACTCGAACCCGCACCCTTCTAATGTCCGGTCAGATGCTCTACCGTTGAGCTACGTCGGCTTATCGCAAAACCCGCCAAGTTAATCAATATATACTAGTGTTCCATTCAATAATTACTGCTTTTATTATATTTTCACCTGTAAACAACCAACTTTATTAGTATGAGAGGGGCTTTTAACGGCTAAATCCCTCAAATAGATGGCGTCGAGACAAATTATGTCTACATTTTATTGGTGAAAATTGCTTTGACTTGTCAAATATTTATTAATTGATAAACTAAAGTTCTTAAAAACTTAAGACAAGATTTTGTGCATAGCGCAAAGGGTAACAATTATTATTTTTATAAACAATAATTATTAATCTAAAACACTCATCCAAATTGAAAAACCTTCCGAGCAAAGATAAATGTCGCCGGCAGGTCGAACCCGCATAATAAAAAACAGTAATTATTGAATGAAACACTAGTATATATTGATTAACTTGGCGGGTTTGCGATAAGCCGACGTAGCTCAACGGTAGAGCATCTGACCGGACATTAGAAGGGTGCGGGTTCGAGTCCTGCCGGCGACATTTATCTTTGCTCGGAAGGTTTTTTCAATTTGGATGAGTGTTTTAGATTAATAATTATTGTTTATAAAAATAATAATTGTTACCCTTTGCACTATGCACAAAAATCTTGTCTTAAGTTTTAAAGAACTTTAGTTTATCAATTAATTTTTATTTTAAATGATTTATTCCTGCATTTTTTTTACTTTTACGGATTGTTTTTAAATTGGACTGTAATGAGAATGTTTATTTTTAATTTTAGAATTTAATTTTATTAATATATATATACATATTTTTTTTTAATGAAAATATATATATAAAACATGTTATGTTCACAAAATAGATTATTTTATATTACCACAAAACGAAATGGACTACTTGCTATAACACGGCCCAAGCTAACGTAGCAAGTAGGGAACAACTTTATCAATTAATTCCATTAACATAACATTATTTGTGAAACTTGACAATGTCAAGAATATAATGTACACAATATCAAAATGTTATAGAATGTTAATGTGAATAAACTATCTATCTATCTTAAAAATACTGTACGGACCTGAAAATTTCGCATTGGTTTTTGGTGAATTTCGCATTATTTTTGGGGAAATTCGCATTATTTTTTAGAAATTCATATTATTTTTGGGAAAGGTAATGTTACTTTTCAGAAAAAGCGGTGGTATTTTAAAACAAAAGGTGTTTTGTTCGCTTTTTAGAATTTGCAAGAAAAGTAATAGGTAGGACAAGAACAATATTAATAGTGTTATGTATTTTCACCTTAAAATTACACCCAGCAAGGCCGGGTACACGTCAGCTGGTATATCAGTTTATATGTGTACGTTCCTGATGAAGGTTGAGTTCAACCGAAACCGGTCGACAATGCATAAATATAAATAAAATAAAGAGCTTTTCATTTAAAATATATTAATTAGGCTGGGTAGAAATAATTTTTTCCCGTTTAGAGTTTATGTGTAAGGTAGCCTAAATGTGATCCCATTAACTAAAAACTGTATTTTTGCCAGTTTCCAAGAAATAGCAAAACTCTAGAACAGTGTGCTCTGGTATTATCTTCCATCCACAAGCAAATGCTTTTAATGAATGAGCAGTATGATACATAAAATATATTTTAAAGACTAATTAATGCATCTATAGGTATGTTGCAGTAAAAAATAAAAATAAAGTATGTGCACAGAACAGGTTTCAGGTTGGAATTTCTATGTAAACAACTATTTTCAGCTTGTAATGTCATTTCCATCATGAGCTTTGAAATGACCATTGTAAAAAACAAGACAAAACCCACTATTCTATAAGTAGAGAAGAGTTTATGAAGTCAGGCAAACTCTACAAGACCATAAGCTGAATACTGTAATATATGATTTATTAAAAACATTGTTGCAAGTTCCAGTTCCATCAAAAGTAACAATAAACATGATTTTTGCACACGAATTTACACATGCCGAGGATGGCAGCTCCAGCTCACCTTTCACCCTATCAACTAATTTACAAGTTAGTATTAATTAATTATCTCTATTGACCTCGTTGACTCCATCAGATAGGGCAGAGAGCTGTGCTCCGTACCGAGCCAGTATGACATTGACTTGAGGATTCTGTATTTCAGAAGGAATGAATACTTCACTAATACATTTTTTATATAAAATATACTTTCTACTGATGTGATGAACTACATTGCTTCATAACCTTATTGGATTTTTCTACACTCTCTTTCCTACTGTCTTTCTATACAATATACTATTTTGATTAAGCAAAATGTTTGAAAAACATGAAATATTTCATTTCTCTCCTGTTTTGTTGTGTATCAAAAACTGCAAATTGAAAGTTTCATTAAAATACCTACAGTTTTGTTATTCGTAGAAACAAAAATAACATGAACAGAGACATCACGTTGATTGATGTTTGTAAATGTTGGTTTATGAATCTAACATGCGAACAGTGTGTGAAACATAGCAAAAGTGATCCATAACAATGAATGAAGTAGTGCAATAGAAATAACGCACAACGCAGATTTGTACCTGACAAGAACACAAATAAAGAGTCGCTAATGCCAGGTGAACAATAATACATAGAAATAGAACTCACCTTTGTAGAGAGCTGGGCGGAGAGCAAGTTTTGCAGATAATCCAGAGTAGTAATATAGTAGCAGTAAGGTGACAGCTATGGCGCCTCCCGCTACCCACTTTGGTCTTATCAAGCACATCATAATACCATTTTTTATACCTAATATCATTAGATACCCTTTTCCAAAATACTTAAATTATTGACCTATATAATTACAATGCGTGACAGCCAATTCGTCCTAAACTATGGATCTAAATAAATATACTACTTATGTAGTGTACCGCGCAAGCCTTTCACGGCTTAATTATTGTTGTTGAAACAATCGGGAATGTAAAGTACTTTACAAACTTTGTGATGTGTACAGTCAGAAATGTTCCACATTTCTATATATTTCCATAATAATGTAAATATTTGTTTAAAAATAAATAAAAATGAGATAGTTAGATCAGATTAGATCAGCTGCAATAGCAGGGCACTGAGCGAGCAATCGTCCTATGTCATGTTCGAGTCGGGTGAGTGAGCTAACTACTCTCGCGGGGACTATGTCTCCATCTGTGGTACATCTTTCATTTTCAAACTTTGTTCAAGTGCAAATATTGGACATTTTACTGAAAACTATAAATATGAATAGTTTTATGTTGCGTGATGCGAGTGCTTATTTCAGTCCATCTGCACCTGGAAATAAATAAATAAGTAAACAAACATCAGCGAACAAATCTACGAATTAAGGAAAAATTTTAACAGCTACCATTATAATAAGCTGGGGTAAATATTTCAAGTTGAAAAACTCATAATTTTTAAAAAAGAATAATACTTTCAGATTAGAAATATATATATATATATATATATAAACATTTGCATATGTGGAAATAAAAAAAATAGGTTCTAGGTTCTTAGTTTGGGTTTTTTCTTTCTTAAAAAACCCAAACTAAGAACCTAGCAACTTATGTTTTAAATATCCATTTTATGCAGTTGGTACTTTTGACAAATGTCATTTCATACTAACATTAAAAATGGCGTCAATTCTTCTTCAATTTTTACGCATTTTTATACAAAGTAAAAAATGAAGTGCATTATTTTGTATTTCCACATATGCAAATTTTTTTTATTTATTTTTATGAATGCAACAGCGCCCTTGAGGTGATTTTTCACAAAAAACGGCGCTATACAAAACATCCAATTATTATTATTATTAAAGGTATTTTTCTTTTTAAAAAATTATGAGTTTTTCTACTGAGCCCCGACTGGAAATATTTACCTAAAATAGGTTAGGTTAGGAGCGTTTTACTATAAAAGCTGTCTGGCGTGTTGATATGGAACTAGGATCAACGCTGTATTTTGACACATGTTCAGGACTCGGTAGATATGAAATAAACGGTAAATGTAAAATTATTTAAAAATATGTTTGAGTACCACTGTGTGCTATGATCTTCAGACCTTTACACCAATTTACGATAAGATTATTTAAAAATATTATCTAACACTTGTTTTCTTCAAAACAATAAAAAAAAGTGTGTGGATAATAGTAAACTAGTGTTAATTCGATGTTGTAACTCAAACTATAATGAACATGATTATTTTTATTTAACATAAATCATTTTTTAAATTTCATACAAGAAAATAACTCATTTTTCAGTGATTCTATTATGCACCTAGTTTATGAATTAAGAAATATGTGACGACATGAAACACCGCACTGTGTGAATTAAAATCAACTGAACATTACAATTATTTACCATGGCATGGCATGCCGTGTCTTCATAGCATCGCAGGAAATCCATTGTTTTTACGTTCACGTGAAACTTTTACGCGTCATTGTAGCCTTTACAAATTAGCATAGATCGACAGATCCACATTATAATACGACGGTTTCAAGGAAAACGACAAGAGGAAATAGTGTAGAATCATCAAATATCCGCACTCAAAATGTGGTAAAACAACATTCTATACAGGTTTAGACCAGACAATATATAATTGCATTAGGTCCAAATGGTGGACTTTAGCGGCTAACCTTATATAGCGCACACTAAATATATTGTAAGTAAATAAAACTATTAACAAATCACACATTAATAACCATCTATAGCATTCATAAAACTAACATACCAGTCAAAAGTGAATTAAACCTACGGTTTCAAATGTAGACATATTATTTCGAGACGTCAAACGGCGAAACAGACGCAGCCATTTTGACAGTGTGAAATTCAGAGAAACTACAATTTTTAGATGCTCTTTTTATTCACGACCCAAAGAAAATCAAACCGGGGCTTGTCTATTCGTTCGCCGTTCCTCAACGGAAGAACTATTAACCTCTCTGAAACTAAAAACACAAACTAACTAACTAACTAACCATCACGCAGTTTCCCCGCAGGGGTAGGCAGAGAGGACGGACCGCCAAAAAACTCGATCTTGGCATACACTTCTTGCTTCATTCACATTCATACATCGTCTCATACATTCTCTTCTATTATTCCCACTACTGACATGGCCCGACTCAAGTATTTGATTCACTTGATCGTGCCATGTCTTCCTCGGGCGTCCCCGGCTTCTTCTTTCATCTACATTCGCATCATACATTCTTCTTACACTCCTTTCTTCGTTCATTCGCTCCACATGCCCAAACCATCTAAGCGTCCCTTTCTTAATCTTACTCATTACGCTTACATCGCCTTGCATTCTTTACGAATTTCAATATTTTTCACACGATCATACATGGTTTTACCACACATTCGTCTCAGAGATCTCATTTCTACGGCATTCAGTTTACTTTCATCCTTTCTCTGCCAATTCCATGCCTCACTGCCATACATCAGGGTCGGTATCAGCACTCCATTGTGGACTGCTAGCTTCGCTTCTTTGGACAACTTTTTGTTAGCGCCAACCGCGTTCATTCCTCCATTAATGGAGTTTTCTAGATTCACCCTTCTTTCAATATCCCTATCAGTCTTTCCATCTCTCGTAAACATACTTCCCAAATATACAAACTCATCGACCTGCTCCAAGTATTCGTCATTCACAACTATATCGCACACTGTTTTTGCACTCTCTCTTTCAAACATCAATACTTTAGACTTACTTACATTCATCATTAACTCGTTCTTCATGCATACTTCATTCATTCTAGATACAAGGGACTGTAAATCTTCCATAATGTCATAAAGCAATCAGCACCGCATCATTCGCATACAACAGGCAACAAACTTTCAGATTACTCATTTTCGCGCCCAAGCCCACCTCTTTCAATTCTTGCATACAATTATCCATGTATAGATTGAATAACTACGGTGACGTACGCAGCCTTGCTCGACACCTTTTGTGATGTCAAACCACTCCGTAAAATCACCGTTTACCCTAACACATTCTACGCTTTCCTCGTACAGAGACGCAATTGCCTGTATGAGATTCGTATTCACTCCATACTTGGACAATTCCATATTTTTTTCCTATCAACTCGGTCGTACGCTTTTTGTAGATCTACAAAGGCACAGAAGAGTTTCTGGTTTTTTGCCAGAAACTTCTCTGTTAGCATACGCAACGAGAAAATCTGATCCATACACCCCCTTCCGCTCATAAATGTACCTTGCACATCCCATATTTTATCTTTTGTTTTCGTTTATACCCTTTCAATCAATATCCTACCACACAGCTTTCCAACTGAACTTAGCAGGCTAATAACCCTGTGATTTCCACATTCCATACGTGACCCTTTACCTTTGTATAGAGGCATGATCACAGCCCTCCTCCAATCTAATGGTGTGTAACCCTCCTCTAAACACTGATTAGAAAGCTTGCATAACCATGAGAGAATTATACGGCTATCTCCTTTAAAGTATTCAGCACCAATATTGTCGAAACCAACAGCCTTACCATTCTTCATACATTGGCTGATTTTGCGATCATTTACGCCATCGTCATTCATACCTGATTCGCCACTGGGACCACTTTCAGTCGGGTTGCTTTCAAAAACCACTTCAAAGTATTTCATCCATCTCACTTTTATTTCTTTCTCATTCGTTAACATTTTTCCATACTTTGATTTTATCACTTCCATACATCCGATTTCTGGACCATTTCGAGACTTTTTGACCTCCTTCCAAAACAATTTAATATTTTCTTGGAAGTATTTCGTCATTTTGATTCCTTCTTCCTTTTCCAGACGTTTCTTTCGTTCCTTCACTCCAAAAATTACTCTTTTCTTACATCCCTTGTATGCTTCTTTCGCCTACCTTTCTTCCTACATTGCGTACTTATTCCACATTCCTCTCTAGCAGATTCACAGAGACTCACTTTTATGTGGTTCCACGTTTCATCTATACTTAGACCGTTCATTTCCTTCTCATTCAATCTCCTCTCTACACAACTCTCATACATACTTCTCACAATATCGTTTTGTAGTTTTTCTATTTTGACTCTTGATGGAGTCGACACCGTTTTCATTTTAGAGTGCCAGCCGCGGAAGAGTCTTACTCTCGACACAACCAGGAAGTGGTCGGTTTCAACCTCAGCCCCTCTGAATACTCTTGTGTCTTCGGTAACGGCTCTCAACCTAGAGTCAATTACCACAAAATCAATAATTGACCTCTCATTTCCTCTTTTCCACGTATATTCGTGTATACCTTTATGATCGAAGAAGGTATTCGATACAAATAGGTTCCACTCTAAACATACTTCAAGTATTCTGTTACCATTGTCATTCGTTCTTTTATCCCCATACATACCTAAAGCCGATTCAAATCCATCCCGTCTAATTCCCACCCACCCATTTAAGTCCCCTGCCATTATAATCCTTTCGTTCAATTATTTTAGTCCCATTACATCTCTCACGCTAGTCCAAAAATCATCTTTTACTTCATCGCTTTCAGAATTAACAGGAGCATAGCACACAACAAACAACACCCTTGTCAAACAAAACAAAAAAACACAATAAAACAAAAAAACTCTTTAAGGTCCAAAGTTCCAACTAAAATAAGGCGTCTTATCACTGCATTTAAATTGTAAATTGTTTTGGAAACACCGGTTTCAGTCCCATGTCATCCTTTCAGACGTAGAAACTTGTACCGGTGAGGGCTGGCCGGGGCGATGGGGTAATAACACTAATATAATTATTGCAATCTCACTTGAGTGAGATTACAATTTGTTTTATTCAATACATTTATGCACATTTTAAAACACACAGCATAGTAATAACAAGATAAGATTAGAAGCAGGCTATGGAAATAAATTTAAATTCGTTTTTGTTTTTAACAAAATAGCTTATTACAAAATATTTATATAGATTACAAATATATACAATTTTTTGGAATAACTTATTGAAACTTGTTTTTTTATTTATTTGGAAAACCAACAGTTGACAATAAGTATATATAATGTATGGTAAATATATGTAAAAATGAACAAATAATAGGTTTTCACTTAAGTGCCTTTCAGACGAGCAGGTGGCTCAGTGATTTTGCCGTAAATTTCGTGTGGCGGCAAATTCTTGGCCCAGAAGAGTGTGACCACATTATACTTAGGGCCAGTTGCATCGAACATAGTTAAAGTAAAGTTTAAAGTTAAATATTTAAACTGAGTTCAAGCCCCTAACTAAAGTTAACCTGCAATTCGACAGAATTGTTTTGCATCAACATAAAAAAGTTAGTTTAAAGTTACAAGTACTGCCATCGAAATTGCTTCCAATTATCCTTGGATTTGATTTATTTAAATCATATAAACCCACAATTATTTTCATGGGTGCCAACACCGCAGATTTTGCGCGCCATTTTTAAATTGTCTATTATTGAATTTGACAGAAGTGTCGCCGACGTGTTCAACATCTATTTCAAAGTTAAACTGTAATAAGTAATAAGACTAATAAGTCAATAAAATGGATAGTGTCACAAAGTAAGAAGATTTTATTACTGTTTTACGTAAATTTGATTCGACTCGACAAATTATTTTCTTTTCAATAACCCAAACTTCGTTTTTAGTGAAAGGTTTTCGAACTTTAGCGCCGAAGAGGTTATTTTGTTGGGAAATTTATTAGATTCTCACCAAAATATCCTTTTGAACAAGAAAAGCGACGCCGTTCACGTCAAAGAAAAAGAACAGACCTGGGAATTACTGGCCAATCAATTCAACGCTTCTTGCCCTTCAAACCGGTTGCGTACGACGAAGCAACTGAGAAGCAAGTTTGAAAACATGAAGAAGTCTGCCAGAAAGGTTTGTAGATTTTCACACTGTTTTCTGAAGTCATGGATTACATGTAATGTCATTGATGGATTGTATGAAAATTAAATTAATGAGTTAAATGGTTTCCGGGAATCTTCACAATTTATGAAGGAACGTCGAAGGACTGGAGGCGGTCCCCCACCAACCAAACTCAGTGAAAATGCCACATGGATGCAAGGTGCCATGAAGATATCCATGGAAGGGATCACCTCGGAATTTGATGATGATGCTTTTTTAGGTCCCTTGAGGTGATTTTCTCACGAAAACGGCGCTATAGAAGTAATCCAATTATTATTATTATTATTATTAGGTAAGTGCCTAAATTACTATATTATAAGCATTCCAAGCAATATTAGTTTTAGGTATACATAGTATTCACTGGCAGACACCATGTTTGATGGAATTTGTATGAAAAACATTAACAAGGTTCTGTTATAGTACAGAGTTTTTCTACAAGCACAACTTACTTAACCGTGTGGGGAGAAGCTGGTGCCGGTCACTCACTGTGAGTATGGAATTTGTCCATCCCAACTAACTGCTAATATTAATAACCACTGCAATCATCCTACCCACGATAACATGTTAACACGGAATAATTATGTCTTTAAAGGTGACAGTAGAAGACCTCCCACTCCCTTGTGCATCGGAGTATCTAGGTGTTGCCACTAAACGCATGCCTATGACACCGTCCCTGAAAAGTGAGTTAGGACTGTACAATCTAACAGCATCACGTTAAACGTTTCTATTCATTTGCAAAAACTACCTGCATACTTTCTAATGTTTTTAATGTAATGTAATCTTTTTCTAGGCCTATCAAGAAAAAGAAAATCGACAACGCCAAACGAAGTACGCCGAAACTTCATTGATTTGGCACAAGCCCAAAAAAGCTCTGTTGATTCATCGAAAATTTTAGATCGAGATCATAACACAATTCTTCATGAAAAAGAATATAGACACCGAGAAGCACTGTTTGAATTCAAATTAAACAAAGTACCATCATACATGATTTACAAGTCGAAAAATTGAGCTAAACTGATAAAATCAAACTTATTCTGTCAATACATTTAACTTCCAATAACATTCCTTCATTAAAAATTAAATACATATGCAATAAATGTACAATTTTAATAAAACCTTCATGTGTAATTCATTATTACTTTACACTGAATTAAAAAATGTATATCATACTTTAAACTTTTACATCTCATATCTAATCCATTTTTACTCTACACTAAATTAAAAAATGCATATCATACTTTAATCTTTTTACTTTATAGTTTAAACTTTTACATCTCATATGTAATTCAATATTACTCTACACTTTTTTTAATAATTTTTCTGTATATTTGTGTATGTAAAAGCCTAATGGGCGTCCAAATAAAGAAAAAGATGAAGGTTGGGAAGCACGTGGCTATTCAAATCTGGTGCATGTTTTATTATATGTACAATTATGCGGTACAATAACAAATATGTAAGATAAATACAATATTGTATACAACAAAATTACAATAAATGAGCAAAATAAGTGTTAATAAGATTTTGTCTTATGTCATTATTACCCTGTCCATCATTTTCAGGAAAATCTCTAGCGTCAATTTTTTGAAGGATGGTTACAAAGTCTGGTGGTTCTGAATAGTTGCATATGTTACGCAATACCGCTGTGGCAATGATCACGGCTCCCACTCTTGTAGCATCAATTCTTAACTTCATCCCTACTGCGGGAAAACGCCTTTTCAATATCCCAAAAGTTCTTTCTACCACATTTCTTGTCCTGATTTAGCTTTCATTAAATAAATTTTCAGCGTCAGAAATAGGATTTGACAGTGGGGTCCATAAATATGGTTTTATGGCGTAGCCGCGATCGCCAACTAGGTGTCTGCCTCCATAGAGGCCATCTTCCAATTTACCTTCGATTCTGGAATTATTAAAGATGGTGCTGTCATGGGTGGAACTGCCAATGTTGGTTATTTTGCACTTGGCATCCACTATTGCTTGCACATTATAGGAAAAGTAATCCTTTCGGTTACGGTAATATTCTGCGTTGTTTCCTCCAGGAGAAAGAATTCCTACGTGAGTGCAGTCGATTGCACCAATTGTATTGGGAAATCGAGCAATGGTATAAAATTCGTTGGCAGACTGCTGAATTTCATTGTCTGTTTGTGGAAACACAATATATTGAGACCGAGGACGGGCTATTGCCCTGCTAACCCTGTCTATTACACGTGAGACAGTGCTTTTATGCACCCCAGAGATGTCTCCTGTAGATCTTTGCATGGTTCCTGTAGCATAAAAATGCAATGTTATCAGAACCTGGTCCACAGCACAAACAGCATGTTTTCCGAAATGACACAATATTCATTTTTATTTGGTTTCAGTGCAGTTGTGTTTATTGAAATAGAATTTGACAGTTTCATAGAATAATAATCCCAGTACAACATTGAGGAATATACCTCTATGCAGTATAAATTATCAATAGAAGTGCACAGAAGTTTGAATAAACTTACTTGTTTGTAGATGTTGTGATGTCATTAGAAATGAGTAAAGGTAATTGCCTAACCATATTTTTTGTCATCCGAAATCTGGCAATGAAATCTATCTCTTCCCGCAAAAAATGGTCTGTTCTTGGTTTGAACTCCTTCTTTTTCCTATTTTCCATATATTCCAATATCAATTGGTTATCAAAACCCGGGTTTTCGAACATTTTAGAATAATTTTCTCTTAAATGATGACAGCAGGCTTGACAGCTATACCAAAATCTAACTTTAAACTGTCGATATTGCTGGGTTAAATAAAAGTTACTATTTAGTTAATTTTTATTTAAACGAAGTTGAAACAACCCGTTTCTGCAAGAAATGATAAAAAAGTTACTTTTATTTGACTTTAACTAAAACGTAACTTTGATATATCCTTTTGTAATACCTATAAGAATGACCAAATTCACCGACATACTTAGTCTAAAATGTGCATTTCAGGTAATAAAAATTACCAGACGAGACCGGTCATAAAATGAATTATCACAAAGGCTAGCCGAACCTATTGTAAAGTACTATATCGTAAAATAATCCAACCTTAATTTCTATTTTAGAAAGTCGGCAATTCCTTTGAGATTTTATTGGACAGCAATAAAGACTTCAAAGAAAATGACCCGCCCTTCGGAGAGACTGCCAATAGGGTCATAAAACCGACCCTGGCGGCTAGACACAGACAGTCGGGTGCAGTCTTCCGCGCAGGAAGCACACACAGGGTCGGGTTCAGACTTCCGATCAGGAAGGTTCCTATTCTCACTCCTCGGAGAGGCCGTCCAGGTCCTCTGACGACGAGTGAATTTTACGCTTCCATCCGAGAAGGAAGCCCGATCTCCGCCCTTCGGAGATCTACGGCAGAGTCGCCCAGGCTCTGTACCGCGAGTGAACCCCCGCTTCCATCCCAGAAGGAAGTAACTGATCTTCGCCCTTCGGAGATCAACAACCCCGGAGACCGCCCAGGCCTCTGATTATCGCCGCCGTTGTACCTCCTCCCGATCCGGAGGTACTTGAATACCTAGTGCGAACGCGAGGACTCTGCATTCAAAGCAGCCACTGGACCCTGGACAGCCATCAGTAAAGGGAAGTGCCTCTGACTCTCATGATAATTCTTCCACCCTGTCAGCCAAGTGAATCTCTAACTTTAAGAAACAACTTTTTCCTACAAATAAGCCAGTGAACCTCTAATTTTAAGAATACAACCTTTTATCTAGATTTAACGAAGTAATTAGTTAATTTTAAGTACAAAGACTGTACAAGTAGATTTAAGTAATTGCCTATATAGTTTTATTGAAATTTTTTGTCTAATTAAGATTAATTCTAGTTTTCAGAGCTGTAAGTCATAATAATTTTTGAAGTCTAATTCGTGAAAAGAGATATTCACATCCTTGGAAAGTTGCGGCATATATAACTTGTTTTTTTGGCTCTATATATTTCGATTTTGGCTTTCTTTTTCAATGAATTCAATCAAAACAAAGAATCGCTCACGATTGACTAATGATAATTTGACTGCGTGTTTACATCTAGCGGTAATTTCATATCAAGTACAATACAACAAAATTGCAATTGTGTACTTAATTTTTTTAGTAAACAAATAAATAATTATATCATTGTCGTTAATTAGATTTGTTGTATCATTATTTTTTTACATGTATAAAATATCTGTTTTCAAAATACATATACATATTTAAATTATAATTGGGTTTTAATTGTTATCTCATGATATGATGACAAGCGATATCGGTCTATCGCCACAAGTTATTTAATCAATTAATCATTCTTAAAAAAAAATTGTGGCCACCCCTGCTACTTAGACTTATTTATTTACAGTGTGTAAATTAAATATGTGAACATAAAGTTTATAAAAACATATGATAAAATACTATTAGCCATATATTATATGTTAAATAAATAGAAAAAAAAAAAACAAAATAAAATTCACAGATCAAAATTAGTAATAAAATAAAAAAAATTCATTGTTTTCCCGTGGATGTTATTATTTGTTTAAAAATTGTCTTCTTTGACCTTGGAACACCCCCCGGAATACCAACGCCCCAAGGAACCAGACCCTCGCTTCATCACGGACAAGGCCCAGTCGAGCCTTTGCACAAAAGTGTGTTTGTGCAAAGCATTAGGTATTTCGCAAGTTACAAAAATCGGCGTCGTTCCTCCTTGCAAAAGGAACGACAGGTTGTCTCCCCCCTCCCTCCAGCCCACTTCGCAGATTGCAATCAGTCGGGCTTCTACAGTCGTTTGTGTGTCGGAGTACGTCTGACACAGTAATGAACATAATTTTGATTTTTTGCCTCTGAACTTATTTCTTAGAATGGAACATACACTATGTTTTCCTGTATTTGTTCGATATATTATCTTTGAACCTATTGTGATGTGCTTTGCACCTGTCTTACTAACAACTAACTTTATATGTAAAAGCCCATATAGGGCGTATATTATAAATAAATAATGGAAATGATAGGAACTTTGTGTTTTTACTTAAAAGAAACATTTATTTCTGCTGATCTTTATTATATTTAAAAGATACATTTTAAACCTAGTTAGTGAGACAAAGTTCTTAAAAATACATTCTTTGTATCTTGTAGACGAGATACACAACTTGTTATGAACATGGTTGATTCTACAATGTAATACGCATTTCAAATTAGCAAAGTGGGCAGCACGAAAAGGCCCGCGGGCGTCACGAAATGGGCTCGCAAGTCGCATGTTGTGCATCACTATTCTTCTGGATAACAGCTGGTCACGATGATCATCACTCATAATACAAAAAATAAATAAATATATATATATATATACCATATTATAAACATCATAAACAGGCTCCCTTTCTTGAATATGGGATACTTTATAAAGCTCTGGGCTGAGTAATTTTACTTGTGGGTATCCTTGTCTTGTAGTTGACAAAGCATTGTTTCATTTACGGCTCGGAGGGCTTTGAAGCAGAGAATGGACGGTTACCTTGAGAGGGTCTCCTCTTGGGGTAAGAATAACCTCGTCGAATTTAATGTTTCAAAGACCCAATCATGTCTGATTACGTCTAAAAGGGATCGAAATGACAATCTAGTCTCCTTTAATGGAAGCAATCTTCCCAACAAGCCCTCCAATATGCTTGGTGTAACCTTAAGTGACCAGCTCAGGTTCCATACCTGCTCACGTATGAAGGTTCCATCGAAACCAGAGTAAAGTTAGCCTCTCAGAAGCTGGGCTTATTGTACAGAGCCCGCAGATACTTTAATAGTACACAACTACTGACCCTGTACAAATCGTAAGTGTGCCCTGCTGTAGAATTTGGCAGCCACCTCTGGTCGGGAGCCCCAAAATATCTGAAAAAACCCTTGACTCTGCAGAAACGGGCGGTCCGTTTGATAGATTTATATTAACAAATGGATTGCAGTCTTTGGAGCACAGATGTCAGGCGGGAATGCTGTCCTTGTTCTACCGGTATTTTAATGGAAGATGCTCTGAGGAACTAGCGTCATTGATCCCTTCAGCATCGGTGCATAGTCGGGAAATATGCCAAAAGCGTGCCCAACATTTACACACGGTTGGCATTTGTCACATGAGAACGGGTAGCTTCTACGACTCATTCTTGTTTTCAACAGCTCGGCTGTGGAATGATCTGCCGGCCTCTGTGTTTCCTCCATCCTACAACATGGGTCTCTTCAAGACCCAAGTTCACTCCTTTCCATCCTCTAAAAGACCCTCCACACAGCATCCCCAAGGCCTATATCAGCAAGATGATATAGGTCTTGAGGGAAATTATTTCCTTCAGGGCCTCCTGTATGGATTACTATAAAAAAAAAAAATCAGGGTTCTGAAACATTTCTGGGACGTTGCAGTACCAGGATAGCCCGAGAAGCATCAGCTACAAATTATTGTAGCCATTGTATCTCTATTATTTTTAATGTCACTTTGTTAAAATACATATATTTCGATATATCTATTTAAGCTAGTACATTATGTATTAAAAAGTTATTAACATATTTTGCTTCTAGACTGCGCTTTTTAAATTTTTAAAGAAGAATATTATTTATTCCAATACACGGAGCTCTTCTCTGTTATTCAATGACAGAATTATTTTAGGTATGGATGTTACATTAGTGCATTTATTACCAGTAATACTTAATAATAAGTTTTTAAATGCAGATAACAGACATTTGGGAAACAAAATGGAGAGTAAATAAAATAATTTTTCAAAAGCAGTAGATTTATTTATACAAAAATGTTCATTTACATGGAAAGAAAATACATAGTCTACAATCATACGGAACAACTACAAATACTTTTGTATTATACAATCATATATTTTGAATGATATAATGTAATATTATGCACTTAGTAATTCATATTAATATATAATATATGTACAAAATAATCGATATGTGTGGTGTGTAAACATTATCAAACTGAAGATATTCTGATGTGATGAAGAACAGTAATAATAAATTAAGTTCCACCCAAACTCCAAATTAATTAATTTAACCGATTGTTCTCACAGTATTTCGGTGCCTGGTAAATTTTTGTAGACTAAAGGAGGTAACATAATGTAAAATGGAACAGAATTTTCAATAGTTTTGTAAGTGTTATGAATCAGGTTAGAAGATTGTTACTGAATACTGTTTTAATGAAATATATAAAATTTAATACTATGACTAGTGTCTAAGTGCTATATATTATTACATATTACGCTTAAATATTAATTCAACCGATTGTTTTTCAACAAATATCTAATACATATATGGTTTAGTTTTTTAGAAACATTTCGCTATCAGGTATGTCCGCATATATAACAGAGTGAACACCATTCAAACTAATCATAAAAATTTCTAAAACCAAATGCGGTGAAACTTCCGTAAGAAGTTTTGTTTTTTCAGTCCCTTGAAGACTGACTGGAAAATGGCCGAATTTATCCCATATACAAGGTTTTCCCGCATAAGAAGTTTTTATTCGTTGCTTTGTAATAGCGAGTAAAATAACCTCGAGGGGCAAAGCTCCCCGGAAATATATTATCATAAACGCTTGTCACCTTTGTCTTAAATAGACAATGACTTGGGCTGGGTGTTCGGGATACTCAAACAAAAAGCGAAATACTTAGTAAAAAAAGGAATTTTGTAAAAGATAAATTAAAATGGCGAAGAATTATTTTCTGCACTGACTTATAACAGCACTACATATTTTTTCAGCATTATCTCAACGTGAATAAAAAATGAACATAGAGTCACAATTCTGTAAGGAGCTAGTTAAATAAAATGATGAAAACCATTTTTAATAATTGCGTTAATTATGGTACTTTTTTAAGATGTGGGACCAGCGCTTTACTTCTTGGTGCGGATAGTTTCATGATTCAAATAACAAAAGGGTCTAAAATAATTTTAAAGCAATTCTAAAATAATAATTATTCATAATATTGGTACATGTTTATCTAATTTATTTAAAAAAAAATTCAAATTAAATGCTAAGCTTACAATACAGTACAGTATATTTTACACCTAATCTATTCATGAATAATTACTAAAAATAATAAGAAATGTATTTTTTACAAATTCTTATCATTAAACTTACCTACTTCTATCTTCGTTTAATAAATATTTCTGTAATTGAACAATAATTTATTTAATAGTTTATGACAACGTAAACAAATATCACAATAGTTATTCGATTAAATTTAAAGAAAACTGTAAATATAATTAAGTTATCAACAATAGAAGGCAGTTTCTTGATAATCTATCTTTCAATCCCTAGAAGGTAAACATCTATCAACCAAGAGAATAAATGCAAAATCTCCTTCCTGGTCTTAATGTAATATTTACACATTGAAACACCACATGTTTTCATTAGAAAATGATGTAATACGATTTAACTAAAACAGATTTAAAACTTTATTTAAAGAGCTTACCGACTTCGGTCCGTTACGACCATCTTCAGACTTGTACATAGGTTATTTAAGTTAGAGTATGGGTGGATAACAATGAAAATACATTTTTTTCTGGAAAGTATTACATCATAACAATAATACAGAGTTCACGGTATTTAATAACTTACTGCAATTACAACTTTGTAAATAATATTACACCCACATAGTTACCTACCTATATAAAATATCTTAAACTCTATATTATATTATAATACTTATCATTAAAATTTACATACTCATTGTTGTCAACCCCTGACCCGAAAAATGAATAAATACCCTAGTTTAAGTAACCTATTACCAGTCTGAAGATGGCTGTGCCATAATAGGCTGAAGCCGGTACGGTCTAACAATAAAAAAATGTAGTAAGCTTAAAATTTGTTTTATTTAAATCATTACAATGGAATTCCAACAGTTACGAAAATAGCAAAATTACGATTTTGCTCAACTAATAATTGCTATGAACTTAATAAAATAATTAGTATAGTTTTACATTTTCTCCGCTACATTAATAAGCAAATTTTATAGTACTCAATTGAAATAGTAAATAATTTAAGGCATTACAAAATAAATTAAGCAAGAATTGAATTTTGGAAAAAGCAGCTTTATGATGTGATTATTGATCCCTTTAACCGCATTATATGAACAAGCTAGGTATCAGTATAAGAGGCTACAAAGTATACATTCTTTTACACAGTTTAATATACACATATAATATATTTAACTCAGCCAGTGCACGACGGCCGATAACTCCACACAGACCAACGTAGTGCAGAGTTATACAATTGGTGCACGGCACTGCTACGCCGCCGTGTTCTCAAGCCAGAATAGTTATTACAAATGTATGAATCTATTAATTAATATTGTCTTCTAGTTTATTATATACAATGTGGTGGGTGGTCCTAGTAGTAGCCCACATAACATTACCTTGGTATAAATATACTGTATACACAAAGGCACCAGCCACAGATACATGTTTTATTAGTACACATTAGAGTTGCGATGCTGTAAACTTTGTATAATATAATATAAAATACATTATACACCGTGTTCCAGGGGGTGATTATCCATGACATTCTATTCCTTACGGCCCAAATAAAGATGCTATAATACATTTTTTGTAAATTAAGGATTTGTGTCACCGATCCTTTATAGTAAACATAATACTGGCTACTACAGACTGGTATTGGATCGGTAAACATGAAATCTATTTGACCTACCGTAACCTAACGACTGATTATAAGCACAATAAAAGTTTTTGACAACGTTCAAACCAAACATACTTTTTATTTGTTGTAAAGTACGTAGAATAAAATTAGGTTTTTTGTCTAGAATATGTTGAATAATCACCTCCTGAAGTTTGGCAGTACCACCCTGACACACGGTGTATATATCGACGGTTCCTAAGAACAATGTCGAATGTGCATATGGTAGGCTCTTATTAGAGCTGTTTAAAGTTTCGTTTTTACGTGTTTAGAGTTTCACGTCTACATTTTTATTGTTATCGAGGTGAAGAAATATAGTATTGTTTTGAAAGTTTGCATAATCTTCTATTAATTTCATTGGAAAAACATAATATTGCAACTACTACAGCTCTTATGCAAAGTTGCCAATTTACACATCCGACATTGTTGGTTGGAACCGTCGGTGTGTACTGATCAACATCAGTATTATTTTCACCTCACAGCTCCGACTGCCCAACCAAAGTCATCTCAGGCACTTAAAGTTCAGAGAAGCCGGTTGCTCGGGTCATTGTTGGCCATGTAATAAATTTTAAAATTTAAAAACTATTGGTTTGATGCCGTATTATCCCAAATGCATGTTTATATACTATGTACATGTCTAATGAAAATGGAAAATCAGAAAACTAAAAGCAAAACATAAAAAACAATATACTTTTTGTAAAGGTTTAATATTTTTGGTGTTGTCTTAAATTAATATCGTTTTGCCGTGTTACATACAAAAGACAATGTCGTATGTAAGGTTCCGCTAAATAGATGTCATTTTAGGAGCTGGCACATGAGATTGGTTCAGAGATCCACAAATACCCAAGTATCGAAGGCAAGACTGATTGACGGAACCAATAATCGAATGTCAATATTCTTAAGTGCGCTAAAAGAAGTGGATTTGGTAAGTGGGTAAATGTTTTCATCGTAGATAATCATAGACACAGTTTTATTTTTCCAGTAAAGTTCCATCAATCAGTGAAAATGTTAAAATTGTCGGCTACGTCAATTAGCTTTACCGCCGTTGATAGAATTCTGTGGGCGTCTATGCAAGAGGTGGATTATTCTGACAACAAGTTTACTATTCCGATAAAGTCACTCATCGGGTTATTTATAATACATTCTTAAAAAGGGGGTGGAATTAAATGTACATTTGACAGCACACCCAAAAATTAAAAAAAAAAATTTAAATCCTTGAAATAGATTATTCAGAAGTACAATCAACTACTTTTATTTGAATATGTAGTTTTCAAATTTTGATATTAATTCAACCAACAAAATATGTAATACGTATAGGTACACAAGTAGGTATATTATGTTGATATCAACAATAACTTTTATTAGGTATTTCAAAAGATTCCAGTTAGAAATGCACCAGTTTAAATGTATATTCCAAAGGTAATGCAGAAATCATACATACTTGAAGTTGGATTTTGATCCACTGTGAATTTCCTTAAAACTATGTCATACAGCCTTAATATAAAAGTCACTGTATATTTTTTTGAATAATCTTTTCAATGAAAAAAAAAACTATTAAAATACATGTCTTTGATAATGTCGCAATGAAGCAAATATTTATTTACCTTAGGAAAATCTCCAAGCACACATTCTTCAAGAGCTTTCACAATGGAGAGGTTAATCAAAATAATGCAAGCTGAGAACATCGATGCTTCATATTAACACACATTATGTATTACCAAGCTACTGATTCATAGACCATGATACCATCCGGGTACACAAATATATACAAACCACACCATCCGCTGGATGAGGTTTTTAAGACTCTTTTAACTTAAATCTGCGGTGGTTACTTGTGGTTTAAAGTTTTTAGATCATCAGAGAATGTTGGTGAGGTGATTGATTGTCTCATATATTTTGCCAATTGAATACTTTCCATCCTTATAATGCTAAGAGAAGGTAAAAATAATGAATATCAGGTGTAGACAAAACATGTAACACCTGTCCGGCCTAACCCTGTAGAAGGTATGTGTGTTGAGCATTGACTACAATAATACTCTAGAGATTTCTTCATAATTATGTTTACAAAAAAACCATCAAATTAGAAATTCATTTGAAAAAATAGCCATATTAACAAACAATTTAATGAATCAGTGAAAAAACATTGGTCCTAGACATACACAGATTTATGGCTCTTGATTCTATCCCAAACAAAGTGGCAAGCACTCATCGTGTCATCGCACTGTCACGCTGGTAAGTATCCAAGATTCTTTCTTTGAAGGAACAGATGAATTTCAGTGAATGCTGGTCGTTCCCTCTGGTCCCTTCGCCAGCATTCGCGCATGAGATCGTAGATGTCTCTCGGGCACGAGGAGGCCCGTGCAAGTGGCCGAAATCGCCCGTTGTCTCGCCGCAGGTGCGCCAGGTTCTCCAGTACCTGCGTGTCGGAAAGGTGTTCGTAGGGCGCCTGGCGGCACGAAGTGAGGATCTCATCTAGCGTCACGGCAAAGGCCCACACATCCGTCTTGGTGGTGTACTTACCCAGAAACACTGACTCCCAGGCCATCCAACGGATTGGCAGAGGAAGGTTCCCATCCACTTTGTAATAGTCCGCAACATACAGCTCACTGTCAGTGCCGAAATCCGAAATCTTGATCTGATATGCTTGTCCCATGAGACAGTTTCTGTAAGAAGCAAACATAATAATAATAATAATAATTGGATGATTTGTATAGCGCCGTTTTTGTCAAAAATCACCTCAACATGTATAAAATTATGTGGAAATCTACCTTAGACCAATTTTAAAAAGCCATATGAAGCGGCAAAATGCGGCCGGCCAGGAAATGGTGCACGTGCATATAAGGGGTTATAGTCACCTAGCGGCCAGGTCCCGGTGCACGAAGTTGAGCGACTCGAGGTACTTCATGCCGGCGGCCACCTGCTCGGCCAGAAACAGCAGTGTGGAGGGTTCCAGACTGCGGCCGGCCAGGAACTGGCGCAGGTCTCCGGGCTCCAGGTACTCCAGTACGGCGGCCAGGGGCTCATTGGGCTCTCCCCGTCGGCACGCGCCCAGCACACGTGCCAGCCGCTCGTCCTCCAGGGCCGCCAGGATGCGCAGGTCGCGAGAGAACTCCTCCCTGACGACAAACACGCATATATATAAATATCTACTATATTCGGGACTAATAATTACTGTTGCCGGGACTTGATGTTTTTAAGAAAAACCAGTACCTGGGAATAAATTTAAATAAGGATGGCAAAATACCAATTTATTAAATGGGTGCTTTTATTTTAACGATAACTGGTAAAATCATGGTAAGAAATATGTAATTTAAAAAAATGAATTCTTTATTCTCCTTTGTTGTAAAATCGTTTTGCTTTAAATATGATTTATTTTAGAGTAACGTATTGTTAATATAAAATGTGGATATACTATTTACATCTATAAAATATATTAATTATCTTACTTTTGCTTCTCCGATGCATCCTGAGTCAAGAATTTCACAGCCACCAATCGCTTTTCCAGGCAAACGTTAGATCCATATTCTGGTATCCCATCAGCTTCTGCCACATAAACCTGAAAGGTGATGATTACCATCAATATAATAGGATCACTCAGTAAATACCAGTCTCAGAACAGAGATCGTCTAGTGAGGCGGGTTATGTAAATGTTCATGTATTCATATTTAACTTCAATAAACACCTGGGTAGCCGCCAACCAAACTTAATGAGATTGACCATCAAGTCGTAGTACCGATATTGCGGTAATTTATTATCAAAATATAAAGTCTAAACTTCTTTTTCTGACTGTCTCAGCTCCTTCCAAAAACTTAAATTCAGTCCTCTTCATTATCCAGATGTTTACTTTGTATGCTTTATTCGAGTCTCGATAGCCTCCATACAAAGCTTTGGCAAAACCGTTACTCTAGTTTGGATTCCTAGCCATGTTGACATTGTGGATATTTCTTGGCAAAACAAGGAGCATCCAATCCGATCATTACCGTCATAAACCACACCCCCTTATCTGACATTTTTTCGATCCTTAACTGTCCTACCCATACAAACGTTAGTGATATGGCCGCTATATTATCACCCGAACGCAACAAGCCGTATCCCGTATGTTCAGGTACAAAAAAACTATACCCGAAACGCACAAAACATTCCTATACGTCAAGTTTGTTCATGCGTCATCTTGTTTAGTATTTCGAGGTCAGCCGAAGCTAACGGATGTGTTCGGGTATTTTCGTCTCTCCTATACAAGTTAGTATTTTGTTAACACATATTGTTATTGCAAAATCTAATGAAAAAAAACCTGATGTTTTTTTACATCCTTTTTGAAAAATAACCCAAAGGACGGGCGGTTAAAGATAGATCCCTCAATGTTTGGTAGAGTACGAGGTGTGTTCAAAAGAAAAGGTGAATTTTGAATTTTCGCGGGCTGTGTACATTCGATTATCGATTTTTTTTTTTTTTTGTTGGTACACATATGTTTATCATATGTTAACATTATCAGCCATTTTGGATTAGTGGTTTGTTTTTGACAACTGGAAGGGTTAGTCACGTTTTTGTGTACAAAAGCTTTACAGAAGGCCGAGAAGATGTTAATGACGATGAGCGTCCTGGAGTTGCAACCACGTCAACAAACGAAGAAAACATCGAAACAGTGTAGAAAATGGTTTTGAAAAATCGTCGAATCACTATTAGGGAAGTTGCAGAAGATGTTGGCATATCAATCGGCTCATACCATGCAATTTTCTCTGATGTATTGGGCATGAAACGTGTGGCAGCGAAGTTTGTTCCGAAATTGCTAAATTTTGAGTAAAAGCAACGTCGCATTAGTATCATTCAGGAGTTGTTGAATGACGTCAACGACGATCCAGATTTGCTCAAAAGGGTCATAACTGGTGATGAAACGTGGGTATATGGTTATGACGTCGAAACCAAGGCCCAATCATCCCTATGGAAGCGGCCAGAAGAGCCAAGACCGAAAAAGCGCGCCAAGTTCGATCAAATGTGAAGATTTTGCTCACTGTTTTCTTCGATTACAATGGGGTGGTGCATCATGAGTTCTTGCCAACAGGTCGTACGGTTAATAAGGAATACTACAATGAAGTTATGCAACGTTTGCGTGAAGCAATACGGCTCAAACGATCGGAATTGTGGAAAAACAAATCATGGATCATCACGATAATGCACCAGCTCACACATCAATGCTTGTTCGTGATTATTTGGCCAAAAACAACACCGTAATCATGCCTCAACCACCATATTTGGCTCTCTGCGACTTTTTCCTATTCCTGAAACTGAAGAGACCAATGAAAGGAAAGCGTTTTGCCACAATTGATGAGATAAAGTCAGAATCGAAGAACGAGCTGATGGCCATACCGAAAAGCGCATTCCAGAAGTGCTTCGAGGATTGGAAGAAGCGCTGGCATAAGTGCATTATATCTGAGGGGGATCACTTTGAAGGGGAGAAAATGGATATTGATGAATAAATAAATACTTTTCGAAAAAATACGAAATTCACCTTTTCTTTTGAACACACCTCGTATTGTCGCATTGCTAGTCAATCTAAGGGAGCCTACTATGTCTTGATATAAAGGGCTATCCCATTAAAACCGTAGTATCAACAATTCCTCTATTTTTCCAAAAAATAAATTTCATCACTTAACAGGGAGAGGGACCTCGGAGAGTTATTATTTATAAATTCAAAATAATGAAAATATTATTGTGCAATACGATAAACATGATGTTTTTAAACAGAAAATTTTTTATTACGTTTTTTTTTATTTGCATGGGCTTAGCATTATCAAAATAAAATCAGAAATATTACACATTTCTGACCGTTCTACGCATGTTTTACAAAAACATTTAAAGAGCTTAATATCCTTAAAAAATTCTGTGAAGGCTTTTTTTTAACATGTCGATAAGATAAATTAAAAAAAGAACAGTATGTAGTTTAATTTTTCATAAACACTATGTAACTTTAATGTTTTTTTGAATTTTTTTTAAAAGTGGATTATAAATATTTTGTTAAGTTTATTTACAAAAACGCAACGAGAAAGGATTAAAAATATTTTTCTCCACTTTAAAATCATATTCATATTTTAAATATTTTGTAAAACATACAATAGGACGGGCAGAAAAAGTAATATTTCTGATTACAATTTGATAAATGCTAAGCCTAAGTAAATTTATAAAATATTTACTAAATATTTTTCTATTTAAAAACATCATGCTTATCGTATTGCATAATAATACTATCAATATTTCTAAATAATAAATAATTCTGCTCTGCGTCCCTCTCGCCCTTATTCAAATGAGAATTGGACATTGCTCCGTTCCTAATTTTCCCAAAAATTCACGTGCTTGATTCCTCACATTGTACTTTTTGTGGTCTAGAAGAGGAAACATTAGATCACATATTTTGTGGTTGTCCCTTTCCATCAAGCCTTATCTATAATTGCCTCCCCTCCATTCAATATCTCATCTCTTCTGAGTCTGAACTCGACTTCAATCTTTCATATTGAGTAGCTCAATTTCAAAAGCTATTTGGACCGTTTTTTTAAATTTGAGAGCTACTGCGTTCGCTATGACAGTTTCTCTATGAAAATTACTATTTAGATGTTTTAAACAATTTAAGGTACCTCTTGAGGTACTCAATTGTGAAATTTGTCCATTAAAATAATAATAATATGTGAATAAATTCGCCTTCCCTCTCTCCATAATTTGAAATGATGGCCACGAACACTCTTGGAGGGTGAAAGCCAGAAAAATTAAAAAATATTAATTGGTACATGGACATTTACCAACCGCTACTCTAGGTTATTCAAGTAGCTTGTTGTCAGAGCATGGTGACAATATGACACAAGTTACAAATACGTAAGGCGAATAATTAAAGTCTATTAAAGACTCTCTTACCGTTCCAAAAGCACCCTCTGAAAGTTTAGAAAGCATCCGGAGACGATGCCTCGGAAACTCCGGCACCGATGTTTGTTCCAGTCTTCGTTTCAATGAAGCTAGAATCTCAGATTGAATGGGCGACTGAAATAGAAAAAACATAGATTTCATTTTATGTAATTATTACTTATCAAGGTGAGGAGGAATTTTGCAAACAAGTATCTGTGTCACAGCGCACTTGAGGTGATTTTTCATAATGGCACTATAATAATAATAAAATATGAAATATCTGGGGGTTATTTTAGATTCCAGAATGACTATCTCTAAATACAAGCATGTTATAAAGAAAATCGCCAAAAAAGTCTCACTACTAGGAAGGATAAGAATATATATCAGTGTAGAATCCCAAACAATATATATGGTAATGCCATCATTTACATTTTTTTTATATGAATACCGCACAAGAGTCCCAACTGCTCCCAACCGTCTGGAGCTAGTGAGACTATGGCATCCCCGATTGGGGAATGTTGTGAGGCTGAAGGTATTGGGGAGGGGAAGGAGAAGGGGAAGAGGAAGAGGAAGGTGGGGAAATACCTGGCTTTTTCTTTTTTTACGGTAACTCCACACAGGAGACCCTGAAGGAAATAATTTCCCTCAAGACCTACATCATCTAAAGGCTATTCAGCTCTGGTCACCAAACATGGCTAAAAGCCAATTCAAGCAACGTTTCAATTCTGAATGGTGGTCCTTCACCAGGGCGATACTGAGAGTATCTTCCACTCTGGAAATCATTGTTCCTGATATTAATTATTGTAGCAGTATTTTGTTATTGCCAAAAGAGGAGGATTTTAGAAAACTAACAGTTTTGAAAAATAAAGCCGTGTGAATAATTTTAAACAAATATTCCAAAGTAAAAAAAATGCTAAGGGATCTAAACATACTGACTTTTAAACAAATTATATACTTAAATGTAATAGATTTTCTCTTTAAAATGTTTAACGGCCAACAAAATTGTATGGGATTTCAGTAATCTCAACACATTCCGGAATAGAGAATAAATTAAATCATTCTTTAAAACCCCTATGACTTCTCCAATCTTGACAGACAAATTTCGGGAAATCAGTCAAATATGAGTCATAAAGTTATGAAATAAGAATGCAAGATGTTTACCTTAGTGATGGAGCGTGACCTTCCAGAGTGCTGGCTCTCCCTGTCAGAGGCGGGGGCTGGGGGCGGGGGGGGCACCAGTGGCAGCAAGGGGGCAGCCCCTATCTCCGGCACAGCATAGTCGTATGTGGAACCATCTGGCGTACAAATCAGAACATTACATATAACCGATATGAGAAGATCTTCACTTCCATTCTTTTGAATATTCACGTGCACTCGATGAACACGAGCTATGAACCGAGTCAATTGCTAGGTACTTATTTATTTGATTATAAAAATGATTGAATTGAACACTCACCCGACATACAAGCGTTAGAGTCATCGGCACCCATGTCCCTCATCTCCATGACAACTGAGCTATAGCTGTAGTAAGGAGCGTACTTCAGTGCCTGGTACGGCTCCCTGTAGTCATCCATTTTCACGTCTATCCCATAGTCGTTCTTTGTCTTCTTAATGAGAGGGACGGGCAGAGTAGACATGTCGCCAGAGTTGCCGCACCGCGAGTCTCTGGTGTAATCCTCCATGTCGTCGAGCCTGCAAAGCCTTGTTGAATGAGATATATTGTGGGGAAGAAACTAAGGCCTCCTGCCGATCAGTAAACCTCCTACAGGATATTGCTTACATGGGTAATATATTCAAAGCTTTTTCACTAATTGGCGGGTTATATTTTGACTGGCCAGTGACTGAGTTGATATCGTGTCTGGGTCCTACCCAGACGTCGTGAGTTCAATTCCTCGGCGGGCTAATTCCTTTATCACGACACAAGCAACATCTTCGGCTTACGGTGATGGTAGTAGGAGATTTTCAAATATTGTAAGGTTATTCGGAACCCGAGAATGTTTGTCTTTCTTTAAAAATAAATAAATAAATACAGTGTGAAAGATGAAGTTTGAAGTACAGCTTTTTATTTTTTTAACAGGAACTATTCTTAACGGCCAGTTGTTTGACGGACCATCACATTTGAAATCATCACAGTCAGTTATATACCTATAGGATATGTTGTTCTTCTCGGCGCTCAAGTGTTGCCCGGCAGCGGGGATGGTGGCCTTGGAGGCGAGGGGGCTGGCGAAGCACTTCCTTCGGCGGTGGCGGTTGACGATGAGGAAGATGGCGAAGGCGAGCAGCAGGATGACGGCCATGAGCACGCAGATGACTACGGCCAGGTAGGTGGAGTCCTGCTGCTTGACCGTGGACACGGGCGGACTGGGGCGGCCGGTGGTCTCCTCCCCGGTGGCAGCCGGCAGCGCTGCGCCTGACTCCACTGAGAAGTTACCATGGGCCACATCTGCGCAACAAGCATTCCACATATTTACACCAATGTATTCATTTTTACATGAATACCACTACCATTCAACAGAATTATACTAATCAAATGGCATACTAGTATTATATTATAAAGAGATTGATATTTTGTGGTTGAAATGTTTTTCCTAGGAAAATATGTAATAAAACACCCCCGATAAGAATAACAGTAAAAGTGATATAAAAAAAGTTATTGTTTTATTTTAAATTATAATGTCACATCACAACGTATCTACTTCATATGCAAATACATTTTTTATTTTATTAAGATAAGCATACATATAATGTCAAAAACGTGCCTTGTAGATAGCATTAGTCAAGTTTTTCATATTAACATTCACACTATCCGTTTTTCTATGGACCCAAACGGTTATAAATGTACATGGCTACAAGCAATGGCAATACAAATGTTTGTTTCTAATGTCACTGGCTAGAAGTGATTTTGTAATCACAGCATGTTTTTGATATTGTGTGTACATAGATACTTTAATGATATTAATAAGACTAAAAAAAAAAACAAATCACCTTTCATAAATAAACGGTTGCTACGAAACAAATGTCATTGCAGAAAATATAGTGGTTTATATTTGTATTAATATATGATGATTTACTCATAAAAACTTTGTTTTTTAATGTGGGTAACTTAAATTAGTAGTGTTCTACTGCACAAAGCTGGGAATGACAACAAGAAGAAATAGACATAAGAGACGAAAAAGAAAAACAAAGGTATTGGTCTTGCGCATTACCTGTCCGTTTAATTTTAGGAATAAATCAATGAAATTGTAATGTCATTGGAATAAATAAATAACTGAAATAATGACATGCATAGTTGTATTAATTATTAATTTATGTTTTATTTAGATGGGTACCAAAGCACGGAAAAGAAAAAATAACAAGAAATACCAGAAAGAAGTGAAACGTAAAGTCACTGATTCAATTGCAAAGAAAATGGTTGACAATTTATTATCCAATATGCTAGAGACGTTACAGGGTAAAAATTTAAAAAAATGCATATTTCACGCATTTATAATAAATTCCACGTTGTGATGGAATGGGTGCTGACAGAGCTGGAGAAAATTATTGAATAGAGGGCTTTACACGTACGCTTTGGAGTGAGCGTTCCGAGTGCCGCTCCAGACCCCGGGCAGAAAAATCCCTCTATGGACTGTGCTGCAAACCGTTACCCTACTTTAGCCGACTTTATTTTTTTGCGTGCGGCCTGGAGCGCTGCTCGAGATGCATTCTCTGAAGGGTACGTGCGGGAAAGTCTTATGTGTATAATCGTCTCCTTTCAGTGTTTTTTTAGCTATTTTTATATAATATTCACTCAGGAATGGTTGTTCCTTATTATTTGTAGCATTTGATCACTTAATCTGATTGCAGAGTCTTCTGATTCCTCTGGAACAAGCTCTTCGGATAGTAGTAAGGGAAGGTCGCCACCCGAGGGTTTCAGTGACTAAAGTTCATTGATCGACCATATATATTTTGCCATTTCAAATTAATAATTGTCGACAAAACATAATTTTTGCAAAAATAAATTATGTAACTTAAATCAGCGCCCTTTTATTCAACATGAATTGTGTGGGATGATTTGTTTTGAATTAAAGCTTGAAAATTACAAATAACTATAGAAACAGCGGGAGAAGCTAGCTTTCACCATACTATTGAATCTTAAAAATGCACTGAATGAACTTACGTCTTGCTAACACACCATCAAGTGAATCAGACAATTAAATATGTTGTAGGTTTGACGTCTGTTTTCCCATCTGCCTGAACGGTTTAGTGGCATGGGGTTATGTTGGTTGTATTTTTTTAATTCAATGTAAACCAAATTTAATAATGTTATTATTAAGTTCTGCAAGCATTTTTAGTTTTTATTATTGTGACAGCTGTTCCGGCGTTCAAGGCCATTTTCAAACTGCAATTAATCCACATTGTGACAACTTCTGTCTATGATTTTATTTACTCCCCTCCCCCCTCATTCTAATTTGGACGGGTTTTTAAAAATAATGATTATCGGTAAAACTGATTTAGTTTAGTAAAATTCTCTATTCTGTTATGTTTGTGGCTGTTTAATTAAGCGATAGCTCTACTATCAGATTGTGCTCTCAGCGGCAGAAGCATACAATATATTAGAATTCAACTTACCAGAGTCGAACACCACTTCGCTGATCATTATCCAGCGGGAGGCGAATGTGAGCTGCAGCTTGACGAATCGGCCGACCCTGTGGTGAAGTTTGATGGACACATTTCTGGATGTCTCGAAGATCCTGTCTTCGACATAGCTGTATGTGATCGGTTCTCCGGGGAATACCTTCCCTCCGACCGAGAAGAGGACACTGGCCTCTGCAAACACCTACAAAAACATATTATTTATAATAATTTTATAGGTAACTGGAGATTGAACTGATTGTATACCAATGGAATAGACCAAATTTGGTTCTCCGGGGAATACTTTCCCTCCGACCGAGAAGAGAACACTGGACTCTGCAAACACCTACAAAAACATATTATTTATAATAATTTTATAGGTAACTGGAGATTGAACTGATTATATACCAATGGAATAGAACAAATTCGGTTCTCCGGGGAATACTTTCCCTCCGACCGAGAAGAGGACACTGGCCTCTGCAAACACCTACAAAAACATATTATTTATAATAATTTTATAGGTAACTGGAGATTGAACTGATTGTATACCAATGGAATAGACCAAATTTGAAGGCTGCGATGGTATTATGGTACTTCAACAAAATTACACTCAATGGAGTCTGACATAGGCAAACACACCAAAATAAGACAAATTAATTTCACAACGTTTTATTTGATTTCTGTTATTCAGTGTTGATCACACAAAAACGCACATCCAAAGTGCTTCAGGTTTATGTAGACATAATCATTGGTCTAGGAAATTACATTGGAAGTATTCCCATACATTGGTGAACAGTAAGGAACTCCAGTGAAAAATATAATGGTTTCAAAAACATGTATTCATATAGATCAGCAAACACCGATTCAGTACACATTTGAATTACATTCTTGTTAACTGATATAATGATGTATGTATTGTTTTATAAATACATTATATTACTGCACCATAACGTTTTTTAAACATATACAAAGTAATTGAGTTTGAATTAAAGATTAGACATTTATTACTTCTTTGTTATAATTCATCCAGTTAAATATTCCTCGCCGAGTCTCAGAAACAATGAATTGCTTTTCCTCAATAAACACTTTACTAATTATGGGTACCATTCTCCACTGTCCAGAATGTCGAGACTTGTTAACTTAAGCCGGGCCTTGAAATTTTTGGTAGCAGTATAAATGATTTTTATTAGTCCTTACGAAAATAAACTTCAAAGAATATCATTTAATCATGGACTACTGAAACCTTGTTCAGGCTTTGTTCTCTTGAATGTATATTTTTGTTATTGTTTCATTTACGTATTACATAAATATGTGCTGTTATTTTTCTGTAGTTCTTGTTTATCTCATTTCCTGTGGTGTATTTCAATCACATGTATTTATTCTTAAATTAAAAAAAAAAAAAAAAAACAAAAACATTAGCCATTCATCTCACTAGGACAGTCCTGTGTTGAAATGAGCAGCTTTTCAATTTTAGTGAAACGACATATCATAATTTTTTTTTTTAAATAACACCAAAGTTATTTAGAATATAAAATCAACGGTAAATCTTTAAGTTGGGCCGCACATTTATAGATTACAACAATAATAATTTCATTGCAACCCAAATAACTATCATAAAGTATTTGTTTTCCAATTAGCCACAATCATAGAATGACCATATTTTTGTTTACAAAAAATAGTGAGTAAATAATAATCAGAAAATAGTAATAAGTAAATAATAATGCATGAATAAAAATAATAATAATAAATAAATAATAAAAATTAAATAATAATGAGTAAAACTATAATAATAAAAAAAACAATAACAACATTACAAACAGTGTATTTTGTGTAATTGGACAAAAAAATAGTTTAGAATTTCGTTAAAACAACGTGCCTAAGCTAAAATCGTTAATTTAAATTCAAATATTTGAAATTTCGAAGGCCGACTCAATGTTGCAAAAAACATTCAGAGTAACGTTTTAAAAAAATAAATGAAGAGCGTAACAAAAATGTAATTTCCACATACGAGTAGGTAGGGAGCAGTGGTGTGAAATGCTTTGTCCAAATGTAGGCTATGCATAGTTTTTCAAGTGATGTTTGAAAATAGTCATTTTATTATCATCTTCCGCCGATTGTTGTGGCCAAATGGATAGATGAGCGTATACTCGTAAGTTCCTTATCAAATTCATGGAAAAAAATCACTTTGGTCAGAAAATTGACGCCTTTTTAAATTTCTTCTTTGGGTAGGCCCAGCTTTTCAGCCTTTATCGACTGCACGCCACTGGCAGTGAGCTAAAATCACGGGATTGTTTCCGTATGCTCAGTAGAAAAGTCTATTCCCTTGATTTCTTCTAAGAATTTTTTTAAATAAAAAATTGTATCGAACCAGGTGGTACCTCAACAAACAAAACTTAAATAAAGACGTTAAAAATAATTGTGAGCATCTGAGAAGGACTGGTTGGCCCCTTGCTACTGGTAACAGTGCTAACTGCTAACCAAGTAATGCATTCTGCTAGGAAACCCTTCTCGGTATATCCGCGCTGTATTTTAGCAACTTTACGGCCCAAGGAGAAGGCCTGGCGTGAAATTGCCAGGTAAATAATAAATAAGACAGATAAAAGGTGGGGGTCGCCAGTACTCGGTATGTACATTCTGAAAACATGGGTACATATAATTATAAGAATAGACTGGGTCTAAGGAATGGCTCAAGGCTTAAGGAGTCACACAGAGTAAAGGATATCTATTAACCGCCCTGCCCATACAAACGTAAATCAATCTTAATAATAACATTATTAAATTCGATTTACATTAATTTGAAAAAAAAAAAAATTAAACGAAGTTCTACGAATTAAACACAAAAACAATTAATACATACGAACGTAAGTCATAAGGCCGCTATTATCACCCGAACGCAACAAGCCGTATCCCGTACGTTCAGGTACAAAAAAAATACCCGATACCCACAAAACATTCGTATGCGTTCAGTTTTAGTATTTCGAGGTCAGCCGAAGCTAACCGATGTGTTCGGGTATTTTCGTCTCTCTCCCATACATGGTATATTGTAAACACGTATTGTCATTGCGAAATCTAATGAAAAAAAAACACGATGTTTTTTTACCTACTTTGTGAATAATAACCCAAAGGACGGACGGTTAAAAAAAACTAATAATTGGAACATCTGATGCACGCACGTGATTTATTGCCGCTTGATTAGACATATCCTCCTTACAGCATCCCCGAAGAAGACAAAGACAAGAGGAGACCGGTGGTTCAGTGCGTAGTTTATAAAAAAGCGGTTTCGATCATACCTGAACGTCCTTCGTGAACTGGTTGTTGCAGAATATATGCACCGCCGTGAATTCCCTGACGGTGTCGAACTCGAAGGTGATGTGCACGCGGTTGGCGCGCGTGTCGTTGCGCCAGCCGACCCAGCCTGCGCCGCCTGCTGCGCCTCCTACCGTGCCGCCCACCGTGCCGCCCGTGCCATCCGCCGGGAAGCGCCCGTCCGTCAGCAGGCCCAGCCCGCGGCGCAGCTCCTTCTCCCAATGACCGTCGTACGTGGCGTCGAACATCTCCCGCCCGCTGGTGCGTTTATCACCTTGCGGCATTGAGTAGCTGATGACCCCGTCTGGAGAATCGACATAATCAACCGTTAAATATAACACAAGATTACTGAGTACATGTCATTTACCCAAACAATAGTATAGAAGGTCATACCATTTCTGAAGCACCCGTAGAGCTCCACTCTCATGCAGACTGTCCTGCGGTGGTAGCTGTATGGCAGGAACCTGACCTTCGAGGCCCAGAACGGGGGTTCGAGCTCTTTCTTGGATTCCAAGTACGTGTTTGTGTTTCCAGTGATAACCTGCAACAAACAAATACAAATATTAAGCAATCATCAATAAAAATACATCGATTGCAAGTAAGCAGGTACTGTGTCAATGGCAATGTCATCTTTTTTAAATTTAATTCTCTATTCCTTTTAAAAATTTTACAAAATTTACATTTTAAGGCATTTTTAAAGATAATACAGGATGTACAACATCCAAAATAATTACATATAAAAAAAGAAAAAAAAAATGAAGGTAGACATACATAATCTCACTAAATTATATAAGTAGCAACAAAGCTTTATGTATACGCAGCTTCATTGATGCTAAATATGTCGATATCCGAAGTGATTCTATTTAACAGCAAGATTGCCCTCCCCACAGGCATGACCATTGGCAAGTTGGTCCTGCAGGCCGGGAGATAAAACAGTCTATGCTGTCGGTGACGGAGATAACCATCGGGAACCTAGAAATGAATGCTCTCCATGATAGCTGAGTTTTAGAACCATCCGCGAATCAGTCTGAAGAAATGTGTAACAATGTGTACATCCCTTCTGACCCGCAGATGGTTCATTCCGAGCATACCTAAGAGAAAGTCGGTAGGATAGAGCCGCGGGTGGTAGCCATACTCCCTCAGATAGAGAAATCTTAAAAAAATCTTCTGAACTCTCTCCAACATGAGGGAATACTTCACCTGACGTGGGATCCAAACCACCGAGCCACTCTCAAGGCTACTCCTTACTAGTGAGTTATATAATATTATGGGAACCTGAGTGACTTTAAAATTCCTTGCAGTATGTAGGACGAAACCCAGCATTTTAATGAAGTACTACAGGTCACTTCAATATGAGCATGAAATATCTTCATTTATTTCCCATATATTTCGAGTCCCAGTTGCTATTTTGTGTACTTTCGGTTTCGTGTTTCATTTTGAGAGTTGTTAATAGTGACTTTATGACTTTAAAAAATAAATAATTTTAATACATTTGATACAAAAAAAATAAATTATATAGAGTTAAGCCAAATCTAAACATTGATAAATTAAACATTCTTCGAGGATAGGCTGCAATACAGCTTGTATACATTATGACCCAACCAACGCTAGTCCCAGTAAGGCAGTGCCTGTTCTAAGAAACTGAATGAACGTAAATTGAACTGGTCTCAATAGCTAAGTTGGTTAAGCGGTTACCCCGGATAGGTAGAGGTCCTGGGTTCGAGTCCCAGATGCGACTGAAATCTTTTTATTTTCGGTTGTTTTTTCGGTTTCGTGGTTCATTTGGGATGTGTTAATATTATCTTATTAAATGATTAAATATTACAATGAGGTTTACAAACTTCAATAAGTTATAAAAAATAATTGAATAACATTTTTATTTCTTGATTTTCTTTTGTATTGCAAGGACATTTTTGTTTTTGTTTTGGCGAAATTTTAAGTTAATTTGGGTGACTTTAAGCTCTGTAATTGTTGTTCAATATAAAAAAAACCTATTATTAATGAAAGAAATTAGAGTACTCATGAACAAAACAACTATTTTATGATAATGTTAATGCTCAATACTATTATTATTCCTTAATTTGAAGTTTCTAAAAAGGTACATACTTTTATTACTTGTGTTTAGTGGTTTATTATTAATAAAACATAAAAATATGTACGGAAAAGTACATCCCTTTTTTGAAATTTTACCTTCTAACCTCAAAACTTAGATTTGGAGCGTTTTGGCGAGCTTTAATAAATTGAAAACTAACTTTAGAAAAATAAACTAAATACACGGGTATTTAAGTTTGAATGCCATTATAGATAAAAGAAAAAAATCCATATTCTAATAAATGGTGGAAAACCAAGGAGTTTAATACATGCTTATTAAAAAAATGTTTAGAACCACCAATTTATTTTAAATTCATCACCGACCGGTTTCGCTCATCTCTAGTTTCGCCAGGTAAAAAAAATCCAAATTTAATTTTAATAAAAGATGGTGAAGATTTTTAAAAATTATTAAATAATGCAATGTATACCTAATAGATAAATGTCGAGAAAATAGTTTAATTTGTATTACCACGAACCGAAACGGACTACTTGCTTTATAAGACGGCCCAAGCTAGCGTAGCAAGTAGAGAACATCTTAACCTATAAATTCTCTTAATATAAAAAGTAATTGTTTTCTACGTAAACTTAATACGTGTTCTTTATATATATGCTTTTATACAAAAAATATATTTCTTATAAGTAAAATATAAGTATTTCTTATACAAAAAGTAATTGTTTTCTACGAAAACTTAATACGTGTTCTTTATATATATGCTTTTATACAAAAAATGTATTTCTTATAAGTTGCATTACAAGTATTTTACAAAATAATTAATTAATTTGTATTCTTGGTCGTGAATACCTTATCAGAAAAGAGGAGTTCTTGTGCCTGATAAGGAAGCCACGATTCTTAATTTGGTAGGTACATAATGTTTAATTTCTCCTACATCTCCAACCTCGTCCGCTGGACACAAAGCACCCTCCGTCTCTGCTCAAATTTTATCTTATACCCTCCATTACCTTACTGAGCGGGCTTAAATATAAGATTGCTAGCAGCAAGTGCTGCTAGCACATAAAACAGAGTTTACAATTATTTGAAATAAAAATAAATAAAAGCCCTACAGTAGCAATAGGCAGCCCGCTCACTGGGCAGAGAAGATTATCTCCACATTATGCACCTCTAACCACATTTGACACAGGAAGAGGGAGAAATGTATCCTGGCTCTGTACACAAAAAGTTAAGTAATTATTCCCCTCAAGTCCATGCACCCTTTTAGTAGTAGAACTGCTCTATTAATACATGTGCATTAAAGCTGCCCGGAAGCGGCTGTACTAGCAATTAAAGGAGCGACTAACTTTACCACTGCTCGAGGAATCTCCCTCAACAAGGAAATGCGCAATTAGTTGTTTATAACGTAACAGAATCGATTAATATTAAATGCGATCACTCTGCGCCATTTACAGAACTTATTTGAAACTGAAATGGCCGGATCCGAATATTCAGGTGCTTCCCAGCCTTGCCAGCGAATGCGAATGGAAGAAGAAGTCGGGGACGCCATAGGAAGACATAGCACAATAAAGTGTATCAAAAGTGCGCCCCACTGTAGAATTTGGCAGCCGCTTCTGCCGATCCGGTAATTTCCCCCCATACGCAAAAGAGTCTGCAATTCAATTCGTACCACGATAAACATACCGTGTCTTTTTTACGTGCGTTCAAAACTGTTCTGTTTTATCAGCGCGGGGGAGTGCAATGTTAAAAGTGCAGCAAAAACCCGCTACAGCAGGTGTTAATCTGATAGTCAAAAATTATTATTTTGATCAATTTGCAATGTTTAACCCGTGTCAGAGATGTACCAGATGAGTAAAAATTACTATTTCTATTTTTGTCGTGTATCGTAATATACGGAGACGCGTTATTATTAATACTGTAAGATTATTTTTATCTGGTTGGAGTGTTGAACCTATGTTTTTAAGATGCCAATGCATGCTTCGACTGTCGCGCCAGAGTGAAGTGAAATCCATTAACTAAGTAGAAGTGTCTGTGCTTTATACCCGTCCGTGTCTTTTTAGGGCGACGGGAGAGATATAGCTTTTTATACCGCGCCACCAGATTGCTCGCTTTACCTGGTTTCCGTGCCCGGTGCCTGTATTGATCGCCTCACCTAAAAAGGCAACGTTTCGCGGCCCGAGGAACGTGATTCACCTGCTGCTGTTCCTTCCCGTGCCTATAGCCTGCGTATCAGGGTTGGCATGATTTTCCCCGACATGAAAAACCCAGTGGGTTTTTACGGGGATAATTCAAATGCGGTTTTTTTTTCAATAAATAAACATATAAAAACAAAATTTAACAATATGAGCTAAAAAAACAAACACTTTTTTTCATTTATATATATATAAGTACTGTAGTAATTATGGGTGTGTTGGTAAACCAATTGGTTGGTTTACACTCTTATCTCTTGAATATTTCCTACTTAGTGTTCTTATGCTACAATAGTAATATATTTTACATATTATTATCTAAACACACCCATAATTACTACAGTACTTATATATATATATAAATGAAAAAAAGTGTTTGTTTTTTTAGCTCATATTGTTAAATTGGCTCATATTGAAAATGTAACCTTCTGGGTCACAGGAACTTTTGAAGAAGCTACGGTTGTAGCGAAACCCGGTCGGCGATAACTATACAAAAATAAAAGTAATGTCCAAAATGTCACTATTTTATTTTAAACTTATAATGTAACATCGCAAAGTTACCGCTTCATACGTAAATATTCTAAAACTATTTAATTAAGAAACTAATATAATACTGTTGTTCATATTAAATTTACTATCCTTTTCCGTAAATCTTCAATACAAGCAATATTATTGAAATGTAATCAATAAACGCTAGTAAAAAGTTCAATAAATAAGGTCTTAATAGATGTTAATCTGCTAAAGTATTAGCAATTTGTACAGATCATCAAAATAGAAAATATATATTCACACCAAATACAGACTAACACCGAAACAACTCGACTGCACTTAAAACACCTCACCTTACTATTATTCTATTATTTTCATCAAGCACACCAATTTAATATTATGTAATTTAATATTTTGTAAATGAAATCCTAAGCACGAGAAATACCAGTGACGATATCATTATTTGTTATAAAAAAAACATTAATATTATTATAATTTATCTTGAAAATTACATCAAATTTGTATAATTTTAAATCGCACTCACTTACAGCGGTCATCCAATTAAGCCCGAGAAAACGCGAAAATGCCCTAAAAAATCCACTTAGAAAAACCACAGGATTTTTTTTACACCCTGGTTTTTGCCAACCCTGCTACGTACACTGAAGAGGTAAAACGACTTTAATGCGTTGTGGGCGTGTCTGCGTGCTCGGAGTCACCTTAATTTTGTTCAAAATTCACTTATCTGGGACCTAGGAGCCGAAAGGTCTAATACAAATTGGCGACAGTTTTATTTCAAATCGGTATTGATTACACTTCTAGGATTTTATGTTCAGTGGCTGCATATGACCAAACTATTAATAATTGAATTACTATAAAATAAACAATCATCAGATAAAACATAATTTTGTATTTCAAAGTTCAATGGCTCATAATGGAAGCGTCAGTGCGTTCTAAAAAGAGTTATGCTAAACTAGAAATTCTTTTGATGAGTGATTGTTATAGTGTTAGTACCCTATTTCTCGTATTCAGATGGCGGTGTATATATTGTTTAGGTGTGTGGGGATATACTCGTATGTGTATTACATGTGTATGTGTATATGTATATGTGTGTACATATATGTATATATGTCTACATATATGCATATATATGTACGTATGTGTTTACATGTGCATGTGCACCTATATGCACATGTGTGCATGCATGCACATATATAAAAAAGTTATGTATATTTTTATGATCTAATCCTTATGCATGTATTTTTTTTTGGAATAAAGTTATGAAGTTGTGAATTCTTGCTTGTCATTTGGGTGCCATAATTGATTTGACGCGAAAGTAACTATCTCCAAATAAAGAAACATTCATTTGAATATTTTATTTCATTCAAAACGTTTATTTTTTCAAAATATATCTAAATCATAAAGTTCTTAATTAAGTACCTACTCAAGTTTTCCATTTTGAAAATATTCTACCCAAAAAAACCTTCTTCTTTAATATGCAATCTGGATCTAACTAGAGTGTCATATCTATTGGCTAACCTAAACAAAACATGGCGGGTTCAATGTTTTTCATACTAATTTTAAAACGTTATAGCAACAGTTTTACATATTGGATTTCATTCAAACTACTCTCTAAATCTTCCCGGTACTAATAAGAACAAACTGTGCTATTTTCGGTCCATTAATTTTCGAGAAAATCGAGGACAAACAAAGAAAAACAAACTTACATTGATTTTTATATATACGAGTATATAGATTATGGCAAGCCACAAAGTAAATGGTTTTAACGAATAAATATATTACGTAGTACCAACAATATAGAAATGGGCAGGGTTACCCGGTCTTCCTGATACATCAGACCCACGGATTTAATATGCCTACCAAGGCGCCTCTTTGTAACGAAATGTCAGTTCTTATTTACCGGCACTAGTTTAAATAATATGTAGGTGGGTGAATTTATCTAAATCCAAAAAAGGTAAATCCCCTTTTTTATTTCCCCGTGTTTTTGCCTAATACAGTTTGAATTATTTTCCTTGCTCGCAAACATGGGACCTATTCAATAATATATACCCATCGTGCGATTTACAATAATCTGTCGAGTACAATAATTATTTAGTGAAATACAGTACGTGCGACCGCGTGTACTATTTACAGTGTGATTACAAACACGCACTTGGAGAGAGATACCCTCAAATATTTCACATGACTTAACAGTATAAGTTTCGTCGCCGTGCGTTTAATTAAAACATCTCTGCATATTTTAATTAAAAAATTCCTAGCCCACCCGAGCGCTCCGCCCCGCCATCTCGGGCCCCCAACCCCCCTCCGGTGACTCGTGTTTTCCGGCCAAATTTATATACGCTTTTATACCTTGGCGTTCAAAAGAAGAAAGTTGTATAAAAACATATGCGCCCCACAAGAGGAAGCTCGCAGCCTCTCCCCCCACACCACTCCCGCTGCTACCTGCCGCACACTCTGATTCTTCCCTCTCCTCTCTATAATCCTCCGCCCTTTCTAAACGCTTTCAAGAATCTGAAAAATGTGTCGATATGATTTTATGGCTGAAAGTGTCGAGTGATTTTTGGAAACAAACTTTATTTTTACCGTTAAGTTTTTAAGATGAGCAAAGCACTTCGAAAATTTTACATTTTTCGAAGCTTTTTGATATAAAAGTGATATTATTGAAATTTTCTTTCGATATTATAATACTTAGGTGGGAGATTAACGTCTGTTTTGTGAAGCGCGGCTCAATCACCTGTTGGACGGGCATTGTTCTGGAAGAGTTTACTTATTCATAAAGCAGGGACTACACAGCCTAGGTACGTATACGTTATAGAATATAACAGTATCAGTCATCGGCCATCGGCCATCGGCCATCGGCCATCGGCCATCGGCCATCGGCCATCGGCCATATACCGTCAGCCGTCAGCCATGCACGCCACCCGTGTCCCGATGAATGAGAATAGAGAGGTATGGGGTCTGGATTCATACTCGTATTGTGTGTTCGGTGCAGCGGGCCTAACCCTAACGCACCGTGGTCACGCGAGTTCTCCATTGATTTTCGAAGCACGTACGTTTCGGGCCGTATATTAATTTCCATGTTCAGGCACTCCCGCGAATGAAATGAGCTTTAAACTCTCTTATGGTGTTAATCACCTCGAATTAAATCAAGATAGATAGGTACACGAAGCCGAGTGTTCCTATATTACACTGTTAGTCACCCTAGGAATCAACACACTTTCTTCAAGGCTTTCGTACCTTTAGTGAGAATATTTAAATAAAGACCTAATGCTAATTGTTTTTCGCTGATTCATACAGAAGTCTGAAGCCTAAAGTGACTTGACTAAATCAATAGATATTTATTTCTACTGGCGTTTCCCCCTTGCACCCACCGGAGGTGATAGAAGTTTATTAATATTTATGCTTGCCTCAATTAATTTTTCTGTATTATTTTCTCATTTAAATTATAATTTGACAACTGTGATTGAATATTTTCGTAATATATTCATTGAAGTTACCCCCACATTTCAGTTAACCCGAACGAACCTAATCTAACCTAGTCCAAAATAACCTAATCTCACCAAACCAAACCAAACCTAACCTAACTTAACCTAAATCTTGAGGTTATCATAAAGTAAAACATAACTGACTAACCATTAGGCCGTTTCTCCGCAGGAGTAGGCAGAGAGGATGAACCGCCAAACAACTTGATCTTGTCATACACTTCTTGCTTCATTCATATTCAAACATCGTTTCGTACATTTTCTTTTGTTATTCCGACTTCTGACATGGCACGAGTCAAGTATTTGATTCACTTGATGATGCCATGTCTTAGCGTGCCGTCTTTCAATAGTTATTTATGTAGGTCACGTTCATTCCTCTAGTTGAGCAAACAAAAATGTTGTTTTTGCCAGATACGAACAAACATGGTAAATACAAGGTAGTCCTTGGTGTAATATTTCTTAACTATAAGTAAAAACTTACGCAACCAATAATGCAAAATTATATTAAAAGTGTTGTTTTACAATGTTTGAGTAATATTTTCAGGATCGCCACTTGAAACTAAGTAACATCTGGGAATTTTACGGAGTCAAGCAAATGTGTACCTTACTGAATTGCAAAACGTATGAAAAAGTGGAACAAATTCGAGTGATTTGAAAAAAAAATTAACTCAGAGGTTACACAAATGCCGATCACGCAATAATCGATCCTACTGTAGAGCGAGATGTGGGAGAACGCGAGTCAAAATCGAACGATCTGAAAAATAACCCCGCCGATGAAATTAGAGTATCAATTTATAGGACTAGTATATAGGATTGCTTGTTTTTTCAATAAAGCGCCCTGCCAGTAGATAAAGTAAGCTAATACGCAATCGAGAGGTAAAATGTCTGCTTTCAATAATTTGTTTACTACGCCCATTATATCTGTCTAGTCAAGAAGCTAGACTATATTTTATTGGCGAGGTGGTTGGATTTAATATTGCTGTTAAACTGGCGTCACAAGAGGGAACTATTCAATAAGTGAACCAATAATGGCCGTTAAATGCTTGCTAGTCAAATACAAATTTAGACGAAATAGATGTTTTATGTTATAAAGCAGTGATGAAAGACTCGCGACCCGCGGACCTTTTCGTATGGCCCACGTGACTTAACAAGTAGAGCAATGTTATTTGATGAAACTATTCAACTCTGGATAAAAATGTTAAATTATGTTGTTTACTTTAAAAATAATAATAATAATAATTGGACGATTCGTATAGCGCCGTTTCACAAATATTACTTCCTATTATTTATCTATTTATGTACAGACAGATACAGACAAACATACTTACCTGCAGCTGGCAGGTAGCTTTATTAGAAAATTTAAACATAGAGATGATATTTTTACAGTTGCTATTTTATCCTCATTTTTCTATCGATGTTGCATTTATTAGAAGATTGGTGGCATAAGAAGAATTGGTATTTATTTGAAATATTTAGGACTGAATAATATTTATAAAATGACCTTAAAAAGCGTAAAAAGTTTTTAATAGTTATATTTTTGTAATATTAATGTTTTTATAATGTTGATATTTTTAAAAGTATTGATGTTTTTATAATATTGATATTTTTATAATATTGATACTTTTATAATATTGGTACTTTTATAATTTTGATATTTTTTATGATATTGACATTTTTATAATATTATTTAAATCGGTGTTATAAAATTGGACTCTAGTATCTCAATAACAAAACTGTAATGCTTTTACCATTATTTTTTCTCTTTAATTTTTTTTTCAACTTATGTACAGCACAAGATGCATGCGCCTAAATATAATAATTTTGCCCTACATTTGTATGATGATTGTAATTTATTGTTGTATTATATTATATTGTTGAAATAAACTCCTGCTGACAAGCTACTTGCAGTGGCTTAGCGGGTATAAGTTCCCACTGTATATAATTAATATTATACAATAAAAAAATAAAAAATAGATATTAAATATTTTTTTACACATTTAGTTGTACAGCGCCCTTGAGGTGATTTTTCACAAAAACGGCGCTATACAAATCATCTAATTATTATTAGTTATTTACAGTGTTGCGAGCTGTGGACCCATTTGTGTACCGATGCGTGAACTTTGATATTACCTATTATGATGTTCACCTTTTCAATATTAGGTGTAAATGTCCATGGGCGTAAATAAATAAAATATAATTAATAATATACGAGTATAATATCCATCTGTATACACAATAGATACTTTCGTTTGAGAATATGACGAGTTCAATAGACATAATAATTGCTGGTTTGAATAATAATGATCATTGCATTCAGAATGAACTGCAGGGGTTCTCCTGGCTCTTGGAAGCTCAGAGCAGCCTTACGGTAATGGGCCTTTATCACGAAGGGTAAGCGAGGGAGTACTATTCCGCTGTTAAATTTAAAACCCATCGACATTAATAGGTACTGTATGCTACACGATTTTAATAATAATTAAAAAAAAACGAAAGCAAAGATGGACATCTGCTGATAAACTAACTAGATATATTTGCGACACGTTCCAGACAAGTAGAATCGTTGAGCAAAGACCACCATTTAGAAAAGAAAAGTCGCTTGCAATGGCTTTAGACGTATTATCTAGGTACTTTCCCACCATCCACTTCTCTATTCACTTCTCCTTCCTTCCACTCCCTTCAGTCTCAAAACATTCCCCAATTAGGGATGCCATAGTTTCACCGGCTCTGGGCAGTTGGGAATCAAATAAATAAAATAATTAACGGAACTTCCCATCAGACCATCTATTTAGGACATTAGATCGAATCAAAATGACATTAAAAATATTCCATGTTTTGTAACTTTCGGACAAAGAATCTACATATACTTTGCAACAAAACTTCCCAATATCTTTCCCCCAGATATAAAACCAACAGAAAAGTTTAATAAGTCAAAAATTAAAGTTTAACTGAAAGAGATCAATGAATTAACTTTAAAAACAGCACTAAAATTGACATAGAAGACGCCGCACCTAATAAGGAACCCCAGTTCATTTTAATTTTTATTTAATCAATATTGAGGTTGACACTTATATACCAGCAGAATTTTTTTTCTCTAATGTTAGTTATATCAGTTAAAATAATTTTCAATGTTTCAATTTTTCAAAGCCCACTAAAACGCTCCAAATCTATGGCCGGTCAGTTTTGATCATTTTTGAGGTTAGCATGTCAAATGTCAAAACAAGGATGAGCTTTACCGTACATAATTTTATATTATATCCATAGTAAACCATAACTATATAACATTCTGTACCTTTTTAGAAACTTTAACTCAAAGAATAATAATAGTATTGAGCATATCTAATAAGCAAGTACGTACCTACTAAAAAGTGAAAACAAAATAGAATTATTACCTGAATTCATCTTGTAATTATTGATAACGTTAAAGTCATCATTTAATTTTAAACACCTATTTTTTCTATCTGTCAGTACATTTTCGAAACCTCTCAACATACCACTACATATTTAATTCCTTAGAACGGGCAATACGTCTAGCTAACGTAGATAAATAATAAAATAAGCCATGGAAAACAGATTATCCATAATGACGACCGCACGATCAACGTATCAAATGCTTCGGAGGGTCATTTTAGACGCCCCACCTGTCGCGTGTACCTGTCACGGGCCACAACAGGTAGTAATCACGTCGTTAGAGGTATTGCAGAGTCTGCATGCATTTTTGACTGACTTTTGCAGATTCCTTGTTTTGGTTCAAGCCTCCATGTAATAATGCTAGTTTTTTTTATTAAATATATTAACTACATTAAATTATTTCACTAAAAGTCTGTCATCGTTGTTGATGCTGTGTGAGGGATCTTTTGGGGAAATAGAGTAGTGAACCATGTTGTAGGATGGATGAAACATAGAGGCCGGCAAAACCGAATCATTCCACAGCACAGCTATTTAAAAAAATAAAAATAATAATAATTGGATGATTTTTATAGCGTCGTTTTTGTGAAAAATCATCTCAAGCGCTCTGTACAAATATTACTTTCTATTCTTTATAGGAACAGGAATAGCGACTCTATAAATAATAAGCATGTGAAAATACAAAAAAGTATAAAAATGTTTACAGAATAACAGTTTAAAATACAAAATGGTATACTAATTGTTAAATTTTGTAAACTATTTGATCTTTTTTTTGTAAGTTCTCCTCGCTAGTCAATTTAATAACATCTAATAAGGAACGCCAGTGAAAAAAATATAGTGGTTTTAAAAATACGTATTCATATAGATCGGCAAGCGCCGATTCTGAATATATAAAATTTATTATATATTCAGAAACAAAAGTGAATCAAAAATAATCTCATCAAAACACCGTATTATGTTGGTGCATTTGGAACATCTGACATCGCGTGGGCATTCTGTTTTTGGATTAGTATGGAAATTTTTATTTTTCGATTTTGTTTTGTATTTTAAATATGTAATTTTTTAGTTTTATATAATTATTGTTCAAAATAAGAAACTATTATTTATGAATGAAATTATAGTATTCATGAGCAAACCAATTATCAATATGAATATTATGATAATGTTATTGCTCGATACTATTATTATTCTTTGAGTTAAAGTTTCTAAAAACTACAGAATGTTATTTAGTTATGGTTTACTATGTATAAAGCTCATCCTTGTTTGAACATTTCTAATTATGTATAAAGCTCATCATTGTTTGAACATTTGACATTCTAACCTGAAAACTGACTGAGAAAAAAAACGAAATATACTGGTATTTAAGCATGAACGACATAATTGATAAAAAAACATAATAAAAGAAATGGACTGGAGTTCTTTATTCCACCATGAATTGACAGTTTCAAAATTATAAATATTTTTTTTTATAAGCTGAATTCTAACTTTAATTGTTAACGAAAAATCGTCAAAAAAGTGACTATAAACCCTGTTATTTTTATGCAAGATGAGCAGCGAAAAACTTACATCAAAGTTGATAAATAACATTAACACAATTCCTCAGCAGCCCGCTCCCGCCGGCGGTTAAGCGGCTCTAAACATAAAGCATTTTTTTCTTACAGGTAGGTAGAAACACATTTTTTTTTATTAATTGCTTCTCAGCGCTGAAAGCTTTCCAAGAAAATTAACATTTATCTGTGAATTACAAGAGTGTAGCTTACGGCATTCATTTGTCGTTTGTTACAATTTTTGAATAATAATAATAATAATTCATTTCCATAGAGCAGTTTTGTGAAGGTTCACCTCAAGTGCGCTTTTACACTAACTAACCTAACCTGATTGGGTGCGCTGGTTCATAAATTATCGTTATCACAATTTAAATAATTATAATTGATTTGCTCAAATACGCAGGGATAAAATTGGAAGGGTCAGATGGGATCCAAAGACTTACCGCAGATCCTTATTTCTTCACAAGCCTCTTCTTTGGCTGTCGATGCACTGAGCACATAAATAATGAATAATAGTTCAACATTAAAAAAAAACACAGACGATATTCATCTGCAGCGGGATCACACAATATATCGCGTCGGTTACGAAACACAATACGAATATTTCAGTAGGTTGCGGGTGCGAATTAATGCGTAGGAAACGAAATCACAGCGGACATGATGCGGGTAAAGTTGATGGACTATGTATGGATTACAATTGGGCAGATTTTATTAGGATGTATATTATTGTGCAGTTGATTTGCACAATAATATATAAGGCTATCTAAGTTGAACCGTAACCGGCGCAACCACTAATATAATTGTAAAATAACAGATATACTACGTAGTATATCTGTTAATTTAATATATACGAGTATATGCAAATTAGAACTATGACTAACAATATTCACGAGCAGCACTCACATGCACAATTTAGAATAATCTAGAGGTCTAAGTAATCATTTGTAAAGTACCAACAAAAAAAGGCTTAGATCTACACAAAATAACCCAACCTAATACAATTTAAAAAATAACACATATTACATGCATTCGAATTAAAAACACAATTTAAAATATTCATGACTAGCGGACTCACTTACGAGTAGATGAACATTTTTTTCAAATATAAAGTAGGTACAAATAATAACAGAGAAAGAGATTATTATATGACATTATGTACATGGTTTTTCACTTGGTACTAAGGGGGGTGTTATTAGTTGGGCAATAAAATGTAGATATTTAATAAAGTGAACTGCTGTTTTAATTGCCATGGTAATACAAAGCTGCTAACTATGCCTTTGGAATTTTGTTCGTTTTGTGAGTTTGAATTCGAGAGTTCGGTTTAAATAAACAATGGAAGACATCATAATTCGTTTGTTTCCGCTTTTTAAATTTATATTTTTGATCCGTGAATTCAATTTTATTTATCTCTTGTCCGTGTAATTAACATCCTTACATAAAATTGTCTTAAAATCCGGTGTAGAACCTCCGTTCGGAAAGTACCACTAATTTCTGGAAACCGTTGGGTAAAAGTAAAATACTCGTACATGCGATTGGACCATTGCGCTTCTTGAATCTTCCTATGATCCATCTTCGTGTTGTCATTTTAAACGATCGCATTGCCCTCATTTTTCGTCTGCTTTAAAATGTCAGACGGTCTGGATTTTTTTTGGCTCTTTATTTATTTTATTTCAACGGTACATTAGTGGTACCTTCTAACGATACAGAAAAAAACACTTTCTAGGGATTATCTGTTGATTGGCTATTACCTATTGGCACACTTTACAAACACGTCATAAAGTTATCATTTTTAACATTATTATTTTATTTAAAAAAAACGTCTACTCTATTTTTTACCTCAGATACAAAATAAGTTACGTCAACCTTAAAACGTTACATTCCAAACCTTAAAATATTAATAATACGCGGTAATTTAACTATTATGTTATTTCGGCCGTTTTTCCCAATCCTACTGAGCAACTCTTGAGCCGAGATTTAGCCTGCACACAAATGCAGAACGTCGCTCTTCCAAGTTGATCAAGTAACAATCAAATTTACTATCATGTTAGGGAATCGATTCTACTGGATCAACTTCGCTGAACAAAGGACTAGTTATAACAGAGTGAGCAAATGTCAGGGCAATATCAAACGTCATTTGGTTCGCGATCTATTTTTCGCGATCCAAATATTGAATGACAAAGATTTATTTAACCGATTTTGAATGTCGAAAACATGTTTTTGTTTGTTTTAAATAAAACCTAAGAGAACCTAACTCATGAGTTCAATTTTAACTGATTTAACTGGTTTATAAAACCGATTTTTTTCAGTTTAATTTTTTTTTAGTTCAGCTATTTTATGGCTTTCACCCATTAAGGGCAATCTTGGCCATGTTTAATCAATTAGATTCTAATCGTATAGAGTGATCTTAAAATTTGTTACTTTTAAACAGGATATAATACTTGGGCAAATAAAATTGAAGCAAATAAGTTACAGAGTAGATTTATAAATATATGTACTCGTATTTTTAATCCCCAATGACTTAAATTTTAATGCCATTTTTATAAATATATTTTGCTAATAAATTGTTAATTTGGGGGAGTTGAGACTTAGAAGGCAGGGAATATTGGTAGGGAGTTCAATTTTAAGTTTTACCAATTCATGCATAAAGTTTGGAAATTGGTCATTGATAGGACACTCAAAGAAATTATGGTCCAGAGTATCCTCTGACCCACAATCACAGAAAGGCGAGCTGACTATGTGTAACCTGGCGAGATGAAGAGGTGTGAGCTAATCTCATTCGAGTTATGGAGGAAATATATATTTTTGGCATGAAGGTGTATTTATGAATCCAGGGCTTGGCAGGAAAAAAAAAGGTTGTATTAATGAGTACTGATGACCTTTTCTTAGAGAAGCTATTTTCGATTCAGAGGACCATTGAAGTTTGTATTTACTTTTTAGAATAGGGAAATAGTCTCTAACTGGAACAGGAATATCACTTAACGGACCGTGAATAGTGGCATCCTTAGAAATGGAATTCACGATTTCGTTTCCAGTAATACCTAGGTGTCCCGGAATCATGTTTCAATTCCAATTCTTTTTCAGTTATTTTTTTAATAACTGGTGTTAACGCAACTGGTCAGTTCATTGAACGAATAACCATACGTGTTTTTAAATAACGAACCTTCGTGCCAGAAGCAAAATGGCGTCCAGGTTTTTTAAAATTCTAACATGATCGACGTAAAACAAGGTACACGTACACAGGAGTACCAGCTACATGCCCGCTTTCAATGGAAGACTGTGGAAGTTCATTCACACGAAAAACTACCAAATAGGTAGGGACTTCTTACCATGGAGCTAAAATGCCTAAAACTAGGAAGCATAATGAGGCATTTAAATAACGTAAATAAGAAATATCTATAACTACCACTGTCGAAGCCAGTGTACAGATAATTCCTAGATATGTGCACTATACAGATTTGAATTAAACAGTTGTCGCTAGTTAACAGAAGACATTTCGATTCTTAGGTCTCAGACATTTATAGCTTGGCATTGATTATTTTGGAACCATAAAATGTCATTACTATGGCAATACAAAACCACTCACTCCGCCATCGAAATGTGTTCATCATGATTAATTTTATCACGTTTTTTTTTTAAAGTTAATAATATTGATCTATGAATTTGATTTTATTTCTTATTTGTCTAACATTTAATATGTTATTTCGATGGACATATTTTAGAATTTCTGAAAAATCGCCACTCTATGTAATTAATTATGTTCCTTGCAAAGCGTTAAATAATAAAAAAAATGACTTAGAATATATGATGTAGAATCACCTCTTTCGGCACGCACCATTAATTTCTGAACACCGTTTAGTTAAAGTAAAAAATGCACTTGGACCATTGCGGGTTTTTTTAAAAACGCGATCATTCTCCTATGAGCCATCTTGGCGATACAATTTAAAACATTTAAAACGATCGAAGCGCCCTCATTTTTTGTCTGCTGCATCGTATTGTAAAATTTTTGTGTACAGTGCCAGGGAACATTTCTCCCTCTTCCTGTGTCAACTGTGGTTAGAGGTGCATAAATGTGGAGATAATCTTCTCTACCCAGTGAGCGGGCTGCCTATTGCTACAGTAGGGCTTTTATTTATTTTTATTTCAAAGAATTGTAAACTGTGTTTTATGTGTTATTAAATGACAGACTGTTCTATTAGTCCAAAAAATAAATTGAATATTTTAAAATACTTCAATTTCACCAGAAGTAAGATATAATTGACCTTACTTCAGGCACACAGACACGCTCACAACAGTCCTTTTCTATCTAGTAGTGATCGAATCCATATTATTATCCAGAGTGGTAGATACTCTCAGTATCGACCTGGTGAAAGACCACCATTCAGTTGTCCTGGATTCGAGTCCCAGATGCGACAGATTCCTGTTTATTTTCTGTTTCATATTTCATTTGAGAATTGTTAATATTATCTTCCTGAATGATTAAAAATTGTAAAGTTTCCAGGCTTCTCTAGAATTTGTTATAAACTGCACTCGCATCGTTCTTCCACCAAACCATTGAGTAAGCGCACCCCGCGGATATCGCGTTAAAGCTCGGAGTCAATTTTAATCCGAAAATCTCGATCGTCAATAAATAATATTGTCGTCATTAATTAATTGTTAATGGAACAATACAACAAGATTATCAGTTTTTATTAACGATTCAATTCAATGTGCAGGCACGAGAACCGCAATAAATAAGGCCACTGTAAAAATGTTTTCAATAGTACTTATCTATAATAATTATTTTTTGGAATAACTTAATGTAACTTATAAACCTCATTCACGCCATAATATATGGTTTTATCACACATTCGTCTCATAGACCTCTCTTCTAAAGCATTCAGCCTACTTTCATCCTTCCTCTGCTAGTTCCATGCCTCACTGCCATACATCAGGGATAGTATCAGCACCCCATTGTGGACTGCTAGCTTCGCTTCTTTGGACAAAGAGTTGCTAATATTAAAATGAAACATTGTGTAGTTTTTTTATTGGTGGGTATTGTAGTCTTCTGATAATACTACCCAGCAGAAACCGACCACTCAATATGTATTTGTTATATATAGTTTTTTAGATTTTTCCTGTTAAAAATGTGACTCCCTCCCCGGAGAATGGTCTCGATTGAACATTAAGCGCATTACTTAGGTCATTAATTTCATATGCAAGGACCATGTCCACGAAAATGCCGATAAAATCTAAGTAATTTATGTGTCCTTCGTTACTGGCCGCCGTTAGAGGATAATGCGTGTAATTGCCGCACGCCACGGCTCGCCCGCCAACTCTTCCTACTCTACCCAGCAGTCGGTAAGTGGCAAGCTTTTAGTCCTTGTGAGAAAAAAACTATTTTTTCCTTCATAAATTGGCATACAGATTACAAGACTAATTAGGCCCCAATTTGTATTATTATCATTATTATTAGGGGTAGGGGGTAGCAAAATATTATAAACTTTTTAATATTTTACCATTATTTTACATACGATGTAAGTAATAAGTTTTTATAGTAAAATATAGACTTCACAACCTAGAAACATTACTCCAAACCATTCCCAAAAGGCCGGGTAGGGTTATTTAAATTTAGATAGATTTCTTTCAGAAATAAAGTCATTAATTTATTCTGACTGGCTGTTTTATGACCGTGTTGAATCCAGGGGTGCTATTCCCGTTCTTTTTTATAAAATACATGATATTCAATGGAGACCTTTACAATATTCATAAAATACATGATATTTAATGGAGACATTTACATGGAGTAGATACATTAGATATATTAGATCACCATTCCTTACGTTTGTCCTTAGGGTTAAATACTTCTTGATTAACTACGGAATTCCGGTGAGACATAATAAAAAGATCCTAAATAAATTGTCAAGAGATTATTTGAGAACATAAAAGGATGAAATATCTTGTGTGACAGAAGTGACATACGATTTTGAACTAATACTTTTAAAAACAATTACATTATATTATAATTAATTTAAATTTTATTTTTAAATATCATCCATAAGCCTTTTAACGAAAAAACACGTTGTATAAAAAGGTACCTACCTTATTAGATAGTAATGACCTTTTTTGTCTCTAGTTCTAAAAGTGACATTTGAATTTGTGCCGACCGAAGAGGTGGGTCATTCCACTTATTTTAAAAACACGGTTCCAATTCCGAGTTTAGCCACATGCACTCGATTCCTCGGACTGGGTCTTCATTCCTTTCGGTCCGCATAGGTCCGCCGCTCCGGAATCAAAAATCGTTCATATTATACTAATGAATAGGGACGCCTTTCGTTTCTGACTCCAATCCAAAACCATTGCCATTCCTTGAGTGTGAATTCGAAACCAGTGAATCCGGATTTGCGAACTCGGAGTGAGTCCACCGCCTTCGAAATCGAATTCATTGTACTCGGCCGGTCGTACTGACTCTCTTCAATGCCGCGCTTGACGTGAATTGTCAAAAATGTCAACATCTATATAATGTTTAATAATTTTTACTAGCTAATTATGTTTAAAGTAAATAATAACGTAATTGGTAACATATAAATATAGTGTTTTTCTCTTATTAAAACATCACAAATATTGACATTTTAGATGAATGTCGCTCACTGAATTCAGATGACAGTTGTCATCCGAGAGAATCGGAACCGCAGTTAAGTAAGAAGGCTTTATTTAACCTTAAGGAAAAACGTAAGGAATCTTCCTTAAAAAGAACGGGAATAGCACCCCAGGTTTATGAATGAGAAGATTATTGCATATTTGATGCTATTACATTTTTTTGGGTAATAAGTGAAAAGCACTCAATTGTTTCTCAGAAGGTTTTGGATGAGTGAATTTGTAGTAGGTACTGATGGTTCTACCAGATGTTCTTATATTCCCGTTGGACATACATTTATATTCTTGTTAGGGAATAAGTCTAATCATGAGTATGAACTTAACTATTGAATAGATAAACTGATGTTATTGGCATGTCTGTGTGCCTGCCCTTAATTAATATTTCCGAGATATACTAAATTTAAAAAAAAGTACGAACCTAAAACATTGGAATACAACATACCTAAGATAGTTAACTTAATGACAAATAATATAAAAAGTATAACTACGAATAAGGTTAAATACGTGTTGATAAAATGGCTACCCGAGAGAAAGGATTCAATATTGTGAATGGCGATTGAATGATAGGATCGAAATGAGAGAGTAATGATCGAAACTGTATAGCTCAGAGGTTCCTAAAGTGTATGAGAGAAATGTATAAGAGAGTAATTATGTAAACTGTGTAGATCAGAGGTTCCTAAAGTGGTAGACTCATATATTTACAGGGGGTCCATGTCAGGGAGAAAAAAATGAGGGTCTACGAATCGGAGTACGAGTACATTTAGACTGCATATTAACGCAGCACAGTAAGGGTTTTTCGATGAGCTTTCTGCGCAGTTCCCCAATCTGTTATTGACAAAGTTCAAGATGATGACCTTTTGGTCTCCGTTCAACATTTAAATGTTCTTCACACAGACTTTAAAACTATGTTTGAGGATGTTTTGACTACGGAAAACCTCAGTAGATTATTAGTCCATACTGCGAGATTGAAGAATTGGATATCATATTATAAGAAGAACTGGATCAAGCATAAACGAAAAACTTAAGGTGCATTATCAAAAGAGTTATCACAAGAAAGTTTTTGATAGCTTTTCCATCTTCAATCTTCTTTCGAAAAAAAAGAAATGGGTTGCAAATCACTGAACGTGGAGATTTGCGAGTAAACCTTCGAGCATCAGTTTCATCAATCTCATTAACAGCATTCATTTGTGTATTCATTTTATGCAAGATTTTATTATGTTTCAATCAAAAGAAGAATTTTAGAAAATAAATAAATAATATTAAGCTGGCTGGAGAGCGTCCACGGAAAATAAAATGAACGGCAAGGGGTCCATGGGGTAAAACGTTTGGGAACCTATGGTGTAGATAATGAAAACTAAAACAAAAACATATGGCATAATACCATATAGGCACCTATTGACAAGCCATATTGATTGACGTAACAGGACCTTGTTATCTGTATCTTGCTTATTTTTTTTAATTGAAAAATATTAAAAACAGCTGAAGGCTCATTAAAATGTCCGAAAGATGGAATGACAACATATATTACGTAACCCACGACAGATGTCCAAAACAAAGAAAGCCTCCCGGTAGTGATAAATGGACGCCCGGTGGCTTCAGACTCTCACATATTGTCGTTGGGAGAAAACACAAGCAGCACTTTCACAATTAAGGGTTTTTTATACAAATACCAAGGCTTTTAGCATACAAATAACAGGGGGTTTCCCATACAAACGGGACTCGCGCCTGCAGCGGCCCTCACGCAGGTCTGCTGCATGCAAAGAAACACCTTCTTGCCATTGTAACCTTTTTACGTTTATAATAATTCAGGCGCATTAATAGATTAGGGGAACAGAAAACACGGAGTTAAATAAAGCACGTACGATAAATTATAAAAAAAATAGTAGCAAAATATAACATGTTCATGAAAACAAATACTTTTATTACTTTACAGTGGGACATAAGACCCGTTTGCTTGCAATATAAATTTTATCAAACAAAATAATGAGGTTATCAATAAAGCCAATAAAATGCTGGGATTTATAATTGATATTTCAAAACCCTTTCGTAACATACAGACTCTATACTCCCTTTACACAGCGTATATCCGCCCTCACTTAGAATATTACACACCGATATGGACACCTTTATACCGAGCCAATATTGAAAGAATCGAAATCATTCAACGTAAATTCTCTAAGCGTATAAATTATACATTTAATAATAATATAATAATATTCGGATGATTTTTATAGCGCCGTTTTTGTGAAAAATCACCTCAAGGGCGCTTTACACTTTGCAAATAATACCGAATCTTTATAATTCCATAACTTCATCAAGCTTCAAACGCGACCCTTAGTGTTAGATCAAATCTTGTTATTTAAAATTATGAATAATAGCCTGGATTCGCCAGAGCTCATTAACTTTATAAACATTCACATACCATCAAGACCAACCCGACAAACAATTTTTTTATTTGCCCGAATGCAGGACCATTCTTAGTATAAATTCTCTAATTCCCTGTACTTGTGCGCAATATAACGGACAATATCGACATTCTTCACAATACCCTTTCAAAATATCGAACCGAAGTAATACGTACGACCACACATTGATGCACGAGTATAAAATGTATCGAGAGTATCTCCTGTCCCGATCCTATCTTCCTCCCCTTCATTCTTATTTTGTTTTTCTAATAAACTATCCGTACTTAACCACTGTTAGCACAAGAAACTTTGTTGGCTTACCTTTTGTTAAACTTCCTTTGTATGTAAATCTGTATTATAAGCTGTTTGTTTCTTACAAATAAATTAACAAATAATAAATAAATAAATATTTTACTGCCACAATAAAAAAACTTTATGAAATATTTTTAAAGTACTGCTCTTGTCTGCTGACGAAGAATCCTTTTTTATAAATAACCGAATTAAAGCAACTACGAGTAAAAATAATGAAACGGACCTTGAACAAATGATAATTCAAGTGTTGTATTTAATTTTCTCCAACAAAGAGCGATGTTCCATTGCACTCGGAACATTTAATTGTCAGCTATACATCAGCGTTTCTTCAGAGTCATCCACTCGCTTTGTTCGCGGATAGCTCACCGCGAAATTAGTCGTGAGCCCTTAACAAATCCAAATCGGGAGGATAATTGCAAATATAATTAAAACGCCTCTCGAAAATAGGGTAAACCTTCCGCAGCGAGGAGAGAAGGAATAATACGAATTCATCGCCTCAAAACACTATCTAATTGTTGCCTCTCCAGAAAGGGATGAAAACAAAAACTTTATTTTATTCATACAACATAATAGGGCTACCCGTCCCTCGGCGTAAAGCTGATGTTAAAATTAAAATGATTTATGGGGAATGTCGGAATGATGTTAATTTAAAAACAGATTTTTTAGGTTTAAATTTATTACAGCAAGGTAAGTACAAATTGAACACGTAAGCACGCGATGCAATTCCTAATTTAGAGTAACAAATGTAACCTAGTGTTAACCGAGTAACGAGTAACGTGGGTGAGTGTCGCCGTAGCCGTAGCGCCGGCGTAGCGCGGCCGACTAGCTGATAGCACCAGACCTAGCGCCGAGCGCCAGCCCGCCACATGGCAACGAATTCCACGCTTGAGATTCGAAGTATAATGAATTTAAATTTTAAATACCGGTGCAGCATTCTTCCATGATTCTTCTACTTCCCGCCAGCAACGCTTTGAGGTTATTTAAAAAAAAAATCATTACTGTTTCCATACAGCGACCTGCGGAGGTTGGCTGTTGGATTGGGCGCTTGCGGCCGGGGTGTCATCCAAATTTAAAGTATGCAAATTGAAAGGGTTGCGCCGCGCTAGCCTTAAAAATAGTGTTAACATCAGTATGAAAGATTTTGAATGAACGTGAAAAAATATCATATTTACTTTTAACAAAAGCAGTCCAAAATTGTTCTACGATTTTTCTGTTTTATAAGATAAATACAATTATGTTGTATTTATTGTGGTTTTTTGTTTTATAAAATAAATAAAATCGTATTGTATTTATTATGTTTTTTTGTTTTATAAGATAAATAAAATTGTATCGTATTTATTATGTTTTTCTGTTTTATGAGATAAATAAAATTGTATCGTATTTATTATGTTTTTCTGTTTGTAAGATAAATAAAATTGTATTGTATTTATTATGTATTTTTGTTTTATAAGATAAATAGAATCGTATTGTATTTATTATGTTTTTTTGTTTTATAAGATAAATAAAATTTTATTGTATTTATTACGTTTGTAAAGTATCACAAAATTTTAAAAATCGTATCAAGCTTCTCATATAAAGATTCCAATGTAAGCTAAATTTCTAATTAAGGTGCCGATATCAAACATGCGTAGATTACAAGCATTCCATATAAGCTAAGAAATTAGCGAAGGTGTGAAAAAAGACACGTAAGAAAATCTGGTACCCACCTTTTCTTTAATTTTTAATAATTGAAGAAGTCAATCTGGGAGATACGACTGATACCTTTTTATTTTCTGTTGTTTTTTCGGTTTCGTGGTTCATTTGGGATGTGTTAATGATTAAATATTACAATGAGGTTTACAAACTTCAATAAGTTATAAAAAAAAAAATCTTTAATTGTTTTGTGTTGGGGTGTTACTTTGAACGTGACTGGTTAAATAAAATAAAACTGAGTGCCTGAATCTAATTAAAAAAGCAAGTAAATTGCATACAACAATGAGGGAGGGGGTGTAATGGACCAAGCACCCAGCTGATTATGGGGCATGACTCTGCGGCTTCTGATGATTAATAATTATCCACGTCTACGCACTTACTTTGCCGGTAAATTCTTCGAATTTTTTACCGTTACTGTTTAGCCAGAACTTTTTATTAGACAGTGGTTATATATTTTTTTAATTATTCGAAACGAATACAAGAATTATAAAATACGGCAAATTAGCGGCATATTTTTTTTATAAATTTCTTAACGAATTCAAATTTGTCGTAGGTACATCGTTGAAAGAATCACGCAACAAAAATAACTATTCAATTATTCTATTGATTTTTGATGGATTAATAGTTTTTATGTCATTTTCTTTACGGTGTAAACACCTAAACAGGCTTCTCGGGACCTGCTGTCAGGTGAACAATAATGTAATACGTAATATAATATATTCATAAAATATATTTATCAAGATAAAAAATCTATCACAATGGATAACAGGGGTGATGAAAAGATCGTGTCGGGTTAGTCACTGTGTATACGACTATATTTATATTTCTTCGCTTTAGAATAAATGAATGCGGGGGGTGGATGAAAAATGTGGTCCAAAAGTGGGCGGTGAGAAAAATAAGTTTGGGAACTTCTAGTTTAGACTATAGACTACATACCACACTTCTAGGAGTTATCTGTTCAGTTGTAACAGATTAAAAACTACTTATCACCCTGGTTACTGTGTTATGGACAGGCGACCTCATAATGTCGGTGTGTATTAAAAAATATTATTAGTGAAATAAATTAGAGCATTCACGAGGAAAACAATAATTAACAATATAGATATTATGATAATATTAATGATCAATACTATTGTCATTCTTTGAGTTAATGTTTCCAAAAAGGTATATAATTTTATTACATACGTTTATTTATGGTTTACTATGAATATAATATAAAATTATGTGCGGTAAAGCACGTACTTCTTTTGAAATTTGACATTCTAACCTCAAAACTGATCAAAACCGACCGGGACTAGATTTCGATCGTTTTAGCGGACTTATTGATAAAAAAAATTAAAAATTGGACTAGAGTTCCTTATTAATACATAGAGTCTTTTATAATTGAATAAATAATATGTTATACATAAGAAGATTGTTTTACGTAAAACTGTTCGCTACAGAGTGTCACAAGCACATACAATAGTATGGCGAAGGAGCCTAATAATGTTTCCCTTTAGCGCTCAATAAAGCCGACCGCTGGTGGAAAATTCGATCCGGGAGTATCATAGTTTGTCTCGTATTCATCTGTAAAGCGTTTAATTCTAAGGCACCAACAAAAGCAGAAAGCATTCCTGACCTAAACAAAGGGACGCGCGGGAAGGGGCAATGTTTCACGGGAATTATTCCCATTATTTAGGAGCAGGGAAGGAGAGCAGTGGCCGGCCCGGCTATGCGGCTCGTTGAAAGGCATTTCATAACTCGCGAAGAAAATGGAAACACTCGCTTTCAATGGACGAGTCAGGGGTTAGGGGCGGTAATTATTTCACGAAGGACGAGTAATATTTGTTTAACTCGGTAAATCAGTAGGACATAATACGTACGCAAAATTTTTAAGTTTTATTAACATAAAACTACACATACCAAATTAACACGTTAACTATACATTCTTGCTAAATACACTCAAAATAAATACTCTAGAAAACAGAAGAAAAATGACAGAATGAACTTTTTATTCCAAATTATTTATTCCGCATTAGACTGTTGTGAACTCCTGCAACTAATCAACTTCAAAGTACCTCATCGACAAACTCGGAAAAATATATTATTCTTTAACAATAATTCTGGGACTAACTACTAAATACATGCACCCATTTCTCGCCTACATATACTTGGAAACAAATTCACCTCTGCTATAAATATATTTAACATAAGTTTACCCATGTTTAAAAGATACCTGACTGATATTTTTATGCTGCAACGATTATAAGAGCATCGCATAGGAGCTGTTGTTTAATTTTTTTTACATTATTTTTTTAAAATTGTTCCTCTTTTTTCTTTCTATGTACCATGTACTATATTACGTATTATGTAATTTCATACATTTTTACGTCATCCGAAATATAAAAACACAATGATTTTTTTTCACACGTCATGCACTCATATTATATTATATTATGCACTTGTATATTATATATCATATAGATTAGGCTAGTACATTTTTATTTAAAAAAAAGTATTATCCACAAATTAAAAGCCTCTCTCTTTATAACTTCTCTGTGTCAGGCACTTATACATTATTATACATACATATATATCATAAATATGTTACACTTATATACTACCATGTGTCATGTACGTTTTTTGTTAACTTAAAACGTTTTTTTATTTTTATTTCTGTAGACAAAATCATTGAAATGTTAAAATATGTAGAAGCCCATTGGGGCGTTAAAAACTTAAAAAATAAATAATGCTCATTTTTAAAAGTACGTAATTCTATATTTATTCAATATTCTTAACAATCAACATAATTTGTCTGAGAAGTCCCGTATTAGATATATTTTTCCCGTTAACTCAAAATTTTCCACATCTTATTAGTCCGTTCTTTGAAGTTCTGTCTCTTTCTTTTTTATATGTTGTCCCATTCAATAGACACGTAAGCATATCTCTGTTTCAATATTTTTAGTCTCACTTATCGTTTTTTTTATATATTTTTTATAAGAAAGAGAAACATTCCCAAGTTATGAATAACCGGACAATATTTGAAAAATTCCTATTGCCATCACAGTAAGCGGAAGATGTTGCTTGTATTGTGATGGAGGACTTATCCAGCCGAGGAATCGAACTCACGACGCCTGGGTGGGATCCAGACGCGATACCAACTCAGCCGCCGACCGTTCTTCTTATTGTGTTTTGTATATTTCACATATATATATGATTACTCTATGTATTTATGTTTAGTTTTAAGTATTACCCCGACGAAGTTTGAAATAAACGAAACCGATTATTTCATAGACCATCTTAATGCGCACACTATTAAAAATAATATAAAAACAAGCAGTAGCAAGCTTACGAAAAAGAAAACTTGAAACCCTTATCGGGATTGTCAAAACAACCACGTGGCGATACTCCGAGCGGTGTGTGTAGGTACCGACCCCTTGTACCCTGTGTACCCAGTGTGTACACGTACACACTACACACTGAGCAGTGTACTCTGTTTGCCGTTGTTCGTCGCCAGGCATGGACATTGTATGCAGATCTCTGCCGTACCGACATGAAGGTAGGCGGCGGAACACAAGACAGACGGGGAAAGCAAAATATTATAATTGAAATGTCAAAAGCATGCAATAGTTGCTGCTGCGATCCTCCCGCACTGTCGGGTTACAAGTGGCGCCGCATGCAGGGCTGGCTAAATAAACTTACAAAAAAGCATTATTTATTATTAGATACTATCAGTATTGCCCTGGTGAAATATCAAAGTTCAGAAACGAAATATTACCAGAAATGGAATTTGCCGCGTCCGGTGATCAGATCTAAATAACCAGATTTCCATTTCCTTCCACTCGCCACTCCCTCCAGTCTAATAACATACCCCGATTGGTTAGCCATAGTCCCACTGACTTCGAGCAGTTGGGACTCTTATATTATTAGTCCTCTAGCATGAAAAATCACATAATTTGAAATCTTACAATCAGCTTTATATTACACGAGAGCGGCCTATTTTTTATTTAGAAAATCTTAACCATAATTTTCTTTTATTTAACAGTATGTTATTACATATTATTATAACTTCATTTTCCTCCATCCACACATTTTGTTGCCCTAGTTTTACTATTCGACTTCGCCGTAATTAATAATGTTGCGTTTAAAAAAAAATAATCTTTCCCTGCAAATTCTCAGAAAACGTAGAATTTTTTTTTGTTTTTTTTTGTAGATATCGTTTTTTTTTCATTGATAACATTTCAAGTCGCCAGAATTCACCGCGTGATAGTTTTTGCTGCTTATATAAACATACTTCTGCTTTACCAAATAATGCTTTGGAGTAAAGTTTCAAGGTTGTGATATGTTACCCCAACCCCCACCCCTAAACTGTAGATTTGTACACAAAACAAACAAACACACAAACACCACCCGGGACAGTCTTCTTTATACATGTAATATTATGTGCTTACCTAAAAGGATGCATTTGAGTTATACTTATAATAAAGCCATAACATTTGTATGTATTTGTAATGTATCTAAGAAACTCGCCCGAACTAAATCAAGGCAAAGTTCAATTAGATATTGTGTGGGGACGGAGAAGTTACTCGAGCAGACCCTATTAGAACCCTTTGAGCAAAAAACGTCACAGGCGCAAGCAGAGATTGCGAATATTGTGATGCTCCACGTATACCCATTTTAATTGGTTAAAATTGGATGACTGACTTTTTATTTAAAGAAAAAAATAATTTTACATCTAAAAGAGTTTTTCATAAGATCGTGATTAATTTAATGTAACGTTCATAGGTCGTAATACTAGAGTGAGGAACTCCAGTGTAAAATATAATGGTTTTAAAAATATGCATTCATATGCGAGTAGATCAGCAAACGCCGATTCTGAATATATAAATTTCATTACATAAGTAAATGTTTAGTTATGGTTTACCATGAATAGAATATAAAATTATGTTCTGTAAAGGTCATCCTTGTTTTGGCATTTAACATGCTAACCTCAAAAAGATCGAAACCGACCGGCCATAGATTTGTAGCATTTTGACACGCTTCGAAAAATTGAAACTATAAAAATTAACTTAAAAAAACGAAATATACTGGTATTTAAGTTTGAATGAGATCATTAAAAAAAAAAATTATACTGGATTCCTTATTGTAAGAAATGTAATCTAAAAAATTCTTTATAGTCACACTGTTCAGCGGTAATACATACTAGTAATATAGGTACATGATTTTATTTAAATATGTAGTTTGTTAGATAGCAAAATTTCAGAAGTACTGAAAATATTATAAAATTTGTTTAAGTTGGTTAAGTCGTTTACATGTTGAAATTCAATGCTACGTGCATGGCGTAGATATTGTAGATCTAATGTTGGAGGTACCCGGGGCTGCCTGTAACAGGAGCGGGGTAACGGAACGCAAGGGGTGATCAGCAAATTCGCAATCACTGCGAACTCCCGCAGCTCCACACATTGTTTGACCAAAGTTTTTACCAACAAATCAGATCAGACTTGTTGGTAGTTGCTTTATCAATACAAATAATATTCTTAATGTATCGATACGATTCCAACAAAATGCATGTCAGAGTTGACACAAATACAATACTCGCACCAATGTATTGCTTGCACACGGCATGCTTCAAACTTGTTATTCGATTAGACTTTTTAGAAACATTAACTCGAAAAATAATAATAGCATTGAGCATAAACATTATCAAAATATCCATATTGATTATTGGTTTGTTCATGAATACTCTAGTTTCATTCAATAATAATATTATTTTGTTTATATTGAACAACAATTATAGAGCTAAAAGTCACCCAAATATTTCCCCAAAGCTAAAAAATACATATTTAAAATACAAAACAAAATCGAAAACTAAAAATCTCCATACTAATCCAAAAACAGAATACACACGTGACGTCAGATGTTCCAAATATGATGGTACCACACGGTGTTTTTAATTTTCAAATAATGATTTATATATGGTAAAAGTTATATATTCAGAATCGGCGTTTGCTGAGTTATATGAATACATATTTTTAAAGCCATTATACATTTTCACTGGAGTTACTTATAATATATATTTACGATCTATATTCAGTGATACCTACATATGTACGTACATATTTCAAAACGCAAAAGTGTTGTCTAATTTAACCATGGCAGAAGCCCCTCCCCTGTGAATTGGGTACAACTGACACATTCCAAATGATAAAACAAAGGTGAACTTCACAGGGAAGGAGCCCTGTAACACGGAATAAAATTTGACAGTCCTGACTGTCAAAATGTTTAGATCTCCTCAGAGCGCAATATTTCGAGTGTAATTTTATTCAAATGTCTTCAGGAATTTTGGCCAATTACACATCCAGCAAACGTCAAAGGAAACGCGTTTAATTTAATGTCACATGCCGCGGAAATAATATATGTACATACTCGTACATCGAAGGGAGCGTGAATACAAGGGGGGCCCTACCCACTGAATAATGGCAAATCGTAAAAGTACAATTAGACATGTGTTTACACGACGTGCTAAGGCAGGTATCGATAATAATAATAATAACAGGATGATTTCTATAGTGCCGTTTTTGTAAAAATCAAAAAGTTGTACAGATTTTACTTACTAGGGTTTATCTTATTATGTACAAACAGACATAGTAACATGCTTGCCTGACAGGTCACTCCAGATTAACACGTTATATTGTAAAGTTTTAGCTTGGGAAGATATGATTTTGCAGCACAGAATACAATATTACAAAACAGAGCACATTGGCATATTGCAGTTACTATTTTATTCTTATTTGTTATTGCTATTACATTTATTAGAAGGTCTAAAGAGCTAAAGAAGAGTTGGTATATATTTTAACTATTTTTTTATAGTCCGAATTTAGGACTGAAGAACAGATTTAAAAAATCTACTCGGGTTTAACTGAAATTTTAGACGATAATTATTAACATTTACAAATATTTAAAGTTATTTGCAATGTACGAGTACATTTTTTATGTTGTAAATGGCTTTAGGTAGGTACTAACCGGCTAGCTTCGCTGCGTAAATTGGGTTTGCAACTGTACTATTCATGTGTATGACTTTTTGCTCTGAATTCTGTCGAGTCTCTAATCAATCTTAAATCGTATGGCAGCTTATTCTGGGCTTTGGGTCCTGATACGCTGAAAGCACGCTCACCGAACTTAGTATCTGGGGCGCTATTACCGTTCTTTTTAAGGAAGATTCCTTAACTTTTTCCTTAGGGTTAAAGCCTCCTTACATAACTACGGTTCCGGTTCTGTCGGTTGACAGCTGTCAGCTGAATTCAGCGAGCGACATTCATCAAAAATGTCAATATTTGTGATGTTTTAACAAGAGAAAAACTCAATATTTGCGATGTTTTAACAAGAGAAAAACACAATATTCAGTATAATAATAATAATCGGTTTTATAGCGCCGTTTTTGTGAAAAATTACCTCAAGGGCGCTGTACAAATATTACTTCCTATTCTTATATTACATCTATTCTACGATTTTTTTTTAACATTTATTTTCTCTTTTTGGACAGGCTATCATTACATTACATTATTTATAGACCATATAAAGAGATGCAGTTACATTATCAAAACTAAATACGGCTTGGTCCAAGTTTTCATACATGTTAAATTGAAAAAAAGAAGCTAACTGTATTTATTCCTTACGAAATATTGCAAAACGCTAACACAAATGATAGAGTGATTGTTTCCATTATATTCAAGAATGTATTTAAGCTAAGACAATGAATTATTATCCATATATTTTTAGGATAAATAACACAGAATACTCTTAAAAGGGTGGAGCGGCGGGGGAGGATGGTGGCCGGGGGGACTGATCCATAGCGCCCTCAAAATCTTCTTTGGCTTGGTGACGCCCCTGGGTGGCGTGACGGGACGGTTGGTGCTGGTCTGCATGTACGCCAGGTGGTGCTTGTCGGCCGGCTTCAGGATCTGGAAGGAACACTTCAGCGTGTCGTCCACTGACATCATTGCACCTGCATTATCGAATTCGTAACCTAAAATATATTGCGGTTATTTTATGCTATTTTTACACCGGGAAAATTAAGAACTTTCCAATATTTTCAAGATTAACTAAGAGCGATTATAAAGAACAGCTGGCAGCCACGAGGTTAATATGTTACAAATTACGTTATTATTTACTTTAAACATAACTAGATAGTAAAAATTATTAAACATTATATTTTTGACAATTCACGTCGTGCGCGGCATTGAAGAGAGTCAGTACGACCGGCCGAGTACAATGAATTCGATTTCGAAGGCGGTGGACTCACTCCGAGTTCGCAAATCCGGATTCACTGGTTTCGAATTCACACTCAAGGAATGGCAATGGTTTTGGATTGGAGTCAGAAACGAAAGGCGTCCCTATTCATTAGTTTAATATGAACGATTTTTGATTCCGGAACGGCAAACCTATTCGGACCGAAAGGAATGAAGACCGAGTCCGAGGAATCGAGTCCAGTGGCTAAACTCGGAATTTGAACCGAGTTTTTTAAAATAAGTGGAATGTCCCACCTCTTCGGTCGGGCACAAATTCAAATTTCACTTTTAGAACTAGAGACAAAAAAAGGTCATTACTATCTAATGAGGTAGGTACCTTTTTATAAAACGTGAATCTTCGTTAAAAGGCTTATTAACGATATTTAAAAATAAAATAAAAATGTATTAAAATGAAATATAATATAATGTAATTGTTTTTAAAAGTTTGAGTTGAAAATCTTGAAGATATTTCATCAATTTATGTTTTCAAATAATTTCTTGATAATGTAATGTATGATCTTGATAATAACTATGTCTCACCGGAATTCCGCAGTTAATCAATAAGTCTTTAACCGTAATGAAAACACGCAAGGAATATTCCTTAAAAATATCGGGAATAGCGCCCCTGGTGTGCGCTTTGGTTCTTTTAACCTTTCGATAGCTGATGAGGTCGCTGATTTAACAGATAGTCTAATAGTTCCCAGGGTTCTTCAGAAGTCCATTCTCTACTATCCTACCGTTTTCACAAGGGTCACGTATGGGCACTGGGCCGCCGAGGATGGTGTGAAGGGTTCGAGGGGTTCCACCCACTGCTTGCTGTCTCTCATTGGAACTGCCTGTGGCTTACCAGAAGCTGTGTATTCTGGTCTTGTACTGTACACTGCCATGACAATGTGAGTGATTTTTTCCATTCTATTGTCCTCTTCTAATGTGTGTTACTGTTTATAAATGTTGTCTCTCGACTAGCTTCAAGAACAGGAACTAACTGCTTTGGGTGAGAACACGTAAATGTTTTTGTATGTATAAATCTATGTTGTGTCATGTAGGGACAGTCGGGGGCTTTTAGAATCATTTAATAGTATCTTTGTTTTTTTTTTTATATCAAAAAGCAGTCTTGACGTGAGAACCGGTAGAGGGACTCATCTGGTCCTTAAAACAATTCGGTAAAGTGGCGGGTGCCCTTGACTGAATTGGAATTTTCAGGGATGCGCAGTTCCGATAGGTAAACTGGAGCCATCCCGTTAATTGATTTAAATACCATCCAGCAAAGATTGAACTGGATTCTTTCAGGACATTCGTATAATGCACCTATATAATGCCTTGCTGGCGGCTACGATATCAATGAAGACCGTTCAAATGTCAAAACTGTCACATTCGGGTTCATTGTCAATTTGTGACGATGTCAAATGCCACGGTCGGTCCAACGACTGGCCCTAAGCAGACCGGTTAAAATTAGTCGAGGGTAATGAAGTGCAATTTCTCAGTTGGTAGGAGTCGAGGTGATTCCGCCGCATCCGCAAGGAGCCCTCTCGTTTTGAGCTTCGCGGCTGTAAATTTCATTAAATTAAGAATAATGTTCCTCGCAAGTGTTTTAAGTTTGCGTCGGATTTGAGCGGGGCTGACACACGCCGCCATAACAGAATGATTAAATTGCCACTCGAGGTGCGCACCCACAAATTATTATTGCGCTCACTATCCAAAGAGCCGAGTGGCTTCAGTGGATCCTGTCTTCTGAGAATACGAATCTTGCACGTACCAGCTGAACTTACACGAAGGCATAGTTTGCGGTTGTGGAAGTATTTATAAATCAATCGGTAGAGCTGCAGCTATTTTTTGAAGAGATTTTTTTATAAACGGTTAGAAGTTTTTATAAACTGTTGGAGGTTTTTTATAAACGGTTAGGAGTTTTTACAAACGGTTAGAAGTTTTTTATAAATTGTTAGAAGTTTTTGTTTTTGTTTTAAAAAACCACATACGTTTAAATACTGGAACCAGTTCTGAAGATTTAAAACCGATAAAAGTGTATTCTGGGCATGTCCCAGTGCCTGAAGTAAGCTCAATTTTACCTTACTTCTGATGAAATTTATCAAACATTTTCAAATATGGTGTAATAATGTGTTTGCGACAATTTTGACTTTATTAAAGCGTTTTTCCATTCCATTTTTGGAAATAGGTTAAAACTAAACAAATTTCCTATTTGCTAAAGCTATGCCATGGTACCACTTGCTCCGGGCTGTTGGGTATTGTGTGGTATAAATATATAAAAGGAAGAAAAAGAAAACTGCCGTTCAATGATCAATTCTTAAGGGCTAGGTTCCTCTCAACTTTCCAATTTGCCCTTCTTTTCCGCCTGGCCAATATTTACATACAGCAATTTCACAGTAGGAATCTAAATAGAGAAAAGAATCCTCATTTTTACCCAACTTTACTGTGTATAGATGAATTCTTAGAACTACAAGACAACTGATGTCACCAATTTAAATAAGACCTTTCGACTCCTAGGTGGCAGACAAGCCAATGGAAATGACTATCTGTTCAATTAAAAAGTAAGGGAAATTGATCTTGTTTCGGGCACGCGGACACGTCCAAGACACACTTCTATCGACTTACCTGTTCAGTGACATGGAGGAACTGCGCAACATTTCCCCAAGATCTCCCGAGTGAGGCGTGTTTATTTATCGGAGTCTGCTTGGCTTAAAAAAGTCCGACCAATTACCGTTCCCGCGCACAGATGTTTCCGTCGTAGGCCCCGGCTCTGGGGCAGCCGAATACGGGAATTAAATGCTTAATTTACTTAGATAATTACTGTTAAATCTAGCACATTCCTTATGTAAACATAGTCCCTTACATATAGTGCCTTCACCGAGCATATCGGCTGTACATAAATGCCATCTTGCCCGCCCATAAAACATCCCGGAGAAACAAATCAGGTCAAAAAAATCTAATTTTTAGTAAATATTCACATTCAATTAAAAAGAAAGTATTCCAAATATAAAACGAGGAATAACGACTTAACCCACATCTATGCAAGAATTATTAAAATATTCACATTCAATTAAAAAAAAAAGTATTCCAACTATAAAACGAGGAATAACGACTTAACCCACATCTATGCCACAATTATTAAAATATTCACATTCAATTAAAAAAAAGTATTCCAACTATAAAACGAGGAATAACGACTTAACCCACATCTATGCCACAATTATTAAAATATTCACATTCAATTAAAAAAAAGTATTCCAACTATAAAACGAGGAATAACGACTTAACCCACATCTATGCCACAATTATTAAAATAGTTTCATTTTCTAACTGATAACCATATTTTTATTATTATGAAAAACCCACTCTTGAAACGTTTTGCTTATTTTATTAAATTTTTATGATGAGGGATATTAGCGCCGGTGAATTTTCACAAAAACGGCGCTATACAAATCATACTGCCTTTTTCCTAAACCCGGTTGACATAATCCCTAGAAGTGTGACAATTATTGAGGTGATAATCAATTTAACTGTTGTATTCGTGGACTGGCATCGAATGATCTCATGTAAACTGGCGATAGCGGATTTCATCCAAATCGGTTTAGATCATTTTTTATATTAACGGAACATTGTCCTATTCCACAAAACACAGATTGGACAATAGTATACAGTTGAGAGAATATTCAAGTAAAAGCCTGAACAAAGTTTTGGCAGAATTCATAATTTTAGACATATTAAATGATATTCTTCGAAGTTTATTTTCTTATAACAAAAATCATTTAGTATGCTACCAAAATTTTCAAATCCCTCTGGCTAGATCTAAAAAGTCTCAACATTCTGGACAGTCGAGAATGGTATCCAGAATTAGTAGAGTGTTTATTGAGGAAAAGCAATTAATTGTTTCTGAGTCTATGGCAAGGAATGTTGAATTGGATCTGTTCCGTGCATAAGACCTTCAGACATGCCAAAGAAACTGTATATTTTAAACGTTTAAAAATATAACAAGTATCGATATTTGAAAATGTTTGATCAAATTCAGGAGAACTAAGGAAAAATTGAGCTTACTTTGGGCATAAGGACACGCTCACAATACACGTCTATTTTTCGGTGCTTTCAGTGGTCCCATGGCTGGCGGATTCGTTGATAATAATAACAATATTATGATAGTGGTACCGGCTATAGAGAAATCCGCGAGCTGTGGCTCATGCTCATCTCGCGAGTCATCACACACCCAAATAATGTGTCATCAAGCAAACGACCCTATCTCAGAGCTGATCATCTACGAGCTACTAACTACCAACAATCTCTTATGCTGGCCTGGCATCTTCTCTGCGACTATAACAATTTATTGTAGAATTCAAGAGAACCAGTATTATAATGTTCCCAGAACCCCTTAAAGCTTTTCCCTTCACTATGGTATTTATCAATGAAACATTATTAATAATATTCCAATAATTTGAATTAGGAAAAAAGTACAGTGAAGTAAAAAAATATTAATAAATGAATTCAAAAAATTTACTTTGTATTCACAAATTTATTAATTAACACAGATATTTTATATCATTTATATTTTAAATTTAAGAAATCAGAAAAAGCGTTAATAGTGAATAAATAATCAAAATATATATATTTTTAAATAGCCATCTCTTGAATTTGTTTTTATATTAATATTAATAATAAAAATAATTTATTTTTAATTTCTAATATAAATTTCTTGTTCAATGTTTCATAATAATTTTTTATTACTATTTTTGATTAATTACTCACCAACTTTAATCAATTTTTGTTTATGTTTATAATTTGTCCATTCTTACATTATTGTGTTCTATGTTTATCATTTGTCTATACTTGACAATATCATTTTTTAGTATTCTCTATATTGCTGATAAATAAATCATCGCTTTCGAAAAATGTTGATATGTGTATCGCGCACTTGAAGTGAAATAACACAAAACTGCGCTATATAAATGCTTTGTTATTATTATTTATTACTAATAAAGTGGTGAATACGAAATAATTTTTAATTAATTTATTAATAATGACGCCACAAAGTGAATACCAATATTTTGAAAAATTAGAAAAAATATTAGATTGCGACCAAGATTCGAACTCGGCCGCTTAATAAATAATAAATAAATCTTAAAAAATATATATTAATTTCATTTACAAAAACTCTTTAAAATGGTAATTTAATTAATTAATAAGGATCAACTTACGGGCCACTCAAAAGTGGCCCTAAACATCACTTTGCAGGTTGCTAACTCAAGTGATACCACAAATCATTTATCTATATACGGGTTTCTATACAGGTTATTAAATAAAAGACACCTTTTAAAAACTTTTCTAAAACTCTATTCTACTTTTATTTTTGAGCGTTAACGGTTTCAGCCTATGACGGTTATCTTCAGACTGGTACAATTAATTCTTTAACTATGGGTTATATACAATTTTGGGTATCAGGGGTAATAAACCATGATTTTACTTAGATTTTATTTTTCATTGTTGTTACAGCATTATTTTATATAACTTGACTTATTTGTTACATTTTAAATTTTTAATAATATTACTTTATATATGAATGTGGTTTCAAACATCTTTAATATGGGTTACAGTTGTTTTTATTGTAAAGATGATTTTATATTATTTACATAATAAAAGGTTGGTGAATGCTGATCGATAATGGATTTATTCTAGGATTTTCCCATCTTGGGTATAATATCAAGTCTAACAATATGATTTTCAGTAATTGGGTTACTACCAGCATTATAATATATTTACAATGGTTTCACATTAATTAACTTTAGTATGCACTTTTGGGAACTAATTAGAAATAATATTATTAATATTTACATTAATATTGGTGCGTGCGGGTTATTATTAAGTTATTAACAGTATATATTAACAGTTGCAAAAATAGAAATTTATACGGGTAGTTTGTATAGTATACTATGTTTGCGATATAAAATCCTTAAAACACGAAAAAAAAACAAACCAGAAAACCTAACCCAAATGAATAAAAATTGTTTTTAATAAACAACAGAATTAACGAATGGATGGCAAGTACGCTTATTGAAACTTACCTTTAATAAATTACACTCGAATTGATTGTCGGAAATTTGAAACCATGCTAGGAACGCGAGCCACATTTTAATGAGAAGGGAGTAACCATGGCGGCATACAGGCAGGTACCTCTAATTATTTTGCTAGTATCATGGGAAATTTAAAAAAATCTATACATAACAGTGCTCTACGGCTTCCGCCCCAGAAATTCAATATAACCATGTATACAGTATTGGATAACAATAATAATAATTCTGTTTAAGATAATGAACTCTGTAATTTAACATGTAAGTTTACCCTAATGTTATTTGATAATGTTAAACATTACGCAGATCCCTTTTCCGATACATTTATTGAGTAAATACTCAATTTGTAACGTACATAATTTGTAAATACCTACTAAATTTGCAGGTACGTATCCACTTTCTAGTACGGAGTATTATGTGCGACGTTCTATTCTCTCTCTCGACCTCACTGGGGAAACAAATGTTAGGTATTGTAACACCTTAACACCCTACAAGCTGAATTCATCAATAAGAAAACAATATTTTCGCTAGTTTGATGAATATAGAAAAAATAACACATTTTAAGGACAGACTTCGAAGAGGGAATATTTATTAATTTATCGAAGAAAGCAATCTCTCTGTGGCTCGACATTATAATTTAACTTCAGTTTAGATGTGTACGTTCCTGATGAAGTCCTCCAGCCTTTTATGATGGGAGTAGGGAGAAATCAAATGTTTTAAAGTTATAATTTCGTTAAGCGATTGGTAACTTTGTGGCGTCATTATTAATAAAATAATTAAAAATGTACTCTGTTTACACCACTTTTATAAAAATAAATAAATATCTCTACATGTATCGACAGCAATGCTGCCATCCACAGGAATATGTGGAGATATTTATTTATTTATATAAAAATGATGTAAGCAAAGTACATTTTTAATTATTTATTTTAAAGTTACGAATAACCCGCGAGAGTTGGACTATTTTTTTTTAAATAGTACCTACCTAGTTACTTATTACTTTATAGTCTCACGTCCCACATCCGTTACCTCTACATAAGAAAACTTTAAGTAATAAACATTATCTTTTAATAGAATTTCAAGTATCGAGGATTAAAATACTCACTATTCCATTGGAGCAAGCAAACGTGTTTTCAAAATAAAGCGATTCAATAAATTTTCTGTCAAAATATTGCATACTGTCTACATTTATGGTACTGCGCTCTTAGAATAAAAAACACGAAAAAAATAATATAGCGCTTACTCAATAGGGTTGAAATAGAAGTATGGATGAACTAAAAGGGTAAGCATTGCTTTTAAACCTTTTATTGTGTGTTTTAATTTTACTTTCCGTGGCGTTCTTTGGCGGGTTTGAGACAAGCCTATTCTCGGCTTACTGGGGGAATTATTATCACTCATATGAAACTGTCATAACATCAGCGCATGTGCATGCGCAGTCGCATCAATTAAAATTCCTCACTGCCAAAGGCCTGCGCATCTGTTTCTATGTTAGACTGGCACAAGTCTTATAAATAAATAAATAAATAAAAATATTTCTCAATCCAATTACATTTGTGATACATATCCCATTTTATTATGGAACTTCCATCCAATAAACTTAAGTTTTATATCGTTTTTCACTTCCTGTACAAACGTTAAGGATATAATAAATGAATATCCAGATAATTAATTACCCGTTAAATATGTAATAATAACGACAACGTATCCGCTCAATATTTCAGAGTTTATCTATAGCGTAATCATCCGTACATAAAAAAAGTGTGAACAAATTAGCTATTGGCAAACGATTTAATATTTTTTTAATATTTACTCGATATTTATATGCAAATACGAAATAGGTATTAAGAAAAATATCTTTCAAATAGCTCTACGCACAGCAACCTTCTAACGACTATTTACAACTCAATAATGAAGATAAATGTCAAAGTTAGAAAGTACCTTCTGTAACCTGGGGTATGTTTATATGATTTGACAAAAAAACGATACATATCGAGCATTGATTAGAGCGTTGAGAGCTAGCGAAATATTTGTGCCATACCTACTATTAGGTTCTGAAATGATAATGTGTTTGGTTCCTACCTTAATTGCTATTTATTCAGTCCTTATCTTCCCAAACCAAACACAACGTTTTGAAAAATGGAACACGGTGATCTGTCAGTAATTGCTTTGAGTGCTCTCTTGTTCGGAGAAAAAAACTACTTTCGAGGAGCATGTTCGGTCTCTACATCATTCGATAAGTGTTTGGTTTTCTTTGACCTTTTAAACCTTAAAACTGTCCCTTATTACAATCAATCAAAACCATCATTATAATTTTCATTGTTATTTGCAGTCCACAACCGTTATACAAGCGAAACCCCATAATTTCGTGTGGGTAATTTTCGTATGTAACATTTGTATAATACCTACATCTAACGAACATCTTCCAATTAAATAAATGATTGGATTTCAGCTATGCATACCAGAGGCTGAATATCTTTAGGAAAATCTGCACCCAGCAGACTGCCGCCTGGAACAACCCTACATATCTACATTTATCTCGGGATCATTTTCTATTTGTCGTTCCTCCTAATATAAACAAGATTTGAGAATTTTCTGTATTTGAGATAATAATAAATACGAAATTAGTAGGAAGGCAATTATTGCTTAACATGTTATTAATCATTGAAGATAATATTAACAAATTTCAAACGAAATAACAAAACAGAAAAGACACAGAAATTAAAAAGATAACGATCCCAACTGGGTCTCGAACCGAGAACCTCGCAGTCTATCCGGGAACTGCGCTTTAACCAATTGAACTAATGACACCCCTTCGTTCTCTGTCATTTTTATCGATATCATTTATTTAAGAACTGTTAATTTTACCTTCAATTGATTCCCATATATTTTTAGCTGCTATCCTCAGAATTTATTCAATCTAGATAGTGTCTCGGATTTACCCATACGATTATTATTATATATATATATTTTTTGAAATTTTTTTTTATTGTAATTAAGTTTAACTATAACTAAAAAACATGTATAATGTAAGTGTACAGTGGTTTATAATGTAAAATGTAAAATAATATAATAACAGTTATAAGTTGAAGTTTCGCATAACCCGCCTCATTAGGCTAGCCTGTGTTGAGGCAGTAATTTTGCAAATTATTTTATAATTTTATAATTCTTATGAATATACACTTATATTAAGATTTGCGTCGTAAATGGTTAAATCAATAATATAGAATTTTGGGTGAAGAATATTAAAATTACTCCCAAAAGTAGGTACGCACCAAAACATACGTATATTTATCGAGTTACTGAAAATAGTGATTTTATTTCAACTGGCAGAAAGTTAAGACTTGGTCTCTTGTATTTACTTCCCCATTATATGTCTGGCAAAGATCGTTCATAACTTATACGAGTATATATACAAGGTGTGTGAAGTGCTTCCCCTTTGAAAGCAACTCATTTTTTCCCGTTTACGTTTCTGCTGCAATTAAACTATAGTTTGAAACGAACAGAAGTGTGTTGAGGATGTGACGTGAGTTAAAAAGGGAAGCGATTTGCGTTGAATTCAATCTGGGCGTTTCTTTGGATAAATACGGCAATGTTATTATACCCCGTAATTATGTAAAAAATGCTTCTTTTATTACCACGAAAAAGATTAGTGTGAAATATAGTAATTTAATAATATAATAATTTAATAATTTAATAATTTAATAATTTAATAATTTAATAATTTAATAATTTAATAATTTAATAATTTAATAATTTAATAATTTAATAATTTAATAATTTAATAATTTAATAATGTAATAATTTAATAATTTAATAATTTAATAATTTAATAATTTAATAATTTAATAATTTAATAATTTAATAATTTAATAATTTAATAATTTAATAATTTAATAATTTAATAATTTAATAATTTAATAATTTAATAATTTAATAATTTAATAATTTAATAATTAAATAATTTAATAATTTAATAATTTAATAATTTAATAATTTAATAATTTAATAATTTAATAATTTAATAATTTAATAATTTAATAATTTAATAATTTAATAATTTAATAATTTAATAATTTAATAATTTAATAATTTAATAATGTAATAATTTAATAATTTAATAATTTAATAATTTAATAATTTAATAATTTAATAATTTAATAATTTAATAATTTAATAATTTAATAATTTAATAATTTAATAATTTAATAATTTAATAATTTAATAATTTAATAATTTAATAATTTAATAATTTAATAATTAAATAATTTAATAATTTAATAATTTAATAATTTAATAATTTAATAATTTAATAATTTAATAATTTAATAATTTAATAATTTAATAATGTAATAATTTAATAATTTAATAATTTAATAATTTAATAATTTAATAATTTAATAATTTAATAATTTAATAATTTAATAATTTAATAATTTAATAATTTAATAATTTAATAATTTAATAATTTAATAATTTAATAATTTAATAATTTAATAATTCAATAATTTAATAATTTAATAATTTAATAATTTAATAATTTAATAATTTAATAATTTAATAATTTAATAATTTAATAATTTAATAATTTAATAATTTAATAATTAAATAATTTAATAATTTAATAATTTAATAATTTAATAATTTAATAATTTAATAATTTAATAATTTAATAATTTAATAATTTAATAATTTAATAATTTAATAATTTAATAATGTAATAATTTAATAATTTAATAATTTAATAATTTAATAATTTAATAATTTAATAATTTAATAATTTAATAATTTAATAATTTAATAATTTAATAATTTAATAATTTAATAATTTAATAATTTAATAATTTAATAATTTAATAATTTAATAATTTAATAATTTAATAATTTAATAATTTAATAATTTAATAATAAATAATTTAATAATTTAATTTAATAATTTAATAATTTAATAATTTAATAATTTAATAATTTAATAATTTAATAATTTAATAATTTAATAATTTAATAATTTAATAATTTAATAATTTAATAATTTAATAATTTAATAATTTAATAATTTAATAATTTAATAATTAAATAATTTAATAATTTAATAATTTAATAATTTAATAATTTAATAATTTAATAATTTAATAATTTAATAATTTAATAATTTAATCGATGTATTCTAGGCAAGATTTAATGTTTTCACGTACTGTAAGAAAAACAGAGACTTACGTACTCGTAGGTATTAGTAAAAGCATGGTGCTTAATTAAGATAAATTAATTATGAGATTTTCGAACACATAATAAGGCAGCAATCCTACCGAAGAATTCAGTAGAACTAACAAGTCTCGTAGATCCCACAGTTGTTGGTAGTTAGTATATACTCGTATATGCAGGTACAGGTGGGAGCTAGACCTTATGGGAGTAATTTATTGTGCAATGCGGTCTCAAAACTTATTTCAACCGTAAGATGTTAAAGTATTAACTACCGTAATAAGTCACGACGTTTATTTGGAAAATACCGTAGAAGATTCAATAAATATACGATTATAATTAATTGAACCGTGTGTTATCGTATAATGTCAGTAATGCGGGATATGAGGGCTACCCACAGACTAAAACATTTAGAATGAAATATTCAAAACATGTTAATTATCAAATAATCATTCATTACCTTTAGAAAATCCTCCTTTTTTATTTCTCAAGGAGAGATTTAAAATAAGTTTTCACTACGCATCTTTAAGTTTCACATTCCCTGTAAAGTTTTAGAACCTATGAAAACTTAAAGTCAAACAAGATTAATATTCTCCAGTCCTAAAAATAATAAATATTTCAATCGAATACAAACTCATCTTCTGCCATCAAACTTCTAATAAATGTAATATCAATAGAAAATGAGGATAAAATAGCACCTTTAAAAATCATATCATCTCTATACTTAAATTTTCTATTAAAACTGTGTTCATCAGAAGCGACCTGCCAGGTAAGTATGTTTTTCTGTATCTGTACATAATTCGATAGGGAATAGGAAGTAATATTTGTACAGTGTACAGTGTACCCTTGATGCGATTTTACACAAAAACGACGCTATACAAATCTTCAAATTATTATTATTATTATAAGAGTCCCAATGGGAATATGGCATCTTCAAATTGGGTTATTTATTTTGCCAAAATAGTTATACGCAATAAAAAATATAAAAAATAGTTACTGAACAAGCAGGTACATATTAGCTAGTTTGTGTTTAAAGTCGTTGGAGGTCATGTGGAAATATCCACATTTCCCGCGAGGCAGTTAATTAACATAGTGAGTCTTCCCAGGGGCATCATAATTGGTAAGTTAGTCCTGCACAAGGGAAGAAACAAAAGCATGTGTTGGCGGCTTCGCGTGAAATTATCAGGGACGTAGAGTCCTATTTATTTACTTTGTGAGCTATAAGCAGTAATGCTATTATCCCTCCCAGAACTTAGGTTGCAGATATCCAGCATTTTCGAGAAAAATGCTGTTCGAAACAGTCACGGGTAAAAACTGAATGTTGTGATTTTGAATGGAGTGGGGAAGGGAGGGAATTACCTGGCTTTTCAGATATGGTTACTAAACACGGATAAATCATTTCATACAACGTTTCGATTCTGAATGGTGGTCTTTCACCTGGGCGATACTCAAAATACCTATCTTACACTCTGGAACAATGTGCAAATATAGTTTATAGCATAAAAGAAAATAATAATGGAAAGAAGAATATATGATTTATTAAAAAAAAATGTCGTACATTCTTAACCCTACAATGGAAGCGATGAGTAAAATTTATTCTGTCTAAATTCAAACTAATTTTTCACTGAAGTGCGAACCGATCGTGCTAGCTTTCTTCAAGATGTTTTTCTTGAGTTCTTCACCCAGAAATGCGTTTGTCTTCATAGTAGCCGCTGCGCCTTTTTCCGTAGCAAAGTTTAATATTTTTTTCAGTGGGTAAACTTTACGTCTGGTGAATGGCGCAAACTATTGAGTGAAATTTACTGATCGCTTCGCAGACACAATAAACGAGGGAATTGTGCACACTTTATAAAGAATTTACGCAATTAATATGTTTATTACAATAAATGATAAACATTACTCAACTATGGGAGAGAAAGGCGTACTTTAAAATGGGAGTAAAATATACATCTCGCTTTTATTAACGGGCTAGGGAAGAATGCATCCATTCCAGGGTTGAACTGAATTTATCAGAGATCATTTCTGCTTAAATTAATTTATAAATTATTTAATTAAAATGTTATTAATATAATATGTTGTAATTGATTCGACAGCCCTCTCTCTGCAGAAGCACAGGAGAACAGGTGTATGCATCAGGTCAATTAATTAAGAAATATCTCGCCGATTAGACATTTGATTGAACGCGGCTATTTACATCTCGGAAACGGGTTCCGTAGTTGGTGGGATCTCGCAGATGAATTTATATTCATTACTTTGGTAAGAAACTAATTGACTAGGAAATCGTACGATTCGTATTTTACGAGAATCAACTGGAGCCTCGTCCTATGGCTTTAATTATTTACGTGTAGTTAAGTACATTTATTTATTTGTAAGAAACAAACAGCTTTTAAAACAAATATTTATACAAAAGAAGCATAACAGAAGGTAAGCCAACAAAGTTTATTGTGCTAACAGTGGTTAAATGTCGATATTGTGAAATTATGCGTTATAATGCGCACAAATACGGGGAATTGGAGAATTTATCCTGAGATTGGTCCTGCATGCGGTAAATAAAAACAAATAATGTATGTACATATAGATAGCAGTGACTGCAAGTCGACGATATCATCTTCTCATCTACATAAGTAAAGCTATATATACTAATGATTCAAATGTATGAGTTCTCTAAGGTCGGGGTGTTTCAAACTCTCATTACATTTGATGAACATCAATCGTCAATCTGCTCAATTTTTATTATTTGAAATTTTAACGATGGCCGATTTTATGCCCGCTTTAGATTTTGATCAGCAAACAAGTACTCGTATAACGGTCATATTGTCATGCTTTTTAACTGAAACGGACCGATAGTCGACGTTTGACAGGGACCGTTCTAATTTCAAAACTTTAAAATGTCGCTGATCGGTGATTTGACTGGGTTCGAAACAACTTAACCCAAAACTTTACCATGATTTTTATCAAAAGCTAAAACACAGTTAGCATATTCCTTTTAATAACAATAATATTACAATTAAATTTTTCGTAACCCGAGAATGTAATAAATCCGTCTAACAAATCTAATGATCTACACAGCAATTGAAAGAGGAGGTTCGAAAGTTTAGAATCCCACCGCTAGATTGCTCATAGTTGCGTAAACAACGCTAGAGTACTCGGGCTGTCAAGCAGCCATTTTTCGCGAGTTGTGAGTAAAATGGCTACTATGCAACACAAGGTTTTCTGTGTTTGTGGGTTCTGTAAAACTAAGTCGGCAACTGTATATATATATATATTATACATGGTAAATATCTACGAAGAATTTTTAATGAATACTAAATAAATGTTAAAAATAGAAGAAAAAAAAGATGCTGTCCACCCTCCAGTAAGTCAGAAAAAAAATTAAGAAAATACAAGTCTTCCACATAAAATGCCCAGTTTACCGGTTGCGGTCATTACTCGAGGCGGAGAGCCTATTAAGCCGAGCGTATCAGGGACGCAGATAAAGAAGGCATCAGGGGCGATCAGACGGTAATGCGAAGGAAACGGTCATTTATACCGGCTCAACTATACTACCATTTGTTATGTACCCACATGCGTTGAATGTTAAAATTTAACCCGTCACCGTCTGATAAAACATTCTTCACTTATTTAATTGATAAGCTTTTAACGGGTAATGGTCATGGACAGGTTTTAATTTATTCCGGAAGAAAAATAATTTATTTTTCACCGCGCAAGAATTCCAACTGCCCGAAGCCAGTAGGACTATGGCACTATGGATTCCGTTAAAAATGTGTAGAAGATTTAAAGTTTATATTAGGTTCGACCTGGGTAAAACGTCATAACGCCACTGGCTGGTAAGACGGCTGTCACCGACGTTGGCCGGCGTGACGTTATCAACGCTATATTCACGAACAAAAACGAACATGTCGTTTAGGCGGCACATTTTAAATCGCGGTAGATAAATTATTCGCTAAATATAAGAATGCTATCAGCAAGTGCCGCTGGCACATAAAATACAGTTTACAAATATTTGAAATAAAAATAAATAAAAGCCCTACATTAGCAACAGGCAGCCCGCTCACTGGGTAGAGAAGATTATCTCCACATTTATGAAAAGTTTCAAATTTTTCCGTTAATTACTATAGGTGGGTACTAACGGCTAGCTTCGCTATGTTAATTAGGTATGCAATTGCCGAGGGGATAAAGGCATTGCGGGTTTAATCTTCTGCTAAGTCCTCTATTTCCATACATGATGATGGGAGTGGGAGGAATTCAAATACATATTGTCAGGTTATTCGTAACTTGCGGGACGCAACCATTGTCGTTGTGGGTATTTGACAGCGAAAGGGCAGATAATGTATGTACTGAGTCCACCGTGTTTTATTTGCACAGTTTTAATATTAAACAAGGCGTTAAGCTCGTGATGCGCGCAAAAAGAACGGAAAGAAGGAGGCCATTTGACTTATCTCCGACAGATCTCATAACAACGCCCGCGCGGCTCCTGTGAACAGCGAGCTGACTGAGCAGCAGACCACTGCACGGATAAACTGATAGAAGTGCGCGGTGTGGTACAATGTTAGTAGGTCCGAAGAAAAAGGGGTACCCCATCAAAACCGTGAACGCAACAATTTAAAAATTTTACAACAACAAAAAAACCCACTTGTTCGAATGAAAACTAGACATTGCTTCGTTTCCTGCCACCCTCTTTAAAATTGACTTTAATTTAAATCGATATTATGTAATTGGAGTCTAGCATCTCTATATCAAAACCGTTATGCTGTTTTCATATTTTTTCCAGCGTGTGTACATTAATCACAACATGCATGCACCTATATTGTTCTATTATTGCGCTACATTTGTATGATGATTGTTATTTATTGTTGTATTATATAATATTGTTGAACTAAACTCCTGCTGACAAGCTACTTGCAGTGGCTCAGCGGGTACAAGTTCCCATTGTATGTCATTAGAATTATACAATAAAAAATGACTCCCGGAATGACTCATTAAGTAGGAAATTTAGATTACAATTTTTTTGGTGGTTTCTCTGTTCTATCGAGCCTTATATCTATAATTGCCTCTCCTCCATCTCTTCGGAACACTTTTGAATTTTTCTTAATTGTTTTTTTTTTTTAAATATGCCCGTGTAAGTAATATCTATCTATATATATATATATGTATTCAAATTATTGGAATAATTCATTGAAGACCATAAACTTCATTGTAATATTTAATTATTGAAGAAGATAATATTAACATATCTAAATAAATTGTCTGTGTTATTAATATTACTGTGTATTTTCTGTGTCTTTTTTTGTTTCATGTTATCTTCTTCGATGATTAAACAAATGTTACAATTAGGTTTATAGGCTTCACTAAGTTATTCCAATAAATTGAATATTCATTCTAAACTTACAAAAAAATCAACAGATGTCTCGTATAGATAGGTGTATCAGATACATTGTGTAGGTACAAATATATTCGGGTTGAACTTTGTAACATGCAAAACGATAGCAGCAAATTGAGATTTATGATAGTTAAAAATATGCAAAATAATTAGGTGTCAATAGTTCAATTGGTAGAGCCGCTAGTCGCAGTAAGACTAGAAGATCTGGGTCTGGGTACCTGTTGCGACTTTTTTCCTTGTGATTTTCTTTGTCTTTTTCTGCATCATGTCTCATTGAGATTTGTTAATATTATCTTCTTCAATGGTTAAAATATAAATTCGTCTTATTTACCTATCTCAATATAATGAACTTGATGGACAAGAAAACCCTTGAAGGGGCGGGGCGTGTCTGTTTGCTCAAGTGGCTCAATTGTGGTGACTTAGGAGTTGAAAGATTTTATCAGTTTTCCTTCAACTCGGTATAGATTCCACTTCTAAGGATTTTCTGTTCAGTGAGCCAGCCATATTCCCAGAATTGCGGAGTTCTGTTGCACTCGCATTCAGTCATATTTTGTCGTATCAAGGAAATTAATTAGATGAAATTGTTTCGGCGCCAATATACAGTAGCGCTGTGCGAATTAAATACAATGCAGCTTCGGACAAACAGACTTTCTGCTAAAACCATGTACGAGTATGATCGTACGCAAAAATATAGACAATCGCAGAGAATGCGAGCCTGACGTAAGTGTAATGAGTAAAGGTTTGGGAATGGAGATCGGATGAACGAAAATAAGAAGTTTAAGGAGAATCTATGACGCGAATGTGAATGGTAAAAGAAGTGGGGGACGTCTGATAATGACATGACACGATCAGGTGAAACAAAATATTTACAAAGTAAATAAATTTAATTCCGACTTTAAAACGGGAGATCCTCCTAGTTGGATAGTCAGAGCATTTTATAAACAATTGTATATGTATACTATAACTATAACTAAATAAAAAAAAAAGATTAATAGAAATTTTTGAGTGGGGCCATGTCGAGAGTCAGAATAACAGAGAAGTATGTATGAGACGATGTATGAAAGTGAATGGAGCGAGGAGTGTGTCGCGTTCAGTCCTCCGTTAATGGAGTTTCATGCATTCACCCTTCTTTCAATATCCCTATCAGTATTTCCATCTCTCGTAAACATACTTCTCAAATGTACAAACTCATCGACCTGCTCTAAGTATTGCTCATTCACAAATATTTCGATCACTGTTTTCGTAGTCTCTCTTTCAAACACCTACCTAATTAATAATAAAAAAAACTAAAACCGTGATATTGTCTCCAAAATCCTGACGTTGTAAAATAAATCTTCAAATTAATTATGTGTGCAAACGACGGTAGTTTTGTTTGGTAGTATACTTTCCCTGCAGTATGTGAGCCCATTCAAAATGGACTTGAAGGAAATATTCGTATTCAAGTAAAATCGTTTCAAGCGTTGCACGTTCGAATGAAATAATAATTTCCGTAATTCTTTCCTTGGCACGGTTCGGGCTGCCTTATCTCTAACTTTCCACACAGATTTGCAAACTCATACTAGTTATTATTTGCCCTCATGAAGATTCCAGTGCCATTTTAAAGTTCGTGATTTTACAAAAAAAATGTTTTTTCTTTATCCGTCTATGGCTTATAACAATATCCTAGGAATTGTATAATACCCTTCATATTTTCTATGTAACTAGTACTGCGGTGCTTTGGCCTTATTACTATTACCATCTCGTGGTTTGATTTACTCGACTGAATTTATCTTAAATTATTTGTGCTCTTTGGGAAAAGATCTTAACTGGATTAAAAACCCGTAACAAGGAAAGGAAAAAAGGACAAACATTCGGTTATAAACAAAGTTACCTTTTATATTTAATGAATAAAATATAATTAATATGTTATTATCTCTTTGATGCATCCTCTTCGGGCTGCATCACTGAGTTTCGTCGTCGGCTCACAAAGCTGAATGATACGTAACTCAATCTTGTCAATATTACTCAATAATAATGTCTTTTTTATTACGCAATTTTAAACGATTTTTTTTTCATAGCTCCAACCAGTACCTATCAAACACATATACTCGTACATAATCTCTTTATACTTAATTATTATACTTTTTTCTTGATATACTACCATACTATGTCAACTCTTTTCCCTTCTATTTTTGCGTAATGGCACTTAATATGAACTAAACTTGTCAATTTGACTGTCCTAAAAGGGGATTTGTTTCTAGTTGGGCAGTCAAAGCTTTCTTAAAGGTTGATGTTAAATATTGTGTGTTTCAAATAAATATATGTTAAAATAATATTTGTATTCTTTTTTTAAAGTTGTGCAGCGAGAATTAATTCTGCTTAATAGGTGAAACTTGTTTGTATCTTTCACAACAACAACAACAACAATGTGAATACCAAAAGAGTCCCAGTTGCCCAGTACCAGTGGGACTATTGTGTAAAAATGTGTGGAAGACTATCGCACTAAAATGTGTAATTTTCTCATTTCCATACATAATTATTGATTTTAAAAACGATCTAAAACCGCACATTCCGACACGGTTCGAACTCGCTAAACGTCATTATGGTGTAGGGAACGCTATTGGTAAGACGGCTGTAACCTACGATGGTCGGCGTGACGTCAATAACGCCATATTCGGGAACAAAAACTAACACTGTGCTGGCGGAAAATCAAAAATAGCCCATTCTAAATAAATATAGAAAAATTATTAAAAATAAAATAAAAATGCCATCGTTACAATAAATAAAAAAAAACAGTTAATATATTCTATTAAGGTACGTTGTGAGGGTCGATGTAGTGGGGTGGAATGGAGACGGGAAGGGAAAGATTGCGATGTTCATATTTGATCACTAAACACGGTTAACCGTTAAGAGGAACGGCTCTGCGGCCTGTTTCATACAAAACTTAATTTTGTACTTGAGACCAAAATATTCACCTAAACCGGATGACCTTTTTTTCTCATCAGAAGGTATAGCAAATATCTAGTACGGATTAGAATTATTGCAAAAAATAATAATTTAAATTTACAAAATGAAGGCCATTAAAGAAATTGAATTATCGCTATTTAACGCTCAACTTTAGCAACTATTCGGGGGCTAATGATGATTTAAAACAAGTTTTACCCTACCTACTATGAACATACTCGTATAATGAAATATTAAATAATTCTTTTTTAAAGTGGTTTTAAAATAAGCATGGACTTCATGGACTAAGCATTGCGATGGACTTCATTTAAATTGAAAATAACCAATTTACGTTGGAACACAAATATTCAGTACATAATTTAAAATATCGATCCGAAAAAACTTTTTTTAAGATGTTTTATTTTTATTATTAACATAGAAAATATGATAAATTATTTATTTTGACAAAAACCCGCAAATAGTTTTCAAAGTTGCTTCAAAAATCATGAAAAAAATTGATTTCTTTATTATATATATATTTTATTATTTTACAATTTAAAATAAAAATCAATATAATACCTCTAATCCGTACTAGATATTTACTATATCTTTAATGTAAAAAAGATCATTGAGTTTGCTAGGTATTTTGGCCTCAAATCCAAAATTAAGTTTTGTAAGAAACAGGCCGCGCAGCCACACAATCTACGCCTGTTTCGATTCTGAACGGCTTTATAAGGTAAAGTATACTGTGTATATTAATAACTTTGAATTTACTGAGGTCCAGGGTTAAAGAAATTGATACTTTTCTATACGCAAGTATGCTGCAGGTGCTTTATCAACCAGTTCCCAATTGTAAGATAATGATAAGAAGCAGGAAATTAGAGATTTTGGTGAAATTAAATTATATGATTCAGGTTTTACTTTCCATTTTTTAGTCAGTACCGATAATGAAGCGACATACTTAAGGCAACGATACGCACCTGTGAATGTTTTGATGATAAGTACTTACCTTCTCCACCAGTAGCGTAGACAGAGTTTGTAATCAGGGTAGGGAGTAGGAAATCAGGGACTTAATTGACATTAAAAAAAAGCCTCACATCTGCGTATAAGATTTCTCTAAGAATGGCTAAGCTGCTCTCTGTAACCGATGTTGGTTGGGATAAGCCGAATAATATATCGATCCCTTCTATGTAAAATATCGGAACTTGCGGGAGAGTGGTTTAAAGAGACACAAGTCGAGATTTTTTTATTGTTTTGCACCAAATTTAGGATCATCATTGTCAATTAGGTCCAAATTTGGTGCAAAATGATCAAAAGCTCTACCCACACCAAGCTTCTATGTCTTTAAATCACTCTCCTGTAAAGTTACGATACTTTACGTAGGAGTGGTCGATATCCTAATAAATGCTTTATTTGTGTATACATGTTTCAAACTAATTACCGGAGATATAAAGTGTCCGTATTTTATTCGCAAAATTAAACAGACAATATTTTGAAAGAAAGCCAACATGTTGCTATCATTATTTCGTTAGTAAAGTTGTTATAATTAATAGATGTCCCAAAATATGGCATTTATTACTACTAAATTTACTAGCATTGCCTATAAGAACTGCCTTTTAGACTATAACACATCCGAGTCGTCCCTTGGCGCGCATTGCGCACACATGTACGTTTGAATGTATATAATAAGAGTCAAGATTTGAATATGAGGTGACCGTCGTTTTGCATACTTATTTCCTGCCTTTGACACGTTATAGTGGTGTGATCGGTTAGCGCGTATTTTTGAAAGTGAAGATTAATTTCTTGTAATAACTTTATACATTTTAAAATTATTTATATTTTTATTCGAGTAAGATGGGGTAGGCAGTGCTTATGTGCATATACTCGTAAGGCGGCACGCCCCTGTCTTCTACTCGTAGATATTTTAATCCGTGTATCGGAAATAAACTCGCATTCACCTATTTCAAACGACAGTATCAGGAATTTTTAGATTTTTTTTATTCTGTCAGTCATCATATCTATCAGTTTCGACTTCAGTCAGTTTTGAAATACTCGTATGTCAGTTAATTCAATAAACACACCTTTTCCTTCAACCAAGTACATATAAATAACACTTTGTTGACCTTCATTTATTATGAAGTAGCGGATGTGCAATTCTTGCTTGTCGTTTGAGTGCCATAATTGATTTGACAGCGATAGTAATTCCCTGTGATGACTATTACTAATTTAAACAAAGAAACATTCATTAATTGATAAACTAAAGTTCTTAAAAACTTAAGACAAGATTTTTGTGCATAGCGCAAAGGGTAACAATTATTTTTATAAACAATAATTATTCGCCTGAAACACTCATAATTATTGCGATAAGCCGACGTAGCTCAACGGTAGAGCATCTGACCGGACATCAGAAGGGTGCAGGTTCGAGTCCTGTCGGCGACATTTATCTTTGCTCGAAAAGGTTTTTTTCAATTTGGATGAGTGTTTCAGGCTAATAATTATTGTTTATAAAAATAAAGAAACATTCATTTGAAAATTTTATTTCATTCCAAACAATTGTTTTTTAAAAATGTATCTAAATAATAAAGTTCTAAGTAGATACCTTCTTCTGAATTCCATTTTGAAAATATTCTACCTAAACAAACCTTCGTCTGTGGAATATGTAGTCTGTGGCTAACCAGATTGGTATATCTATGGACTAACCTCAATGCAACATGGCGGGTTTAATGTTTTTTATACCAATTTTAAAACCTTATAGCAACAGTTTTACATATTGGAGTTCATCCAAAGTACTCTTTAAACCTCCCCGGCACTAATAAGAACATATCGCTATTTTCAGCAAAATTGTTCAAGAAATTGTTCAAAAAAATCGAGGACAGAGAGACAAATATTCATTTTCATATATAGAGATATACTTATATGGTTCTTACTGGCTAAATACTGCGACCCGATTTTTTTAACGTTTCTGTCGTTGTTTTTTTTAATAATTTATTCTGTTATTTAATATAGTTTACTTTACATCCTACTTTATTATACTGTCTTGTCTTAGTATATGAGAATATATTAAATTCGTTCGTGAAATAATATTATTTTATTTTAGTTATAAATCTAAAATTATTTTTATGTCTCTTATTAGTAAATCCACAAGGAGGATAATTGTGTTTATCTTTTTGGCACACAATAAAAACACAAAATTATATATAATGTGAATTGTCGATTTCCCGAAAATTAGATTATAAACAAAATAAAAAAATACATTGTTATAATGTCCCAAGAGGGATTAAATGTTTACTCAGACGTAGGTGAATAATACAGTATGAGAGTAAACATGATATATCAACATTGTGCTGAAATCGTGCTGAGGGGAAGATAAGACAAGCTAAGAAATAAACATCCTAAATATCATTTTCGGTTCACCTATTTTGTTTTCGAAATCAATAATGAGCTACTTTGTTGTATTGAAGGCCCGTGTAAAATCTCTATATATAAAAAATGAGTGTTTGTCGGTCTGTCCTGAATTTTCTCGAAAATTACAAGACCGGCTTCGCTGAAATTAGCACAGTTTGTATTTATTAGTGCCGGGAAGGTTTAGAGAGTACTTTGAATGAAATATAATATGTAAAACTGTTGCTATTACGTTTTAAAATTAGTATGAAAAATATTGAACCCGCCACGTTGTATTGAGGTTAGCCCATAGATATACCACTTTAGTTAGCTAGTCAGTTAGTTAGCCACCGATTCAAAAGAAGAATGTTTGTTTGTGTAGAATATTTTCAAAAAGGAAAACGCAAATAAGTAACTACTAGAGAACTTTATTATTTGGATATATATAAAATTAAATAATATTTTCTAATGAATGTTTCTTTGTTTGGAGATAGCAATAGTCGTCACAGGGAATTACTGTCGCTGTCAAATGAATTATGGCACACACACGACAAGCAAGAATTCACAACATCATATCTTTACTCCAAAAAATAAATGATCCCGAGCAAGGTCGGGTCCACATCAGATAGTATTAAAATAAAAAGAAGTTAGACATTATCAGAAAATATATTTTGGATATTTGTTATTTCTGATTTACTAAAACGAGTGAGGACTTTGCTTTCAATCTAGATTGGATGAAAGTTACTTCGCCTAGAGAGCAGATAAATACTTGTATGGATAGGCCCGAAAGATCGTAACGAATAGATTTATTTAATTAAATACTATTAATAATTATAATTGAGTACCCTCAATTTGCCGCATACAATCGGGGCTAGCGACCTCATTAGTAAGCCCTCACGAGTTCGGGGCTATACAAGGTGAATAATCGACGGATCTTTGTGATCCTTGTTTGGCCTGGCCCGCTGGCGTGGAGCCCTAACCAACCAACCAACCCGGCCAGCCCGCGCCCTGTGTGACACTTGTATGCGCCAGCTTTGACAGTTAAAAGCCCGCCAAACAAGCCCGGCACGCAGTCGAGTTCACCACGCTCATCACCCTTAAGTGACTTACACACGAGCGGGCGGCCCAACACTAAAAAGCCATAGCGCCGAAAGGTTCGACCATCCGGTCGTCCTTTCCTAAAGTTAGCAGGCTTGACTTTTGGAAAGGACGACCGGATGGTCGAACCTTTCGGCGCTATTCGTTTTAGTATTGGGACGCCCGCTCGTGTGGAAGGCTATTACCAGGTTCACTCAAATACTCAAACACGCATTCCCAAATGAGACCCGCAGGAAAAGAACACAATTTATCAATAGAAGATAACAATTCGAACTATCAACCTATACATGAATTTATCTTGATTACCTAAAATAATTTAATCTTTGGTTCTTGATGAAATACATCCCACACTAATAGAGGTGATAAGTGACAAACAACATGGCTTCATCAGAGGCAGATCAATTATAGCAAATTTATTACTTTTTCAAAACTATATAGGTATAGGAACACGTTGATTACATCAGTGGTGTGCAGTCAATAAAGACTGAAAAATTGTGCCTATCCTAAGAAAAATGAACCACAGTAAGAAATTGTAGAAAAAAGGCATTTTTTACACGAATTTAGTAAGGAACTTTTTTTTATTTTTTAGAAAGACAAATATTCCCTGGTTACGAGTAACCTGACAATATTTGAAATTCTCCTACTACCATCACAGTAAGCGGTACATGTTGCTTGTATCGTAATGGATGACTTAGCCCGCCGAGGAATTGAACTCACGACACCTGGGTGAGACCCAAACGCGATGCCAACTCAGCCACTGACCGGTCAACTTGTAAGCTCATTCAGTTGGTCATAATAGTTAGAGGAAGATTTTAAATATTCAATGCGCATTCATATCCGATCTTGAAGAGTTCTATACATACATGGATTTCTCGAAGGCTTTTGATAAAGCGTCTAACAAAATACCACGTATAGCAATAATGCTTCAAAATATTATTCTTACATTATAGTATCGTCATAGAAAAGTGTTTATACTGTTATCATATATTGTCAAACTATTGTTATCTTTTATATACCTCCCTTATCACTGTATTTTTTTTATTTTCTCTGTTAAAAAGGTAAGATGTACTACCATGCAAAAGACCCATGAGCGTTAAATAAATAAATAAAAATACTGATTCGAAATCTTCATGCCTTGGGATCAGAGAAAATGTATTAAACTTGTTAAGTAGTTGCTTATTAGATAGAACATTGTTTGTTAAAATAAAATTTCGTATATCTAAACCATTTTCCACCAATTATGGAGTACCCCAAGGTAGTAATCTTGGCCCGATTTTATTTTTGGTTTTTATAAACGACACAGTCAACTGCTTTAAAGGTGTTAAAGTGTTGTTAGTTGACGATGAAATTAAATAACGTAACGAAATAACCATCTCAGACTGCTGTCAAATGCTTCAATCTAATATCGACATGCTAATAAACAATTAATACTTAAATGTGGTATAACGTAATTTTTTTACAGAAATAAAGCCTCTATTTTTTATTATTTAATAAATAAATATAATTTGTAAAGAGTTACAAAAATGAGAGGTCTTGGCATAATAATGGATGAGAAATCAAATTTCACAGCCCACATTCAACTAATAAGTAATTTTAGCTAATTTTTTTAATAAAACAAAATTTAATCTGTATTTTATACTTTTGATATTACATGTAATAATTTCAAGCAATATTTAACAGATTCTTACCTAAATTTTTACACATCGGTACGATGCAATATTGATGTTCTATTTCCCGTATTTTGTTAACTCCGTGCATATAAAAAAAAACTAATTTTTGAAAATTATTTTTCATGTATAAAATATTGTAAAGCCTGAAAAAAGATGTACAATTACGCAAAAGCACTATGAGCGTTTAAATAAAATAAATTACATAATATCTAGGATGAATAAGCCTTTTCGGTGATCTGGTTCTAAGTTTCTTGGTTCGCTGGCTCGGTGAGAACGGTGCATTTATAAACAGTGGTGGTTTTTCAATTTGCAATCCATGCAGTTCGTGCCACTGAGTCATGCATACTTTGTTTGCAGGTAGCCAAGGAAGCCAGGGAAATGTATCGATTTCCATGTACGACGGATAACTTTGTTCTATCGCGGTAACTTCAATCTCATCTGTTTTATTATTTATTCGCGTTACGATGCGAGGAACGATTAATCAAAATACGTATTTATTACGTCAGTATTTAAAAGTGATCGTGAGAATATCTTTCAATCACCCGGGAGCTTATTTGTAGCAAATAAAAAGCTTTCTTTGTTTAATACGAGATACAATAAAGTTATTACGTCCGAGATGTATTAACAGCTTCTCTGAACAGAGAAGCAGGCAAATGCTATCTGCCGCAGAAAGGCTCGAAGGCAGAAGTGCCAGGAAAACACATCGGAAGTTCTTTCGCCGAAAAAAGAATAGACCCGGGAAATAATCATCAATCAAACAGGATGTTTCCAGGCGGATTCGGAAATTGTTCTTCTGGCGGAAAAGTAATATGAGAAAAAGAAAATATTAACAGACGGCTCATTTGCGGCAAGATAATAACCGCCAGTGCCCGGGGGACGGGAAACTTCATCAAAAAGTTATGTTTGCGTTACTTACTCCCGCACCCCGCACCCGCGGTCCTTCGCGGCCACAAGTTACCCGCCCGATACAAGTATATCCATCTCACTAGTGCATCACACTCGGACAGGTCTCCCGTGTGCTATCCGAATTATGGCATTTATTTATTATGTGCATAGAGCTTGCCTTCTACCTTTTACATACAGCTAAGTCGTACTCGTAAGTTCTCTAACCATAGACATTTAAAAACGAAAGTTGGGATGTAGAAATACTAGAAAACATGACATTGACCGTATTCATTATTTACTGCTTTTCGTAAAGTTTCCGTAAACGCGATGATTCTACTGCTTTTGTTGTTTGTTTTCTATTACGATGGTTTTTAGCGCCGGTGTACAGAGAAATCTAAGCACACACTATTATAGGTATACGTAGATACTTAAGTAAACTTATATGATTTCAAGCTAGGTACGTAAATAAATAAAATATGTAAGTACGCGTGCTGTAAAACAAATAAGAAACTCGGTACGCTAAATGCTGGTGGAAACTATATAAATATTTAAAAAAAAGATTGTAAGGTTAATATAGTATAATACATTGTGGCTATGTTTTGTTTTAGACAAAGTGAGAAATATAATAAGCCACGTTAACTAAAAGAGCTACCTTAATCTTACAATAACATTCCCCCATTGTCCAGAGTTGCTCCACTTTAAAACGAGCTAATGGATAATGTATGTGCAAAAATTTCGTATAAAGGCAAACTTTAATCCGCGAATTTTCCGTGTTACTTTTAAAGGTATACTAATGAAGGAAATTTGAGAATTTATTAGGGCGAATTTTTACGCAGCGGCCGACAAGTCTGGAAGAATTGAATTCACGAAGTTCCCCATCTGCCGGCGGGGAGTTTCAAGCGGGAAAATGATTTATTAATCTCATCTACGTTTTATTATGGTAGGATAATTTTAATCGCCTATGGTAACTGATTTTAATTTAATTGCTTCTTATTCCCATAATCCCCCATTTGGCAGGATGAAATAATCTGCAAAGATCGGAGCCAGTAACTAAGAATATTACATTGTTCTTAAGCTAAAATACTTCTTATTCCTCTAGGTACATGCTGCTACTTTTAAAGTCTTCACGTCGTGTTTTGTTTGTTTTCTAATGCCATCCAATTATTATCTGAACGAGAAATCCATAGTTTTTTTTAAATGAATTCAGTAAGGAGCTCCAGTCCAATATTTAATCTTTTTAACCAATAATAACGTTCAAACTTAAATACCAGTATATTTCGTTTTATTTTTCTAAAATTAGTTGGCAGGTCGGTTTTGAGGTTAGAATGTCAAATGTCAAAATAAGGATGAGCTTTACCGTACATCATTTTATATTTTATTCATGGTAAACAATAACTAAACATAAGTGATAACATTATGAACCCTTTTAGAAACTTTAACTAGAAGAACAATAATAGTATTGTGTATTAACATTACCAAATTATCCGTATTGACTATTGGTTTACTCATGAATACTGATACCTGAATACCTGATGTATGGCAGTGAGGCATGAAACTGGCAGAGGAAGAATGAAAGTAGACTGAATGCTGTAGAAATGAAATCTCTGAGACGAATGTGTGGTAAAACCATGTATGATCGTTTGAAAAATGTTGAGATTCGTAAAGAATGCAAGGCTGATGTAAGCGTAGTGAGCAAGATCAAGAAAGGGACGCTTAGATGGTTTGGGCATGTAGAGCGAATGAACGAAGAGAGGAGTGTAAGGAGAATATATGACGCGAATGCGAATTGAAAAAGAAGCCGGGGACGTCCAAGGAAGACATGGCACGATCAAGTGAATCGAATACTTGAGTCGGGCCATGTCAGAAATCGGAATAATAATAATCGGATGATTTTTATAGCACCGTTTTTGTGAAAAATCACCTCAAGGGCGCGAATAACAGAAGAGAATGTTTGAGACGTTGTATGAAAGTGAATGAAGCAAGAAGTGTATGCCGAGATCGAGTTGTTTGGCGGTCCGTCCTCTCTGCCTACCCCTGCGGGGAAACAGCGTGATGGTTAGTTAGTTAGTTAATGAATACTCTAATTTCTCTACTTAATAATAGTTTTTTTATATTGAACAACAATTATAGAGCTTAAAGTCACCCAAATTAAGTTTAAATTTCATCAAAGCTGAAAAAATACATTTTAAAAATGCAAAACATAATCGAAAAATAGAAATCTCCATACTAATCCAAAAACAGAATACACACGTGACTTCAGATGTTCCAAATACAATGGTACCAATATAACAAGGTGTTTTGACGAGATTATTATTTATTCACATTTAAAAAACGATTTTTAAATTTTACGTGAATATATATTTTTAAAATCATAATATTTTTCACTGGAGTTCGTTCCTTTTTAGCAAAATGCAAAAACGCAGACAAAGGCAAGCATTGAAGGGGAGGGTCAATGTTTTATACGCATAATGTACATAAAAAGCGTGAGTCTACGATGTATGATACAAACTCTCAACTCATCCAACGGTAGCATTAATATTTGACACTCGATTTACAAGGGCCGCTTGTGAGAGATTATGAAAAAAAGGTGTCAATTTAGCAATGGAGCATCCAACAGAATTCAATCTGTAAATGCACACGAGGAATCCCAACCAAAAAAGAAAGAGTAGCAAATCTCGCAGCCGATGCGCATGCAGCCACACCCGAGTTATGGGAAAAATATTTTAGAATCGCATAAAAATGATCCACGGAATGATATGTGTGAAAGGTAAAAATAACACTCCCACAGAAATAAGACATCGGTTGAGGCAGCCTCAAAGGAATGTTGGGAAACAGTTGTTTGATATACGAGACGACAGATCCGCGGTGACGCCTGGCGGCAGGTTTGACTTATATTCCCAACATGTGCGCTTGCGCAGCTGGCGATGTGCTGTTGTCCTGATCCGGGCGTTGGACATCAAGTGTCGGTATTTGGTTTGAATACGTCCTCACAGCAGCGAGGAATAAATGTTCTGTCTGAAAGCTCACTTAAACGCGGGGAAGAAGCTCTGAAATGCTGAAAAGCTCTCGCAATGGGACTCTGTTGGTGCTGACTATGAATTATGTGCCCAGAGGAATGTCAGCATTATAAAATGCAGTGGCGTAGAGACCCCAGGCCTCGAAAGGGTTGGCATTACAATGTACATAACATTTGCATAGTTTTTCTATCCGAAATTTATAGGTAAACACAACTTTTTTCAATTCGCAACCCGCATTTCTTCGCGAGCTATGAAATATGTTGTTAAATTCAAAGTAAAAAAACATATGATAACAAGGAAAATTGCTTGTTCAGTGATAAATTTATTATGGAATGAAAAATTTATTAAGTCAATGACCACACCTTTCATGTGTGTTTAATCAGACGTGCCAACATAAAAAGCGCCCTTGAGGTGATTTTCCCACGAAAACGGCGCTATAGAAGTAATCCAATTATTATTATTATAATACCTGTCAAGATTGGACCGAATAAAATTAACTCGGAAAGAACATTTACATGAAAAGTTCTTATGGCATTATATTATATTGACATCACTGCATATACGTCCATAAATCGGCATTCCATGGAATATGTTTTTGTATTTCAGAAAGATGGCTTGGGCGAGTTCAGGGAGGTGGATTCACTGAGGTTGGCCATAAAGCACGCGGACTGCAACAATCGGCGATACGTTAGGCTCTGGCTCCGATGGAAGGCTCTATTTACGATCGATTCTTCCAGCCAGAGACGGGCAGAGGATGGAGGGCTTATCAGACACACGACGAGATGGAAATATGAGAAAATCCTCGGGTAGAAGCTAATAGAAGAGACCGCGAGGTTATTCTTTTTTAACTGAGAAATGACCCAGGGAAGTAAAAAGATTTTATTGTTTTTACTGGGATTGTGACATAAGTTGGTTTAAGTATGTTGTGAGGCTTAATGGAGTAGGCAGGGTAAGGAAATGAAAACGAGGAAGTACATAGGTATTCGGATCTGGTCACTACACATGGCTAAAGCCATTTCAAGCAACTTTTAGATTCTGAATGTTGGTCTTCACTATGGAGTTTGGAGCATCTATTACTCTGGAACGTGACCCAAATATACTATGTATATATGTATATTTACTATTTCATTAATATTACATATGTATCATTATACGCTTATTACTATTTACTGATTATTATTGACTTATTACCATTTAATTTTTATTACTTATTTACTATTTATTACTTATTAATATTTGCTTATTTTTATTAATGTATTATTAATTACTTGCTACTATTTACTGATTATTATTTACCTATTATTATTTACTCACTACTTCTTGTTAACAAAAATATGGGGACCCTATGATTGTGGCTAATTGGAATACATATACTTTCTGATAGTTATTTGAGTTACACTAAAAATTATTATTGTTGTAATCTATAAATGCACGGCCCAACATAAAGATTTACTGTAGATTTTATAGTTGTTTATAGTCTGAATAACTTTGGTTTTAATTAAAAAAAAAAAAGAATTATAATATATCGTTTCACTAAAATTGTAGAGCCGCTCATCTCAACACAGAACTGTCCTAGTGAGATGAGTGGCTAACATTTTTGTTTTTTTTTTTTTTAAATTTAGGTATAAATAAATAAACAAAATAGTAAGCGTACATCTTATTTTTTATGCTTTAAATGTGGTTAAAAAATAATGGATAGCCTGATTCGAACCGGCGACTTCTGGATTTGTAGCCGAAAATAGTTTGAATGTAACTAAGTAACCTTCACACCGTTAAGTGGGCTGAGAGGATAAAACGACTACCCACATACTTGCTTCATCCGTAATCATACTTAGTCTTCTGTTATTTCGTCTCTTCACATGACCGGCTGTATTTCAATAATTCGATGGTGGCAATGGTTGCATGTAAAGCTGAGATACTCGTAACCTTCTTATCATTCCCCACTCTAGATGCCTTATTTCCCACTTGCTTAATATTTAAAAATAACTCCTGAAGCTACTTATATTTTTATTTTCTTTTAATTAATTTTATATCACTGCTATATTTATGGAGACCTGAAAATTTCGCGTTTGCGATAATGCGAATTTTTACTCGAAATTAGTTAATTTTCGAATAAATGGTAAAGAAATTCATTATTTTTCAAGTGATATTATTTTAATACAAGAAAGTTATACGTTATGAAATTTCTTTGTTTATGGTTTCGACAAGCTTCAATAGTTATAAAATGGAACGCAGTTAACTATAGGTTGAAAACGGTACGTTCTGTTATTCTTTCTTTTCGATTATTAAAACAAAATAATCACTGAAGAAAACAACACGAAAAAAATTTATGGTAAAATACCATCAGATTTTTCTCAAAAACATCGACAAATAACATCACTTTTCCCAAAAAATAAAGCGAATTTTTCAGGTGTCTATATTGTTGAAAGTTATTCCAAATTTTTTGAAAGAATATTATTGCGTAAAGTTATTCACACGTTTGAAGAGTTTCTTAACTCCTGGAAAACAAAGCAAACCTGCCTACTAATATGCTTGGAACAAACTCGTACAAATTGATTCATAAAAAATATATTCGTAGAATATTTAAAATGATTAACATAATATTAGGTAGACTATGGCCACCCCTGCTTTATCCTCGTGCACAGTTTGTGTTGTGTATTCAATAATATGGCTTAGCATCTTCATGCTAATTTATGCAAATGTCGGTTGAATTTCATTTTTTCTTTTCGGCAAAGCCCAGAGAAAAAAGTGGCCCGACATTGTAAACAAAACGCGGAGGAGGAAAAAAACCAAATCCAGTAGCGAGGCTGTATAATTCTTGTCTCAAATCCGCTCTTGTATCTAGAAAGGAATATTTAAAAATGATACACATCATTTATGATAACCTTTAAGTTTTCAGAATGAAATTGGATTGATCGGAAGAAATTGGTGTATAAAGAAAGATAAATAATAATAAGTGTGATAATATTTGAAAAACTTCTACTACCATCTTTATAAGCCAGAAATATTGTTTGTGGAATGATGGAGGACTTAGTTTCATAAAATCAATGATAAATACGATTTAAACAGTAACTGCAATATCATGCAATGTTCTAATATTGTGTCCTGTGCGTGCAAAATCATATCTTCTCAAGCAAAAACTTAACGTTTTAGTCTGGAGTGATCTATCAGGTAAGTATGTTTCTGTATCTGTTTGTACGCAATGAGATAAACCCTGGTAAGTAGTATTAGTACAGAACCCTTGAGGTGATTTTTCACAAAAAACGGCGCTATACAAGTCATCCAAGTATTATTATTATTATTATTATTAGCTAGTAGCTAGTAGAGTGGAACCTGACGCTTGTTTCCACTCAGCTACTAACCGGCAAATAAATATATATAATGTATAGACTACAAAAACTAATATTGGATATGTGTGAATTTTTTAAAGGAACTTGTTAATGAAATTATATAATTTTGTCTAATAACAATTTTTTAAAATTTTTTATATGAGTACCGAACAAGAGTCCCAACTGTTCCCAACCATCTGGAGCCAGTGAGACTATTGCATTCCCAATTGGGGAATGTTGTGCGGTAGAAGTTATTGGGGAGGGGAAGGATAAGGGGAAGAGGAAGGTAGGGACATAGGGAAATACCTGGCTATTCAGATCTGGTCACCAAACACGGTTAAAAGCCATTTCAAGCAACGTTTCAATTCTGAATGGTGGTTTTTCACCAGGGCGATACTGAGAGTATCTTCCACTCTGGAACGTGCGCAAATACACTATTATTTTAAATGAATTAATTGTGAAACAACACAAATTGAATTTAATAAAATTTACTTGCGCACGCCGGGATTTGAACCCGTGACCTTCAGATTCGTAGTCGAGAGCCTCACCCCTCGATCATGGGGGTCGTCAGATATAACAAATATCTGAAGGGAGAGAGGGACGTCGGAGAGTTTGTTTTTTTTTTTTTCTTTTCTAATGCGGATTACAAATTTTTGGTTACGTTTATTTACAAAAACGCAACGACAAATTATTAAACATACTTATCTACACTTTAAAAATCATATTCGTATTTTAAATATTTTGTAAAAATACAATGGAACGGTCAGAAAAAAGTAATATTTCTGATTGCATTTTGATAAATGCAAAGCCTATGTGAATTTATAAAATATTTAATAAATATTTTTCTATTTAAAAACATTATGTTTATAGTATTGCGTAATAATACTATCATTATTTTGAATTAATAAATAATAACTCTCCGACGTCCCTCTCCCCGTTATGCCTGTCAGATGAAGGTACGATTGTGTCGAAATCGGCTGGCATGTTGTTATCAATAAATTATGTACACAAAAGATAGCATATTTAAAAAACAAGTATTTAATAACGATGGGAAGATTCCCAGTGCAAGAAGTTTTGAAGGTAATTGAATGCGGAGGAATCGAATTGTGAATTTAATTTCGAGGGTAAAATAAGTAATTCAGTTTTTATTTTTTTATAATAACTCCACACAGGAGGCCCTGAGGGAAATAATTTCCCTCAAGGCCTACATCGTCTTTGGGGATGCTGTGTGGAGGGTCTTTTAGAGAATAGGAAGGAGTGAACCTGGGTCTTGAAGAGACCCATGTTGTAGGAGGAAACATAGAGGCCGGCAGATCATTTCACAACCGAGCCGTTGAACACAAGAACGAGTCGTAGAAGCGAACCGTTCTCATGTGACAAATGTCACCCGTGTGCAAATGTTGGACGCGTGTTTGGCGTCTTTCCCGACTATGCACCGGTGCCGAAGGGATCGAGGACGTAGGCTTCTCGGAATATCTTCCATTAATATACCGGTAGAACATGGGCAACATTCCCACCTAACGTCTGTGCTCCAAAGATTGCTGTCCGTTTGATAAGATCTTTCGAACTGAATGCCCAAACCTGCACAGAGTCAAGGTTTTTTTTTAGATATTTTGCTCCAAAATATTTTATGATGTTTGCAGTTATTTTTCATGAATTTTACATAATTCAAGTTATGTTGTCGATAGTAAATTGAGAAATAACAGTAAGTGATATTGTTAGCGAGCTAGCATTCCACAATGGAGTGCTGATACCAACCCTGATGTTTGTCAGTCAGGCATGGAACTGGCAGAGGAAGGATGAAAGTACACTGAATGCTGTAGAAATGAGATATCTGAGGCGAATGCAAGGCTGATGTAAGCGTAATGGGTAAGATTAAGAAAAGGACGCTTAGATGGTTTGGGTATGTAGAGCAAATGAACGAAAAAAGGAGTGTAAGGAGAATATATGATTCGAATGTGAATGGAAGAAGAAGCCGGGGACGCTTGAGGAAGACATGGCACGATCAAGTGAATCGAATACTTGAGTCGGGCCATGTCAGAAGTCGGAATAACAGAAGAAAATGTATGAGAGGATGCATAGATGTGAATGAAGCAAGAACTGTATGCCAAGATCAAATTGTTTGGCGGTTCGTTCTCTCTGCCTACCTCTGCGGAGAAACGGCGTGATGAGTAGTTAGTTAGTTGATATTGTGTTTTAAAACGAGTTTCTGCACATTAACAAATAATAAGCATGAAACAAAAACCGTGGCCATAGAAACGTAGGAGCAAATTTATTAGTCGCTGTCTTCATTTTATAACTTCTCTGCACCCTTGTTATTTGAAATAATGTTCAATGTATTTTCAATGCCCAGTAGCGCAACGGCAGTTTACTAGGTCCCCTGTAAACGTGTTAATAGCCCCTCACCTTTTCCCATCCAAAAACATATTTTATACTTACAAAAATCTGTGAATTTAAATATTATATATCTCATCAAGGTGTTTCCGAAATACAACAAAACAATCTGTTATTGCGATAAAAGTTTTTTGTTTTAAATTTAAAGCTGACTATGAAAAAGTAAACAGAAACAGAATGGTGAATTTAGGCATCATGAACCATTCATAATTTTTTTAACTTGCCACGCCTTTTACATGAGCTATACAACGTTGAAACATTAATACGAGGTGTGTTCAAAAGAAAGGGTGAATTTTGAATTTTCGCGGGCTGTGTACATTCGATTATCGATTTTTTGTTGTTGTTATTTTGGTACACATATGTTTATCATATGTTAGCATTATCAGCCATTTTGGATTAGTGGTTTTTTTTTGACAACTGGAAAGGTTAGTCACGTTTTTGTGTGTTTTTCGATTTTTTACTTTTGAAAAAAATGGATCAAAAAATATGTATTAAATTTTGCGTTAAAAATTGAATAAAGTGCTCCAACACACTTAAAATGTTGACTGTGGCATTCGGCGAGTGTGATTTGTCTCAAAAAAGTGTTTATAAGTGGTACGAGCGATTTACAGAAGGCCGAGAAGATGTTAATGACGATGAGCGTCCTGGAGTTGCAACCACGTCAACAAACGACGAAAACATCGAAACAGTGAAGAAAATGGTTCTGGAACATCGACGAATCACTATTAGGGAAGTTGGAGAGGATGTTGGCGTATCAATCGGCTCATGCCATGCAATTTTCTCGAATGTTTTGGGTATGAAACGTGTGGCAGCAAAGTTCTTTCCTAAATAGCTAAATTTTGAGCAAAAGCAACATCCCATTAGTATCGCTCAGGAGTTGTTGAATGACGTCAACGACGATCCAGATTTGCTCAAAAGGATTATAACTGGTGATGAAACGTGGGTATATGATTATGACGTCGAAACCAAGGCCCAATCATCCCAATGGAAGCGGCCAGAAGAGCCAAGACCGAAAAAAGCACACCATGTTCGATAAAGTGTGAAGGTTTTGCTCACTGTTTTCTTCGATTACATTGGCGTGGTACATCATGAGTTCTTGCCAACAGGTCGTACGGTTAATAAGGAATACTACAAGGAAGTTATGCAACATTTGCGTGAAGCAATACGGCTCAAACGATCGGAATTGTGGAAAAACATTACATGGATTTTGCATCACAATAATGCTCCAGCTCACACATCAATGTTTGTTCATGATTATTTGGCCAAAAATAACACCTTACATGATAATGTAAGAATAGACAAATTATAAATATAAAACCAAAATTAATTAAAGCAGGTAACTAATTATTCACAAATGTTAATAAAAATTATCACAAAACATTGAATAATAAATTTATATTAGAAATTATAACAGAAATTATTTTTATTATTAATATTAATATGAAAATATATTCAATATTATTTAAAAAAAATATTTGATTAATAATTATATTTATTTCAGTATTAACGATTTTTCTGATTTCTGAAACATGTTGATATGTATATATTAATAAAGTGGTGATTACAAAGTAATTTTTAATTAATTTATTAATAATGAAGCCACAAAGCGAATGCCAATCTTTTGATGAAATTAAATATATATTTCCCGACACAAGAACTCCTCATTTCTGATAAGGTATAGATCAAGAATAAATGTAACATATAAGAAATATAAAAAATGAAAAAAAAAGTCTCCTTGCCTGTTGGCTGCTCGGTGCAGGGCTTTTGGCTACCCTTGGCTCGGGTAATTGGAACGCCACTGTGTGCGTCTTTTATTTAGCGTGATGATGGGAGCTTCCTCCCTGCCTCCTGCCTCCCCCTCGGTGGGTGTTTTGTTGTTTGCGCATAAAATTGACAGAATTAATCAGGGGGGGGGGGAGGAACGCGGAAAGCGCGTGAGACTTTTGATGGAAAAATGTTTGTCTAAAGAGTTATTGTGTGTTCTTTCCATCTAAGTCATGTTTTAGTTTGCGCCGTGTTATCATTTCCCCGAACACGTAAGAAAGAATAATAAATATGTATATATAAAATTATAACGGATGGAGATTTGAAATTCAAATTGTCAAAATGTTTTTAAGAAGTTTCCAATATACGAGTATATTTTACCAATATAATCCAAGATTTCCAACACTTCCAGAGGGTGAATACTAATATTAGCACCACGAATTTAGAGCCATACGTTAAGAGTCGTAATGATTGATGAAAAATTGCCTTATATTTATTTATTACTCTATTTATTTAATTTTCAAGTGCTAGGAAAACATACGTGCAACAGGAAAGCAACCTACTAGCTACCTATTTTTTTTGAGTCATTCTGACCACATGGTCAGAATGATGCAAAAAAAATCATTGGCAATAAGGTACTCTGGTAAAAATATTATGGCTTAAATATACATATTTATATAGATATCAGAAACGCCATCGATTTATAAATAATAAAAAGTAGAATTTATAAATCGTTAAATACTTTTAAAAAAATATCATGTCATCAATATTCGGTTTTCTTATTTTTTAAATTTATTTTTTATGTGATACAATACGAGTCCCAGCTGCTTCCAACCGTCTGGAGACAGTGAAACTATGGCATCCCCAATTGGTGTATGTTGTGAGGCTAAAGGTATTGAGGAGGGGAAGGGGATGGGGAAGAGAAAGGTGGGGATGGGGAAGCACGTGGCTATTCAGACCTGGTTACCAAACATGGCTAAAGCCATTTCAAGCAACGTTTCGATTCTGAATGGTGGTCTTTAACTAGAACGATACTGACAGTATTTACCACTCTGGAACGTGCCGCAAATATACTACATATTATTTTTAACGAATAATTGTGAAATAACACAATTTAATCAAATAAAATTTTCTTGCGCCCGCCGGGATTTGAACCCGCGGCCTCCGGATTCATAGCCAAGGTCGTAACTCAACCACGGAGACCGTCGATACCACTGCAATCGCGTATTCTGGTTTATTTGTCGATTTTGTTTTTGTTTAGTTTTAGCGATATTAAAACAGAGTTTCGGTAACTTTTAGCTCTGCAATTGTAAAAAATTAATGTAAAAAAAAACTATTATTAATTACCTAAATGTGATATGTTCACAGGCAAATTGACAACCGCCCATTTATAAATTATAAATATTGTTTTTATTTTTTTGGTTAATTTTCTAAAAAGGTACATCATTTTATTAGTTATGTTTAGTTATGTTTTTCAAGTAATATAATATGTAATTTTGTATGGTGAAGTTAATTCGAGTTTGACATAACCTCAACATCGAGGTTCGGGATATTAGGAAGTCTGAAAAAAATAATAAAAGTGCGGCTAGGGTGCATTTGTACATTTTGGTACACTGCAAAAACAATATTGAATAATATTTTGCATTGTGTCCACCAATTAAAGGCAGTAAAATGTTTAGATTTAAAATTACTTGTATTTTGATATGTTTTTGAATTAAAACCTGTTCTACTTTAAATAATAATGCAATATATTCCACAACTTACAATAATAACAGAAACATAAATAATATAACTTAAAAAATACAAATATAAATAAAAAAAATGTTAATTAATATTCATTTCTAATTTTGAAACTGTTAATTCTTTAATTATTAATTGTTTTTGTGTTTAATTCGTAGAACTCCATTTTTTTTATTTTTAATTTAATGAAAATCAAATTTAATAATGTTATTTTTAAGTTCTGCAAGTATTTTTAATTATTATTATTGTGACAGCTGTTTCGGCGTTTAAGGCCTTAGTTTGAAAAATACCTGCAGAACTTAATAATAACTTTAATACGATTTTTTTAAATTAAAAATCCTGTGTAACTTTTCCATATGTGCATTCCGGGATTCGGATCGCGCATATGGATGTTCTATTGGTGTTTAGTGTGTACTATGGTGTCGTGGCGCGCTCTTTAGGAAGTATTGGCAAACCCTATGCCTAGTGGCGCGCTGTTCAAATTGTGGTAATATTGTAATGGAACTGAGTGTTGTGCGCTGTAGCTTTTATTTGGGACTTGATTGCAGAACCGCTCATTGGAGAAAACCGCCACTGATTAGAAATATAAACTAAAAATAAAATCCAAACTAATTGTGGAGAGCTTAGGCCGTTTACAAAACAAAATGAGAGACCTTTGATGATCACCTCCCCATAAGAAATCTCAAACCAACATCGCTGCCCCAATCCACGATTTCTTTGACAGGGATAAATCAAAGGTGCCTTTGAAGATGGGGCGGGGGTGGGAGGGTTAACTTTTCAGTTTTGCATTACAAACAAGAATCCGTTCCAAATCCCATCAACCACACTCATCAGCAAAACAGTTAGTAAGTTAAATTACACTGAACAGATAATCTCTAGATATGTGATCTATACCTAACTAACTAATTAACCATTACGCCGTTTCTCCGCAGGGGTAGGCAGAGAGGACGGACCACCAATCAAACAACTCGATCTTGGCATACATTTCTTGCTTCATATATTCTCTTCTGTTATATTGATTTCTGATATAGTCCGACCCAAGTATTTGATTTACTTGATCGTGCCATGGCTTCTTCCATTCTAATTGGCGTCATATATTCTCCTTACAATCCTTTATTTGTTCATTCGCTCTGCATGCCCAAACCATCTAAACGTCCTTTCATACTCTTACTCACTACGTTTAAATCAGCCTTGCATTATTTACGAATCTTCAATTCAGTTTATTTTCATAATTCCTCTGCCAGTTCCATGCTTCACTGCCATACATCAGGGTTGGTATCAGAACTCCTTCGTAGAGTGCTAGCTTCGCTTCTTTTGACAACTTTTGATATATACCGATTATAGAAAATGGATGTCGCCAATGTTATTTGAAAATTTCCTAGTCCCACCACACTAAGCAGAAGATGATGCTTGTGTTGTGACGGAGGACTTAGACAGCAAAGGAATTTTATTTACAACGCCTGGGTGATGACACACAGGTGCGATCCAACTCAGTCATTGACTGGTCTTTTGTAATAGTTTATTAATTTACATTACTCCTAGGCCCAGATGACCAATTAAGTTAATTACCTGCTCAAGAAAGAAAGCTATATTTGAAAATATTAGATCATTTCATCAGAAGTAAGGTAAAATTGAGTTTACTTGGGACACACAGACACGCCCATGACTCACCTCAAGCGGTCTACCTCGTCAGTGGGTAATGAGTTAAACAATTTTAATTATTTAATAAGTCGGCTAAATATTGGCTGTTACCGATGATTGACGCCTCGGCTCGACAAAGGGAGATGCCTTGAGTTGAGTTAGCCAGTTAGTTCTCATTAGCGGAGCAACTCATGCGGACTTCCCGCTCTTCTCGGAACAATCAGCAGCGGGATAAGGACTGCGGACGGGTATTGCTAATTACTTCTTTTGGTGATGTCCGATTGCCGATTGCCGATTGCCGATGGCGGATTAACACTGATCTCAATTGAAACAGCTAATGGAGTCGGCCATTTTGATTTCTGAGCATGGATCAAATTAATATCTTTGTACGTTCGTATCATAAATCATTTAAAAAAAATACTTAGCTAAAGATCGCACAATTACACTTGACCCGAACTACACATATTTACGATGATGGGTATTTGTGCATATTACGTGTATATATATATATATACATATAATGTTATATTTATATTTATACCTCTGACAGCGATGTTTTTGCGAAAATTTTTCTTGCTTACGCCTTCTTATTAGCGAAAAAGGACAACATTTGAATATACGGTGATCGGTTTTATCAATGCAACTGTGTGAGTACTGTGATCGACTCAACATTGAATGGGTTTGTCGTTTGTTAAGATCACTTTAATTTTCAAGTCATTTCTCCGCCACCGCATGGGCAGCCTATGGTACAGAGTACGCCGATCTAAGAATACCATCAATAACGCCTGGATGGAGTCCACCCCGATGGCCCTCAGGAGACGGGATATCCACCATAAACGTTTTTCATTTTGTGTTAATTAACATGATTTTTATAATTTACAAAACCTTCGTAACCTTTTTCCAATTGTTTATTGTCGATCGGACCGGTTTCACTCTATCACGGGCATCTTCAGACTGGCACAATTAGCAATGGGACTCACTCCTGACATAGATGCTATATATACCATAGATTTAGTTTTAATTATGCTAATCTGAAGATGCCCGTGATAGGGTGAAACCGATCCGGTCGAAAACAAACAAGTGGAAAAAGAGTTACAAAGGATTTTTTATTTAAATAAAATCATTTTCAAATGGAATTCAAATGGAAAATTAAGAAAGTTTTGACTGCTCAACAAACACGACTTTGACCTGATTTGCCGGGTGCATCAGGTGGTAGAGGACGGGTATGAGTTCTTTGCCAAGAAGCAACTGGTACTGCGGGGAATTCGATAATGCAGGAGCAATGATGTCAGTGGACGACACGCTGAAGTGCTCCTTCCGAATCTTGAAGCCGGCCGACAAGCGCATGCCGTACGTGCAGACCAACACCAAGCGTCCCGTCACCAACAAAGACAAAGAAGACTGGAAGAAAGGATCAGTACCCCCGGCCCCAGTCCTCACCCGCCGCCCAACTTCACATAACTCCTATAATTTGTATTATCGTCTTGCAATATATCGTAAGGAATAAATACAATTAGCTTCTTTTTTTTTTTTCAATTAAACATGTATGAAAACTTAGACCAAGCCGTATTTAATTTTGATAATCTAACTGCATCTCTTTACATGGTCTATAAATAATGTGTAATGATAGTGTCCAAAAAAATGTCATAGATTTAATATAGGAATAATGTAAGAATAGGAAGTAAGATTTGTAAAGCGCCCTTGAGGTGATTTTTCACAAAAACGGCGCTAAAAAAATCATCCGATTATTATTATTATTACTCATGAAGAAATGAGAAAAACAAATATTATAGAGTAAACAATTATGTATATGTGTTTGACTGGTTGGTGCTATGAGGACTGAGCTAGTCATTGGGACTGAGTAACTCTTAGCCATTCTCTTCAGCGTTCTTAGCCCGTTATTGATGGCAATGCAACGTTGAATTTAGTGTGTAGATGGTCCCGTGAGTCGCGAGTCTGCAGCACGGGACAGCCAAGGAGTGGCTAATGAATAATATTACAAGGAATTAGTCTTCGGCGAACAGGACCATCAATTGTCTGTCATTATCGGCATCAATAGTACGGAACCTCTGCTCGTTAGCTCGCTCTTTTATTGCCCCTTTTGTCTTGTACGTCATAACACTAATTGCACCAATTTATACTAAAAAACAACAATAGACACCTCATGCCTCATTTAACTAAGCATCAGCAATCATTTAAAAGTAATAATTCTGATGCATTTATAATTTTCGAAATCATTTCACAAATTATGCTTGCTTTTGAAACTATCAATTCAAGGTGGAATTCCATTTTAATATGATTTTTTTATTAAAAAATCTTTGTAATAAGGAACTCCAGTGATAAATATAATGGCATTAAAATATTTATTCATATAGATCAGTAAACACCAATTCTGAATGTACAACTTATATTGTATATAATTAATTACACATAGAATTTATTAATCGTTATTTAAAAGTGTATAAAAAATCATCTCATCAAAACACATAGTTATATTGGTACCACTGCATTTGGGACATCAGACGTCACGTGCGCATTCTGTTTTTTGATTATTACGAACATTTTTATTTTTCGACATTGTTTTGTATTTTATAAGACTTAGCTGTAAGTCACTAATTATAAGTCTGAATTAGGTAGTTTCTAGTTATAAATCTTAGCTGTTAGCCATTAGTAATAATCTAAGGTGTAAATTATTAGACATAAGTCTAAGTGATAAGGTATAGGTTAGATAAATTATATTGTAAAGCGCCCTTGAATAATCCATTTATTATTATTATTTTCAAAGTATTGAGTTGGCACAGGATGTTTTTATTTATTTATTTTTAATTTTACTTTATCTGAGAATAGAAAAAAATAACAAAATTTTTGTGGTTATGTTCTTTTTTATTTTATTTTTGTAGGTTATAAAGAGTATCCTTAATAGTGGGCATTCGTTAGCTTTGGATGATTCGCCTGATCATCTAATGGAACAAGGGGAATATCATTTCCACGGCATAAATCACTCTCGAGAAAGAATGCACCACATTAAATGGAATTACGCGTGAACCATTGTGTTTATGAAAATTTCAAAGGATTATGATCAGGTGGGCTCTCCACCCTCTCCCCCAAGGAAGGCAGTGTGAGCGATAGCCCCAATTTATTATGACGGAGCTGCGCATTAATGAATATCACTATTAATTATTCCGCCATCAATTACTGGGGACGTGTCGCCGCTTGCGTAACGCCTCCATTACTCATTGCTTTAGGTAAACACTTCCTCTTGTACTTTATTATTAATATTAAATCTCGCTTCTAATCCGCCGCAGATTTTACGTCGCGCACCTGCCGCCCGCAGTGCCCACGGGCGCCTCGCTAAAGGGTGCGCCGAGGTGCAGTGCGATCCTTAGTTTTACTGCTAAACGATCTCCATTAACGGAGGACTGAACGCGGTTGGCACTAATAAAAAGTTGTCCAAAGAAGCGAAACTAGCAGTCCACAATGGAGTGCTGATATCAACCCTGATGTATGGCAGTGAAGCGTGGAACTGGCAGAGGAAAGATGAGATCTCTGAGGCGAATGTGTGGTAAAACTATGTATGATCGTGTGAAAAATATTGAGATTCGTAAAGAATGCAAGGCTGATGAAAGAGTAATGAGTAAGATTAAGAAAGGGACGCTTAGATGGTTCGGGCAAGTGGAGAGAATGAACGAAGAAAGGAGTGTAAGAAGAATATATGACGCAAATGTTAATGAAAGAAGCAGCCGGGGACGGCCGAGGAAGACATGGCACGATCAAGTGAATTAAATACTTGAGTCCGGCCATGTCAGAAGTCGGAATAATAGAAGAGAATGTATGAGACGATGTATGAATGTGAATGAAGCAGTAAGTGTATGCCAAGATCGAGTTGTTTGGCGGTCCATCCTTTCTGCCTACCCATTCGGAGAAACGGCGTGATGGTTAGTCAGTTAGTTAAACGATCTACTATTGTCGTGCTTCCATTTTTGTTTTGATTTTCTTTAATTTTTGTCCCAAATGCCCGGGGACTGTGGGAATGTGGCATGCTAATGTTGGGGTATCGTATGTCGTTTAAGGAAACAGGGAGGGGGGGGGGAGGGAAGTTGACGATACGTTGTAATAACTCATACAAATTAATGAATTTTCTACAAGCCTAATTTTTATATACAGCAAACATACATACAGTAACGTGGCAATAAAATGTAAACTTTTAATAAAGTGGAACTTTTTTTTTTCATTACTGTGGCAAGCATTTTTTTCATATTCGAATTTGACATTTCTATTTAAAGAAATTCAATCAAATTAACGTTTTTTGATAATTTACAGTATTGTGTTCTATGTTTATCATTTGTCTCTATACTTGACATTATTATGTTTTAGATTCTGTATTTCTTGGTGAGGAAAGCTTCGCCTTCGAAACATGTCGATATGTATATATTAATAAAGTGGTTTATACAAAGTAATTTTTAATTAAATTATTAATAATATATATTTTTTTTAATACTCTATTTTAAACGAATTTTTTCCTCATAGCACAAACCAGTTCCTATCAAACACATATACATAATCTATTCATACTTAATTATTATACTTTTTCCTTGATATATTATATTATAATACCAGCTTTTTCCCCTTACATTTTGTATAATGGCACTTAATATGAACCAAACTTGTCAATTTGACTGTCACAAAACGGGATTTGTTCCCAGTAGGGCAGTAATTTAAACTAGTAATTTTCGAAAAAAAACGAGTACAGGACAAACATAAATGAATTAAAAATTAATCTTGTATTCGCTACTTTATTAACATACACATATCAACACGTTTCGAAAGCGATGCTTTCTTCATCAGTAATATATTGAATTTAATTCATTTTTAATAATGATGCCACAAAACGAAATCCAATCTTTTGAAAAAATTATATAGAAAGATATAGATTTATTTATACATGTATAGAGATTTAAATATAGATCATCGTTAAAAAAAACGTCCAATGTGTTTGGCATAAATTTCGACCCGGATGTTCGGCCATGTAAAATAAATTTAATATGAGCGGATTTCATAATAAATTCAAGTGATTCAATATCAGTCAGTCCCGGTACATCTAGTTAATGGCAGCGATATGCAGGCTCTGCGAGGCAGCCCTCGGCGGTTCAACGACTCGGCTCTGGATTTCATCTTGTTAGATGGTTACCGCGAACCCTTACCCCCTGCTCGCAGGGATGAAATCTTTATATTCCTGAATGTTGTAAGCTGGGCTGAGTAGGTATGTCGGATGTTCCAGCATAGCTGGGGTGAAGAGGTTCTCTAAACACGGACTTCTTGTAATATATATTACATCGTTATTGTGTATCCCTTGTATATCTCTCTTGTATCTTTATTTCGGGGTTAAAAAACATTAAATGGTAAGAAAAATAAACGAAATACACAATAAATTATTTTTCATTAGTTCAATCACTAAAATGAGTTCAGCAGTTATTCGAATAAAACAAAAATAATAATAGGGTAATTTATTAATTTATTTGTAAGAAACAAACAGCTTTTAATCAAAAGGTAAGCCAACAAGTTTCTTATGCTAACAGTGGTTAAATGGAGATGTTTTATTTGTGAAGCTAATAAAATAAAGAAAAAACAAAATAAGAAGGAAGGGGGGAGAGGAAGAAGAAGATAGGATTGGGACAGGAGATGTTCTCAATAAATTTTTGCATCAATTTGTGGTCGTACGTATAATTTTTATAGCGCCTTTTTTTGTGAAAAATCACATTATGGGCGCTGTAAAAATATTACTTCTTAGTTGGGTTCATCGTATTGCGTACAAACAGATATAGAAATATACTTGTCTGCACCTGGCAGATGTCTGCAAAATCATAACTTGTGAAGATATGATTTTTCAAATCACCGTTAGCCCCCAAATAATTGTTAAAGGTGCCTCTAAAATCGCGAAAAATCAATTCCTTTAATATTCATAAATTAAAACATACATAAATACACTAATTCTAATCCGTATTATTATGTTGCACGCCCAGGACACAATTATTATGTTATTTTTTTAAATAAAGTACAATATTCCCTGGTTACGAATAACCTGACAATCTCCTACTACCATCACAGTAAGCGGAAGATATTGCTTGCATAATATTGCCGTTATTATTTTATTGTAATTTGTTATTGATATTATATTTATAATAAGGTTAGTGGCTAAAGAAGACTTGGCATTTATTTTAAACTAGCTGATGTGTACCCGGCCTTGCTCGGGATTTTTTTTGTTTTTGAAATAAAATCAACACAACATGGCTGGTTCAATGTTTTACATACTAATTTTAAAACGTTATAGCTACAGTTTTACATATTGAATGTCAATCAAACTACTCTCTAAACCTTACCGAGTTCGAACTGTGCTATTTTCAGAGAAACCGGTTGAGTAATTTTCAAGAAAATTGAGGACAGAGAGACAAACATTAATTTTTATCTATAGAGATGGTTTTTTTTCCGAATTTAGAACTGGAGAACAGATTTTATAAATGACGGAAAAAAGCTAAAAAATTCTACTCGAGGTTTAATTGAAATCTTAGATAGTAATTATTTACATTTATAAATATTTAGAGTTATTTATTTAAAATGTCGCGGGCTATGAAAAGTTAATTTTTTTTAATAAATAGGTCGGGACTAACCGGCTAGTTTCGCTATGCAGGTTGGGAATGCAACTGTAACATTCGTGGATATGAATTTCCGAAGAGATGAGTTTTAAACTTCGTTCTGAATTCTGTTGGGTCTGTAATCTGTACCTATATATTTTAAGTGATACCGTACAAGCATGTATATTTTTACACGGCATCACCCTCATTGGTGGTACATTGTAAATTAGAGTTTAATGTTATTAACTGATGAGCTGGTGGATGCATTTATTAGGTGTCATATTAGATTATTCATAGTGGTAGGCGCTATACAAATCATCCACACATAATTGTTATTAAGAATTCAAGTTGGGATATATTGCAAACCTAATGAAAATGAGAAGGGGAAGAGAAAGATTAGGGAAGGGGCGGCCATTCAGAACTAGTTGTAAAACCATTTCAGGCAACGATTCGATTTTGAATCGCAGTTTGCCATCAGGACGATGCTGACAGTATCATAATAAGTTTTTATACTACTTACAAACTAACTAAAAATTACGCCACCTTTCCTCCGAGGTAGGCATCGAGGATGGAATGTCACATAATTCTGTCTAGGTTAACTTAATTTACAAATATTAAGTATTATTTTTGTGAAATAATTTTTTTTTAATTTTATGTAAATAAAATGTTATAATGTTCTTATTAAGTTCTGCAAGTATTTTAGCGTTTATTATTGTGACAGCTGTTTCGGCGTTCAAAGCCATTTTAAAACTGCGGTCAATCCACATTGTGGCGACTTACTTAAATGATTTTATTTACTCCCACCCAATTCTAATTTGGACGGCTGTCACAATAATAAAAACTAAAATACTTGCAGGATTTAATAATAACATTAAAATCAAAAATCTAAAACATCTATCGTAACCGATTAAAACTACTTATCACCCGGGTTACTGTGCTATGGACAGGTGACCTCATAATGGCGGTGTGTTCAGCTATATTAGAAATAAAGAAAGAAGAGTCATTCGACAGACAGCGGAGAGAGAGACGGCCACAAAGCCTTCGGGGATCATTTTGTACATAATTAGTCGGGGATTTTGTACATAATTAGTTAAGAAATATTTGTACAGCGCCCTTGAGGTGATTTTTCACAAATCATCCAACTATTATTGCTGCAGGAACCTAGTCCATGGATCCGAACGAATGATTTGATACGGCTACTTCTTCAACGATTTGGGTGATCATCATTAATTTAGTATTATAACTCTGGTTCACCTTTATCTCTAAATTTAGCCAAGATGTTTGACTTGGCGCCCATTACTTTTTAAATTACCTTTTACAATAACTTAGTTAAATAATGCAACATTAATCTTTGTCAATTCTCCTCGAGTTGTCATACTCCTGAGATAATTTTATAATTAATACATACAGTATTTTATAATTGAATAAATAATATTTAATCATTGTAGAAAATAATATTAACATAACCGAAATGAAACATGAAAACGGAAAAAAATGACAGGAAAAAAAAAGATTTCACTCTATCCGGGGCAACCGCTTAACCAACTTAGATAATGAGACCAGTTCATTTTATGCCATCTTCATCGATTTCGTATCTCAAATTTAAGATTTGTAAATATTGTTCTCAATTATGGCATAAATTTAACTGATTTCATTAGATAAGTTGGTTAAGCGATTGCCCGGCAGAGGTCCTGGGTTCGAGTCCCAGTTGCGACTGAAATCTTTTTATTTTCGTCGTTTTTTCCGATTTCATGTTTCATTTCGGTTCTGTTAATATTATTGTCTACAATGATTAAATATTAAAATTAGGTTTTAAACCTCAATAAAAATAATAAATAATTAAAAATTGAATAAATAATATGTTATACATCGAAATTCGTTTTACTTAAAACTATTCGCTACAATATATTCTCCATATAACTCAGTAGCAGGTATAAGTTCCCACTGTATATAATTAATATTATACAATAAAAAAAAAATTTAAAAAAAAAACAAATTAAAATTCATTACACGACCGCTCTCAAACTAAATAACTTAAACCACCTTTCCATCTACTCTTGTCCTTTGTACCTTTATCCTACTCCTATATTTCCCTCCACCGAAAAAATCCGACTCATCCGACTGACATAGTTTTAGCTACCTTATGTAAAACTGTATATTGTAACACTTTACTCATAGTATTTATCATCATGTATCCAAAATTGAAGAAATGCACAGGTACATTATAAGCCAGGCCTAGTATTTACCAAAAGGCAGTTATAGAAAAAGTAAAAAAAAAAATCACGCATCGGTGCGCAAATGCGTCCACAGCCCGCAACACTGTAAATAACTAAAAGTGTAAAAAATAAATGAAATATGTTTATACATATTAAAAACTTCTTACGATTTTTAAGTTCATTTTGTAAATATTGTCCAGTAATAAAAATTATAAATATTTCAATTGAATAGCAACTCATCTTGTGCCACCAATCTTTTAATAAATGTAACAACATCAATAGAAAAATAGATACTGTAAAAATCATATCATCTCTAGGCTTACATTTTCTAAATTTCCTAATGAAACTGTGTTCATGTGAAGCGAACTGCCAGGTAAGTATGTTTTTCTGTATCTGTTTGTGCATAATTAGATAAAGAATAGGAAGTAATATTTGTACAGCACCCTTGGGCTAATTTTTCACAAAAACTGCGCTATCCAAATCATCATATTATTATTATTATTATCAGCAGTTGAAAATTTATAATTGTCATGATTTATTGTTTTTATTGTCACGTATTTGTAAATTATGGATTTGCTGTTAATTTTCCCAAAAATGAAATAAAATAAAAATACAGTAAGTGCCATTTTATTAACAAAAATGTTACCTACGAGGTATTCATTTCTAAACATCCAATATTTTTTTGGCGTCTAGTCACTGTGAACAAGAACCTCTAAGTATAGACACTTAAATTTGTTATGTACATTTTCAATCATCAGATACGTACTACGCGTTATCGAACGTTATTTGCTTGGGGCAGTTTTTTTAGCAAGACAAAAAAAACCGATAATAGCTGGGTAAAATTGAATATCACAATGTCCATAAACAATAGCAGTAAAAGGGATCAGGGCTGAATAAATCTATGGTGGTATGCCGTGTCCCTCATATATTCCCGAAATTACTGTTAATAATATAATGTTATTATTAAATCACGTGATTATTAATGGCTTTTCAAGCGATCAGTTATTTAAATTGCCCGATCTTGGCTCATTTCATTATCATAATGAAATGAAGCTGAATATAATGCGAATCAATTAAAATTTGCATAATCTGATGATCATACGGTATTTATAAATCGAGACCTTTTAGGAGAAAAATTGATTCCGTGAGGTTTCGCTGCTTTACAAAATAGAAGAAATCTAGTTAACTTGCTACCTAACCATCATGCCGTTTCTCCGGAGGGATAGTCAGAGAGGATAGACTGCCTACATTTACATTCACGCATTATCTTATATTAATAATAATACTGGTATAGAGCTGTTTTATGAAAAATCACCTCAAGGACGCTATACAAATACTACTTGCTAAGGTTTATCTTATTATGTTCAAACATATACAGAAACATACTTATCTGATAGGTCACTCCAGATTAAAACGTTAAATTACAAATTTTCGCTTGAGAAGATATGATTTTGCACGCACAGGACGCAATATTGGAAAACACATTGCATGATATTGCAGTTACTGTTTAAATCCTATTTGTCATTGATATTATATTTATTAGAAGATATTGGCAAAAGAAGAGTAGGTATTTATTTGAAACATTATTTTACTTTGGATTTTTTGGAACGAGTATTTACAGTTATTTACAATGTGGCGGACTATGGAGTCTCAATTTTTTTCCTTTAAGAGGAACGGCTGAGCGGCCTATTTCATACAAAACTTAATTTTGGATTTGAGGAGAAAATACTCACCTAAACCTAATGATCTTTTCATCAAAAAGTATAGAAAATTTCTAGTACGGATTAGAAGTAATTTATTTATTTTTATTAATGAATTGATTTTTCGCGATTTTAGAGGCACGTTGAATAATTATTTGGGGGCTGACGGCGATGTAAAAAAAGTCTTACCCCATCTGCTTTAAAAATATAATGAAATATATATATTTTTTAATATTTTAAAATTAGCATTAGGGTGGACTTTAAATTAAATTTAAAATGACCAATTTACGTTCGACCACAAATTTGCTGAACATAATTTAAAATATCGACCCAAAAAACGTTTGTTTTTAAATGTTTTGTTTTTATTTACGTAATCATATGATAATTAAAAAAAATGATAAACCTGCAAATAATTTTCTATGTTGCATCTAAAATTTTTTTTTATGGCCTTACTTCATAATTTAAAACAAAAATATTTAAAATAATAGTTCAATTTATGTCACCTTCATCGATATCATTTAAATTTTACTGGTCTCATTAGCTAAGTTGGTAAAGCGTTTGTCGAGGAAAGACAGAGGTCCTGGATTCGAGTCCCAGATGCGACTGATATCTTTTTATTTTCGTTTTTTTCGGTTTCATGTTTCAGTTAGGCTATTTTAATATTGTCTTCTTCAATGATTAAAATATTTGTTTATGTTTATATTTTGTCCATTACTGTAACGTACTATACTATAACGCATTACTGTCATGTTCTATGTTTTTCATTTGATACTTTTCATACTTGATATTATTATTTTTTTAGTATTCTGTATATTCCTGATGAGGAAAGCATCGTTTTCAAAGCACGTTGATATGCATATATTAATAAAGTGGTGATTACAAAGTAATTTTTAATTCATTTATAAATACATGGACAATTAACAATAAGTTATGTGATGAGATAAGGAAATATTTTAATATTTTGTAAAAATAATCATACAAAATGAACGAAATTATTATAAAACACTATTTATTATTCAATTTATTTTTTATGACATATTGAAGTTTGTAAACCTCATTGTAATATTTTAATCATTGAAGAAGATAATATTAACATATTCCAAATGAACCACGAAACCGAAAAAACAACAGAAATTAAAAAGATTTCAGTCGCATCTGGCACTCGAACCCAGGACCTCTATCTATCCGGGGTAACCGCTTAACCAACTTAGCTAATGAAACCAGTTCAATTTACGCCATTTACACCGATATCATACTTCATGTTTAAGATTTGTTAATATTATCGTCCATTTTTATAAATCCCATATTATTGGCTGCTATCCTTATGATGATTGCAAAGTTTCATCCAGAACTCAATTGTAATCTGGATAGAGTCTCGGATATACCTACCCGATTTTTATTTATATGAGACATCTGTTGACTTATTTTACAAGTCTGGAAAGAAATATTCTGGAAAGAAAAATGGGATGTGTTAATATTATCTTCTTCAATGATTAAACTATTAATTATATTAATATCAGATAATTTTATTTTTATTTAAGTAATAACCAAGTTCTCAAAATAAAAATATTTGTTTTTTTTTTTTTAATATATATATTTTTTAATATTTTCATATGAAGCGGTAACTTGGTGATGTGACATTATAATTTATAAAATAAAACAATAACTTTGTTTTACATCACTTTTATTTATACTTTAGCCGACCGGGTTTCGCTACTACCGTAGCTTCTTCAGGGCAGTATACAATTGTTCTTCAGGGCAGTATACAACAGTTGTATACTGCCCTGAAGAAGCTACGGTAGTAGCGAAACCCGGTCGGCTAAAGTATAAATAAAAGTGATGTAAAACAAAGTTATTGTTTTATTTTATAAAAAATAAAAATAATTGTTTTAAGTATAGGTATTAATATGAAAATAAATTTATAAGATTGATCGTTTACAAAATAACTCATAATACTTAATAATTTTATTGAAAATGATGCCACAAAGTGACTTTATCTTAATTGAAGAAGTGTCACAATTCCCTGGCGATCTGCGGTCGTGTTCGGGAATTTTGATAAATAAGTGATGTTGGTTTTCCTTATCGATTCACCTCAAATGAATACAAAAGAATGCAGTTCAAGCATAGATTGTTGAGAGCAATTATGCAAATCTTAGGTAAACTAAGTGGAAAATCATGCTCAGGTCGTTGGAACACCAAATTATTGATTATACGAGTATGTAAACAGTGGGGAGGTATGCTACAAATGCGGATGGCGCTGGAAATGGGTACGGGCGAGCCACCAAGGAACTAATGCCTGTAATTGGATGATTATTTGGGCGCGTTGTGACTGTAACATTGACGACGGCTAAATTATGCGTTGTTACAATCTAATTAATTCCACATTATAATGTGTATAATTCACATGGGGTCTTTGTTTCTCCATTTTGAAAATGGGCATGCGTTTGTAAGTGTGCCTTATAACAAAACTTTGTATGTCGTGTTTAAGAAATAGAATATATATCGTATTGTTAAATTTTAGTGTACAGTGCCAGGAAAAATTTCTCCCTCTTCCTGTGTCAACTGTGGTTAGAGGTGCATACATGCGGAGATAATCTTCTCTGCCCAGTGAGCAGGCTGCCTCTTGCTACTGAAGGGCTTTTATTTATTTTTATTTCAAAGAATTGTAAACTGTGTTTAGAAATAGAATTGAATGTTTTCTCAGTACGATGAGTAAAAACTGATAGAAATAGTGTTGTGGGCGAGTGGTGTTCGACATGAGATAATTTTTTCTTTACTTTTGGTTAAATTAATAAAAATATTTTCCTCGAAGATTTAACGAATTTCATTTATCTGTCTTGGGACTTGGAGTCGAGGGAACTTAACTTAAAAAAGGATTCAGTTTTCAGTCTGGAGTTTGCTTGAAGGAGCTATCAGCTTTGATCCCCTCCGCGCTGGTACACATTCGTGAAACTCGGCGGACACTAGCGGAACATCTGTTCACGGTTGATATCTGCTTCATGAGAACGGGTCGTTTCGCCGACTCGTTTTTGTGTAAATCGGCTCGTATGTGGAACGAGCCAATGGCATCTGTCTTTCCTCTAATATTTAATCCGGGCTTCTTAAAAGCCCGCATTAACAAATCCCTTCCTACAACCCCCTCCTTAACCCGCCTCACAAAGTTATCCAACCGGATAGCGATATAGTTACCCTGTACGTACTCTATACATACAGAAGCGCTCTTGTGAGGTGTCACATAAAAATAGTCAAACTGATACAGATATATTATTATATATGTATTCATATATTCCTGACGATGAACGCATCGCTTTCGAAACATGTAGATTTCAATGTATATTTATAAAGTGGTGAATAGTAAGTACATTTTAAAATTCATTTACATATCACACTTCTAGAGATAATATTTTCAGTGTTTTTGAATAGTTAGCTCTAAATGTCGATGTTTCTACACCGTAGATATATACTCGTAGAAATATGAGGACAATTAGAGCCCGGACGAGTCTCATCTTGGTAGTGTTCTTTATGCCTCTATCACTCCATAGCAAAAATAAGTTTTTCTGAAACAGTCAAAACTTTTCTCTATCAGAAATTTTTAGATCAAAGTAATTATTTTCATCTGGCACCATTGTCACATCACAAGCTGTACCGCAGTTAAATATCCACTTAAAATTAAAAAAAGAGACTAATAAAATATAAAGAAGAAGGCAGAGAGTAAAGCAAAGATTATGAAAATGGGTAGAAATGTTTTAGTCACCTAATGTTTTTAGCACTGTCTGGGAAAAACGATTTTTTATCGGTTGGGAAAATTACAACATGTTCAACCTTGGTCTCAGGGGCGGGAGGGGGGGGGGGGGGGTTGGTTTTAAAAAAGCTTATTTTATGCTTCTCGCTAAGGCGCTTTTATGCTGTTGAAAGAAACTTGTCGCATGTAAATAAAGTACACAAAAATGCAGCAAGATGTACGGATTTACACAAAAAACTTCTTTAATATTTTTATACCTAGAACCATCATATCACAGTATTACACATTATAAACAAGCAAATGCTTTTAATAGTAGAGTAGTGTTTAAATATGTTTTTTATTTATTTGATTATACGCCCATCTGGACTTTTACATGAATTTTAGAACATAATATAAAGAAATACATAGAGAGTATATAGTAAAGTACATAGATATCTAAACCATAAAATAATGAACAATCTTTTCCAAACGTTTAACAGTGACGTAAAATAGAAAACCAAAACAATATTATTACAAGACAAATCATTGTAGGATTCATCAAAGTGCTAGTCTAGATGACGGTGTGCTGTATAAATGGAGTCAGAAAATACATCAACAACACCCACAAACCTGTTGACTGAGAGTTGGTTTTGTACGTGTTGCAGAAAAATGTCACAGTTTGTCTTGTATTCCTCGTCGGTACATTTAATTTAATAGTGGCGAGGATGGCAGGGCTGTCAATTAGGTTGTAAAAGACTATATAATACAACTAGGTATGACATAATTCTCCTGTCAGACACAGTGATCAGATGCAATCGATTCTTCAAACATACATAATTAATATTTTGTAATTTTGAGTTTAAAATTTATTCACCTAAAATATAAACTATATGATATGCATGTACATATGCTTCGTTAATAAAATAAACAAATGCCGTCAAATAATTACTAACTCACGCCGTTTCAGACCGACATACAATTCTCTCTTGGTGCACACTCCATGCTTCATTCACTGACATACATACTTTTCTGCAATTTCGACTCTTGACATGAACAGTATCAAGTATTTGAATCACTCGAATGTGTCATGTCTTATTAATGCGTTTCTGACTGCTTCTATCATTAACAATAGAGACTTATCAAAATGTTATAAATATTCACTGACCAAGGTCTATTTTACTAAAAATAAAAAAAAGATGTTAATAAATATTTAGCAAATTAATTTAATCAGAACTGCCTACAGTTTTTTCATTGAAATCGCCTATTAGTATAGACATTTTTATTTTTTTCTTTTGTTTTGTATTTTAAATAAGTTTCGGCGAAATTTAAACATAATTTGGGTGTCTTTAAGCTCTATAATTGTTGTTCAATATAAAAATAAAAATAAACTATTATTAGTGAAATAAATTAGAGTATTCACGATGAACCCAATTATCAATACGGATTTTATGATAATATTAAGGTTCAATCCTTCTTTGCGTTAAAGTTTCTAAAAAGGTACATAATTTTATTACTTCTGTTTAGTTATGATTTACTATGAATAGAATATAGAATTATGTACGGTAAAGCTCATCCATGTTTTGACATTTGACATTCTAACCTCAAAGCTGACCGAAACCGAACGGCCATAGATTTGGAGCGTTTTGGCGGGCTATGATAAATTGAAACTTTGAAATTTATTTTAACTATGAAAACTAACTTCAGAAAAAAAAAATACTGGTATTAAAGTTTGAACGTTATTATTGATGAAAAAAAATGGACTGGAGTTCCTTATTTCAAGAACTACTCTCATTGAATATTCAGGTCGTGAAAAAAGTTTTTAAACTTGAACTGCAGTTAACTTAAGAATGTAGCACAAAATACAAACATTTTTCCATAATAGCAGTGGCATGCATTTGCTCTATGACCAAGGGTAGGCTGTGTGTAGTTTTTCAAGTTAGGGTATGAATTGTACATTGAATATTTTGAAAATGGTCATTTTATTATCACGCTGTTTGTTACGGTGAACTGAATAAAAGAGTGCACAAGTTCTTAATCAAATTCATTGAGAGAATAATTATTTTTATTAGAAATTTGTCAGCTTTGGAATTTTTTTTCTTATGATTCGTTTTTATTAGGGTAGGCACAGATTTTCAGCCACCATGAACTGTACGCTACTGGACAACTTACTTATTAATTGCTTCATCATATGTATTTTCTGCTAGTTAAGATGCTCCAAATGATTCAGTGGTTAGTAGGTACCACTAACAGTATTTTACTAGTAGTGAATTTGTCATGTTGCAGTCACACTACGTCAACACTCAGTTAAGTATCCCACCAAAAAGAAAGATATGATACGTACGTACAACCTTGGGGATACCATGATACCTTAGAAACTCTCGTCCAATGGAGTAGCGATGGGTCATATACCAGCTCAATATTTTAGTACGACTCAAATGAACGACGGCTCATTTAAGAGCCGGTACATTTTGAGAGCTGAATCCAGGTTCATGAGCTCATACCCAACTTCATACGACTCCCAACTCATACGGCTTCCAGCGTATAGGTGTACAAAACGCCCAGATGCCGGACTGTCGGGAACCGTTCACGTACTGTACAGTACCTACACAGTACACACGTTTAAATGTGGCAATTATTATCTCTACACACGAACGTGTGAAGCCTTGAAAACAAATGATTTAAGATGCGTCATGGCGCCAAATACTCAGTCCCATAATCGTGGGCATAATTTAGACAGGTGTAGGATGATTGTATATAAACAAATTAAAGCAAAGCACTTTATATAAAGATCGCCATCATTAAAATACGTTAGAATACTATCGAACTATTTTGATAAATAAACAATATTTCTTAATTTGTTCCAAGGTTTGTCAAACAACAAAACAATCGAGCCGGGTTACGGTTTAGCAGGAGTCGAACGCTCACAGCTCATCAAAATGAGCCGGCACAAATGAACGGCTCGTTCATGTATGACTCATCGCTACAATGGAGGTGCATAATGGTGAAAATGGTTGGTAAACGAATTCGTAGGTAACATAATAATGTTTGTAGAGTCGTAGAAAATAAATAAAGCCCCCTGAAGTGTTAATCAAAATTTAACGAATCCTTCAGCGGAGAATTTAATAAAGTTTCTAGGAATGGAGCATAGACAGCACTTGAACCCGAATACTTTACGATCAGATTTCATTAGCAAAGTACAATCTGAGCTGCGTATAAAGCAGACAGAAATATCCGTAATAAAATATGTTTCCTCTTTCTTTTCCTCCTCTTCCGAATCTCTTAAGGCGAGTTTGGGTAAATATATTTATTATCTATGTCTCATACTACGTGGTACCGGGGGATATGAAATATTTACGTTTTTTCACCTGGGTTTTACACAATTCTTACGTTATATTGTTCAATTTCAAGTACTTACGTGTATTTTTGTGTGTTTTCAATTAGTGATAATATAGCTGAAAATGCGAATCGTTTCTATATATGTATATATATATATCGTATTATAAAAACAGTGCCATGGAACATTTCTCTCTCTTCCTGTGTCAACTGTAGATTAACATAGAACACAATAATATAAGAATAGACAAATTATGAACATAAAAAAATTGAGAAGTAGGTAAGTAATTAAACAAAAACGTTAATTAATTGTTCTATTTTTATCATTTGTCTATATTTGACATTATTATTTTTAGTATTCTACATATTCCTGATGAAGAAAGCATTGCCCTCGAAACATGTAAATATGTACGTGTACATTAAAAAAAGTGGTGAATACAAAATGAATACCAATCTTTTTAAGAAATTACAAATTGTATTCTATTTGTCATATTCATAATATGTTTATAACACCCTAGCTGAACAACCACCCCGTAAATTACCATCTCCACACAGACGTTTCACACCAAGTGAGAAAAAAATATATCATTAGTGATTGGATGCCTAATAAATAAATAAAATAAAATACTGAGCACCTATTGATTTGAGTGTTTTCCATGAGGTTAGACAGCGCGTTAGTACTAGACACTTACGTATGAGTATGAGCCGTATTGTCCTCGTAAAGTTCCTGCGAAAGGCTTGTTCACCGGTTAAGTCTTCCCGAGAACCGCCGTGTAGCGTATAAGTATCGTAAACCCTAAGTGGCAAAACAGCCTGATGAAGTTTTATAGAAAAGTCGTATTGCTCTATAAAGCGGCTAGTGTCGGGGTTGGCACATCCTGTACCACGGCTTAATGCGGAATGGCCGAGGAGTGCTAGGATAACAATGTTACACTCGTCGCGCGTCTGTCTGGGCTTCATAAATTATTCATAGGGAATGAAAGTTGTTACTCGTAACATAATATTTCGTCCGGAAAAATTATTATTACACCCGACCGATGTGACGCGACGGGGCGGCGGAAGTCCCCCTTGCTATCGCCGTTGCTTGCCAGTATTTTGGTCAATGTCGTTGTTGGTTGATTTGCAGTATTTTTGCTTGTGTTTTTGCACAATGTCCGCCAGTTCTATTTGCAGTGCTTTTGCCAGAATTGTTATTTACCCGTGTTGTTATTTGCCAGTGTTGTTGTTTGATTGTCAGTTTGTTTGACAGTGTTTTGACAATATTGTTGTCGTCCATTTTAACAGAGTTTTTTCCAGTATTGTTTGTTGTTTGCCAGTGTTTTTTTTATCAATGTCACTGCCAGTTCCATGATAGTGTTGCCGTTTGCGAGTGATGTGTCGATATCGTTGTCAGTTCTATTGACAGTGCTTTAGTCAGTGTATTTGCGAGCGTTGGCGTTGGTGGCAATGATTTTATCGATGTTTCTAAAGATATATCGAAATTTTTTCTATTGAAAATAGTAATAATAATTTTTAATTAAAATATGTAACAGGAAGAGACGGTAGAAGAAAGGTACGGTCGCGACTGAGAATCAGAAGTATGAGATTGATGAAAATGACGGAAATCAACAATATCTCGGCAGCTCGATCAGTAGAGACGCCAGACCCGGATAGACTAAAGGTTCTTAGTTCGAGTCTCAGTCGCGATCGTATCATTTTATTTTCTGTATCTCCTTGTGTTTCATATTTTCATTTATTATTACAATGTAGTGCAAAGCTTCAATAAGTTAATCCTTATTTTAATACATTACTTACACAAGGCAAAAAAACCCAACGACCAACGTGAGAACACCTACATAGACTGCCTAAATTTGAGAACAGTGAACGTAAGTCGTGATATTTGGACTGCTTCGTTAAATCCTGTCGCGTGGGACAAATAGACGTTCGAAATTTCGAATAAAAATTAATATGAGTTCACTATGTTCATTGAAAGTTGAAATGGCCTCTACCAAAAAATGCTCTCACTTTTTTGATAATGTAATGGAGAACTCATCTAAGAATTAGTTTTGTACATATTTGTTGCAGCTTAAAGTAGAAGCTGTTCTAAAATACAGTTTAATTATTTTTCTTACACAGAAGACCAAAATAAATTTTATGCAGAATACTATGAGTGCGGTAAAAAAAGGAAGCAAGTTTGTCTGAAAAGATTGTTTTATTGTTCAACGTCCCTTTAGTTTGTCTTAGGATACATTTATGTAAACCAAAATTCATGTGTTAAAAATGTTTTATGTTGGACTACTCAAATAGCGTGGGCGCCTAGTCAACACAAGATTTCCTGGAGGGTGGTTTGATGTATTTAGATGCAGAAAAGAGGGAAGATATTAAAGGGAAGAATTCGTCGTGTTTCCATATATCAAATTCGGGAATTGCCGCCAGTACTTAACTAGATACATGAATTGAATGTCGCACGATACGAAATGATAATGAGTGAAATTAATGTGAATGTTTGGACGAGAGCTAGAATAAAATACTTTTGTCTTCCAAAATAATGAGATTAAATTGTCACTTAACAAGTTCTACTAGTTTTAAGCCTATCAAAATGTAAAATATTCAATAATACGGATATTCAATAATATATCTGAATGGTGAAAGATCATCATTCGGAATCGAAACGTTGCGTGAAATGGCTTTTGCCATATTTCGTGACCAGAGCCAAAGAGCCAGGCGCTTTCAAACATTTCTCTCTCCCATCTCATTCCGATCCCCACTCCCATTAGCCTCATAACATAATCAAATTATGAATAATGGCCTGAACTCGCCAGAGCTCATTAACTTTATAAACATTCACATACCATCAAGACTAACCCGACAAACCGATTATTTTCATTTGCCCGCATGCAGGACCAATCTTAAGATAAATTCTCCAATTCGCCGTATTTGTACGCAATATAACGCACAATTTCACAATATCGACATTCTTCACAATACCCTTTCAAAATATCAAACCGATGTAATACGCACGACCACAAATTGATGTACGAGTATAAAATGTATCGAGGGCATCTCCTGTCCCGATCTTATCTTCCTCTTCCTCTCACCATTCTCTTCTTATTATGTTTTTTTCTTTATCATGTTAGCTTCATAAATAAAACACCTGTATTTAACTAATATACTAAAAAATAATAATTGTAAGTATAGAAAAATGATAAAAATAGAACACAAAAATGTAAGAAAGGACAAATTATAAACATAAACAAAAATTGATTAAAGTAGGTAATAATTAATAATATAATTCAAAACTGGATTAAAACCAAACATATTAACCTTTTCCTGCTATAATTGTATATTTTCCCATTTTTTCTCATTTAACTTATAATTTTTATTTAACTTATCTTCAACATCCGTGTATTAAATACAAATAAACCAATATACTGCAACTAACTGATACCAGGAATACCCACGCACTGGCCTTACCTATGTGGTATTTTTTGTATTATATACATTACACACGTACATGTGTTCAGATGTATATATATGTTATATTAAAAAATATATATATATATATATTTATAACCTCTGTACCTTGTTTGTGTAAATGTACGTATCAAAAAATATTAATAAATAAATGCATAAATTTTTCAAAAATATTAATAAAACATTGAATAACAAATTTATAATTGAAATAAAATAAAGAAATTAAATTTATTATTAATATTAATATGAAAATAACTTCAAGAGACAAAAAAATATGTATACTTACCATTACCACTTCTTCTGATTTCTAAAATTTAAAATTTGTATTATACTAGACATTATTATTTTTTAGTATTCTGTATATTTAATTCAGTATTAACGCTTTTTCTGATTTCTGAAACACATTGATATGTATATATTAATGAAGTAGTGTTTACAGAGTAATTTTTAGTTAATTTATTAATAATGACACCACTCAGTGAATACCAATCTTTTGATGAAATTAAATATATATTTCCCGACACAAGAACTCCTCATTTCTGATAAGGTATAGATCTTTCGAAGAAATAATAATATTAATATATGTGTATAACAAATATATCTAGGCACGTAAAAAGATCAATAACGTGTGTAGGTAGTATTCGTTATGTAAACATATCTCTAAGAAGTGGGTAAATTAATCCACTTAGATTTAATGTTTAGATTTAATGTTATCCAAATATTGAAGGTTCAATTTTGTCCCCGGAAATTAATAATTATGTATACAATGACAGAATATCTAAATATTCAACAACGACAATAATTATGGATTTGAAAACAAATAACAAACGCGTCTTTTTAATAACATTGGGCTTATTAATTCTGTATGTAACCAGTGGAGTTGCGTGGTCTAAATCATTGAAATTTCAACATTAAAGCGATTTAAAACAGGAAAGAAAAAACCTTCATAAATGTGTTCAAACAAAAAAAAAACATTAAAAATTAATTTCACCATCAGCTGTTTCAAAAATAGAAATAACGTTAACTTTTAAATGCTAATACAATATTAATAGCATTTATACAATGAAATAGAAAAAAAAAAAATTTATGCGAATATCGGTTCTGACATACATTCGAAACCGTTTATATGTTGTATGAAATATCCCATAGGTTTTTTAGCTCCATATGTGCGTTCCAGAAAACGCACATAAGGACCGCAGCTGTTTTCCTATTAGTGGATTTTTTTTTATTAGGTTTATTTGTACAGGCAAATATTATAGAGTAGTGGTGCGCTGTCAAATTGTAGAAGTATTATGATCCAAGTGAGTCTTGTTTGCTGTAGCTTTTCTTTGTGAGTTCACTGCACAAACACTCGCAAGAGAAAACCGCTAGCTTTACGAATAAATAATATGAACAGAGATTGAAACATGAAACAAGAAAACAAAAACTTCAGATGTAAATAAAACACACGAGTAATGAGTATGGGTAGGTCTACATAGGTTGGTAATGTTCCATTTATCAGTTAAAGTGATATCTAGTAGATAAATAATACATAATACATAATAATTATTTCGTAGATTAATAATAAAATTGTAAAGTTACCGCCAAACAAATAAAGGCGAGACGTGTACACAAGTAAAAGTAATAAGAATTACAATCACGTTCAAGATCCAATCGGAGAAATATTATTATAGGCTCTCAGGGGTGGCCAGCCTTGAATGGATAATCACGAGCAGTGCGATCTGTACCGACTTGAAAGAAAGCTGATGTCGCCAGTTAACTTAAAACCAATCGACTTACAGGCCCCAGACTGACCATTGAAATAGATTTTCTGTTCAAGAAATATTTATAGCTAGTAAAACAGCAACTAAGTAAAAAGGTTCGGCTTGTTTACATATACCGAATATTTTGTTAGTGAATTTAGTTTGATCCTTTTTATAAATGTTTTATAACTTGCTTACCGCAGTCAAAATCACGCGAAACAAACATGGACTGCAGTGACTAAGCCGGTGCCAAAATGGGTGTCAGGTGAAATTTGTTCCAGCCGTCGAAATCGTACTAAGGGCAATGCTTTAATGATTAATGTTTAGGACTTGAATATTTAAAGGGGAGAAAAACGAGTATTTGGAGATTTTTTCGACAGAAAAAGAAGTCGGTCGGGCATTCTTGGAGGATACGGTATTAATAACGAATTAGCAAATTAAAACTTTGAGTAGGACTATGTCAAGATTCAGGATTTTAGATATAGCAAGGTGGTGCGTGCGGGTTGAGCCAATCATGATCGTAAAGATCGGGATGGTTTTGTGGTTGCGATTGTATGTAAAAGGATTTATGAGTGACTACGGCATAGAATTGAGAAACAATAATAGGTGGAAGTGGTAAAAGAAGGGACTCACCGATTTCACCATTCACTGTACATAATTCACTCCTGTTTCACTGATTTAGGTTGAATCGCGAATTGCGGCGGTACCGATGACGAGTTGCAGCGGCGGTTCGATTAGGATTAGATGGCGGAAAGTCAAAGAAGGGGGGAAGGGGGAAAGGGAGATGCACATAATCGCACGCATTATTTGGAAGTAGGTGACCGATGAACTCGGGTGAACACAAGGAGTGAGTGCCAAACTAGATCTATGTGGCGTTGGCGGAGAAATGATGTGATGATGAATATTTAGTTAGTTTATATCTATTTTAGACTTGACACCAATATACTTAACATCGCACAATAAAGCTGAGACGCAATTAATACGTCCAATGCAGGTACCCTGCAAAATACAAAATATTTTACTATTTTCAATAAATTGCTAACAATTTTAATTTTAATTTAACAAAAAAAAAGTATCGAAGCTTTTTAACCTCATTATAATATTTAATCATTTAAGATAATATTAACAATAAATGAATGAAATAATTGCTTTGTATTCACCACTTTATTAATATACACATATATCAACATGTTGACATTGTTATTTTTTAGTACTCAGTGTATTCCTGATGAAGAAAGCATCGTTTTCGAAACATGTGTATATTAACAAAGTGGTGAATATAAAATAATTTTAAATTCTTTATAAAAAAAATATTCCCGTAATGTTTTAGACCCCTGGCAATGTAGTTGGTTGAGTTAATAGTTGGCCAGTATTTGGATCATGTGGGTACAGAATATAATGTATGCTTGTGATTATTTTCTTATTAAACACGATCGGGTCTCGAGCACGGCGGCGGCCGATATCAAACGCACCGACGGTAATAATATGCACTTGAGATTATATTCAACGAATTGCCTCTCGAAAGACGGCTTCTTAAATAAACACCACAGCACTTGGAATCAGGGCACTTGCCCGTCTTATATATCCCTAAAACCATTATCTACCATCTAAAATCATAATATTATGACATTACGACTTGGCCAAGCGTTGTTTCTGGTAAAACAGAGGAGTTATTATTTTTTTATAAAAAAACCTTTGTAACTCTTTTCCACTTATTTATTTTCGACCGGGTCGGTTTCACCCTATCATGGGCATCCTCAGACTGGCACAATGAATACTAAATCCATGGTATATATAGATAAATGATGATATAAATAAAATAAATTTCAAGTAATAAAAACAATATTAGAAAGCAGGGAATTTACTCCCGACATCCATGCTATATATAACATAGATTTAGTATTCATTGTACCGGTACGAGGATACCCGTGATAGGGTGAAACCGGTCCGGTCGAAAATATATAAGTGGAAAAAGTTACAAAGGTTTTTTAATAAAAAAAAATCATTTTAATATGGAATTCCACCATGAATTGACAGTTTACAATTTGACAATTAGTTTGACAGTTTGACAATTAGAAATAATTAAAAGAGGAGTTATCGTTAAGTAACTTTGTAAAATATATAAAAACTTACTCAAAGCAATAAAAACAGCCGTTTTTTTTTTTATTATTAGATATTCCTTTAGTCAATGTTTTATAATAATAATAATTGGATGATTTGTAAAACGCCGTTTTTGTGAAAAATCATCCCGAGGGCGCTGGTGTCTGTAAGGTTAGGTTAGGAGTGTCATGCGCAGGTTTCATCTTGGCAAGTCAGGTTACATCCTATGATTTTTCAACTGGTCAATTTTTTATTATACACAGAAACTCCCTTAAGAAGTTTGCACGCGTAAGAAATTTGGTTTGTTCGGTCCCTCGAAGACTGAATTTGGAAAAATTAACCAATTTATCCCACATAAGAAGTTTTTTTCCGGTCCTAGAAAAAAGAATACGAGAAATGCCATAATATTTAGTAATATTTTTACAGCGTCCTTGAGGTGATTTTTCACAAAAATATATATAAATCATCCAATTATTATTATTATTATCATAATAAATAAAAAAATCGGGACATTCGGACCTTAAATTTCAAATTCAGAAATTCGTTCTCTCAGTACAAATTCAAAATCAAATGAAGTGAAATATATAATATCAGGCAATGTAAAAGAGACAAGACTGTATTTTCATTGGCTCTCTCGGGGCTAGAACCAAAATGTACCAAGTCAAGGGTACTACATCGGTTTCCATTGAAATCTACAGGAAATTCTTTTTTAGAGTGGCGTACATTGCTCTATAACTAAAGGTAGGCTGTGTGCAGTTTTTAAAGTTATGAATAGTGCATTGAATATTTGAAATTGTTCCGATTAGATTTGTAGATTATTTATTATATGTATTTTACATTTATTTTCATAAGAAGCAACCATTTTGTGATTTGAAGTCATTTTAAATAAAACAAACACTCGGAACAGTGGAAAATAGACTACCTACTTGATAATGGCTCCATCTTATATAAATCACTATAGGATTGCTTAATGAATTCATTACACTGTTGTATTTACTATTTATTTATAATTATATATATTATTGTTGTCTATCTCTAATATTTTATTCTCTTTTCTCCCTTTTTGGAATATATCTGTCTCACTCTATTGTTTTCTATACCTATATATATAAACGATAACTTTGTATTATTGTTTAGGTTTTATATTTGCCTTGACGAAGCTTGTTTTAGGTTGGCGTAAAAATACAATAAATTCGTGGTTTATAATGAAGCGTTTGTTTCATTTAATAATTTAAATCTATTAGCGACAAAAAATATTACTATAAATTTTCTTCAATGCTTTTCTAATATATACTTAAATATTTGGTCCGAATCTTTTCACAGAAAATATCGTGAGAATACAACGAAAAGTGGTCAAGTCCAGATCCCTGTCCGTTGGCAGACGACTGAAGTCCTTTGCATAGACACAAAGTCACAGCTTCGTAAGTCAGAATATTTTTAACACATTAAAAAATCCCCGATCCAATTTGCTGAAAAACAACGACCTTGACTTGGTCTTTTTTCATTGCATGCTCACGATATATTTATAGTCTGCGCAGCTAATGTACTAACCATCACGCTATTTCCCCATAAAAATAAGTACAGAGGATAGACCGCAACGTATTTGACATATTTTCCTCCGTGCTTCATGCATATTAAAGCACTATTAAATTATTCCGACTCATTTGATAATATGTTAACTTTACCAGAACACGTATTTATATCATTAGATTTCCCCTTTTCCAGAAAATTTTCTGCTTTTTCTTTCATCTATTTGCGCGTCAAATATTCTCCTGACAATCTTTTATTTGTATACAAACCTTCTCAATTCATTTTAAGTTCAGCCAAATATAAATTATGCTTTCTTAAGCTCTATGATATTCTACAGAAATAGAGCGATATATATATAGAAGAGACTGTATTATTATTATTTGTATTACAATCTCTTTTGGACTATTCAACGGTAAGCAACGCCATAGATATTTCAACACAAAACTATGTACATAGACTTGTCAACGTTTGAATGTTTCTCAAGTGTACAGTGAGTGTACGGTAGACATGGGCGAAATTGAATGAATGAATTAAATGGATAAATTCAATCTCGTAACATACCCGATCTGTTTCTCAATTTGACAAGGAATTAATTTTTCATTTCTTAGCTTAGGCCTTGCAACCCTACGATTATTTAACGCGTGGTACCATAATTACGGCGTGATATATTGTGTGGTGTGTAGAAATCCATTTAACGTATAGAATCACGCATCGCAATCCATAAAAATCCGTACGTCGTCGTTCGCATTAGTCCATAGCGGCAAACGGCTCTAGTCAGCCAGTCAGCAATTCTGAGAAGCGCATATTCGCTTTGGCAGTCCGTATACCCAAAGAAATGTATTTCATATTCAGTTGTGATATCGTATTCGCCATATCTCTGATGCGTCGATATCGAGTGAGTCAAGGCACTGCGAGACACTATTCAGAAGTTCCTAATTCATTTCTCAATGCCCGCCGCGATTTCGTTCATGTTAGTCCTGGCCAGGGTGGCCAAGCCCTCACTTAAAAATTTTAGTCGGGTGGGAATCCGTACTCGGTAGAGTTCATTTTTGTTTGTCTGTCTTCAAAAACGAAACCATGATTTAGTAAATTGAGGTGTATACACATTTTTCGTATTATTTATTATGTAGTTGAGTAAGGTTATTATTTATGTTATTTCCAACACAAGCGCAATTTGCAATGCGAAAAATCCCTCTTTTTCAATGATTTATTATATTATTATTTTTATAAACAATAATTATTAATCTAAAACACTCATCCAAATTGAAAAACCTTCCGAGCAAAGATAAATGTCGCCGGCAGGACTCGAACCCGCACCCTTCTAATGTCCGGTCAGATGCTCTACCGTTGAGCTACGTCGGCTTATCGCAAACCCGCCAAGTTAATCAATATATACTAGTGTTCCATTTAATAATTACTGTTTTTTTTATTATATTTTCACCTGTAAACAACCAACTTTATTAATATGAGAGAGGCTTGTAACGGCTAAATCCCTCAAATAGATGGCGTCGAGACAAATTATGTCTACATTTTATTGGTGAAAATTGCTTTGACTTGTCAAATATTTATTATTGATAAACTAAAGTTCTTAAAAACTTAAGACAAGATTTTTGTATAGCGCAAAGGGTAACAATTATTATTTTATAAACAATAATTATTAATCTAAAACACTCATCCAAATTGAAAAAACCTTCCGAGCAAAGATAAATGTCGTAGTAAATAATATAATATAATATAAATAATATCGACGTAGCTCAACGGTAGAGCATCTAACCGGACATTAGAAGGGTGCGGGTTCGAGTCCTGCCGGCGACATTTATCTTTGCTCGGAAGGTTTTTTCAATTTGGATGAGTGTTTCAGATTAATAATTATTGTTTATAAAAATAATAATTGTTACCCTTTTACTATGCACACAAAATCTTGTCTTAAGTTTTTAAGAACTTTAGTTTATCAATTAATGATTTATTATATATTTTTCGTTATAATATTTTTTAGGAATTAACGGAATTAATTTGATTATGAAATTCACAAGAATATGTGAATCAATCTGGATGGATTCACTACTGCGAATGAATCTGCCCAAGTTCAGTGTACAGCACAGAATAGAGTACAGACGAATGGCAGTGAGAAGTCGCCATTTTACGTCAACGAGTGTCACATTAATAACACCGTGGCCAATGTAATCCGCTGCCATTATTGTAATATAATATTAATGCCGAGTCGGAGAGAATGTCCCATTCAGAGCCAATGCATTCAACGGCCTGCACACGAATGAATAAATTAATACTGAGCGACGAGGCTGTGACTGCGGAGGGCGGAAAATGGAAGTGTGCTTTCTTTTCAAAATTGTCAACGCTCTGTGCGATGTGCCCTGTGTTGTGTGCGGCATGCGTGCACTTATCGGAGCTTTTTGCCAGAAATGAGGAAGAAAATAAATTAATATCCTATGAGCGTTATTTAAAAAAATGTAGGTGTTAGACATTAGATCGTAGATTACTTTAAATAGTGATCTCCGTCTGCGTCGAGTCGGGCATGCATCGTATGTAGCGAAAGGTAGTTCGCCAAACGATGAACTTTTTTTTAAGTCAATAGTTTTTTTTTATTTCCACAAAATGTACAGTAAGTAAAGTTTGGCAAGCTATCTGTCTGTATCTATAACTGGCAGAGGAAGGATGAAAGTAGACGGAATGCTGTAGGAATGAAATCTCTGAGGCGAATGTGTGGTAAAACTATGCAAGATCGTGTGAAAAATGCTGTGAGTGCAAGACTGATGTAAGCGTAATGAGTAAAATTAAGAAAGTGACGCTTAGATGGTTTGGGCATGTAGAGTGAATGAATGAAGAAATGAGTGTATAAATAACGCGAATATGAATGTAAGAAGCCGGGGACGCCCGAGGAAGATATGGCATGGGAGACAAGACTTGGTACGATCAAGTGAATCAAATACTCGAGTCGGGCCAGAAGTCAGAAGTCGGAATAACAGAAAAGAATGTACGAATGTGAATGAAGCAAGAAGTGTATGCCGAGATCGAGTTGTTTCGTGGGCCGTATGCTCTGCCTACACCTGCGGAGAAACGGCGTGATGGTTAGTTATTTAAACATTTTTTTTAATGGATGTGTTTACCTACCTACTGCATATTTTCTGAAATAATTATAGCTTAGCAACAAAATGTTGACATTTAATAAATTGGAACTATATTTTCATTACTATGACAATACTAAGCTGCTAACATGTCTTTGAAATATTATGCCTCACATAAAAAAAATTCACATTCGAATTTGACAGTTCGTTTTAAAGAAATAATGCAAACACAATATATCCTTTTTATTTATACTTATGATCTGCGAATTTGTTTTTGTTATATTTTATATATCTAACATCTTCTAATACATGGTAACTTCGATACATACAAATGCAAAATCGTCTTTTCCGTGTCATTGTCTTCCTTACTAAATAATAAAAAAAGTTCAAACATAAATTTAATATTAAAATGTGATGTAGAATCATTTCCTTTCGGAAAGTACCGCTAATTTCTGGACACCTTATTAGTGAATGTAAAAATCACACGGACTTTGAATTTCAATTTTTTAATATTTCTTGGAGATGCCATTTAGAACATATTAAACAATCGCAGCGCCATCATCTTTTGCCTACTATAAAATGTCAGACTGTAACTGTATCACAAAACCATATTTCTTATTACGCATTACTAAACTGCATAAGTGTTAAGGCATGAAATGAATAATTAATAAATTATTTTTTAAACTAAAATACATAAATATATACGAGTACGAGTATATGAATTATTATTTTATTCTGACATTAATTTTTTTGATTTTATTTATCACTTTACTAAATCTCTACTATTGCTCTTTCTTTCAACACACAACTTTATGTTGTTTTTATAATGCTTCTGTTTCTATTTTAATTCCTATTTATGTTATCTTATTTTTTATTTCTTTACAACATGTAGGTGTACAATAATATTATAATACACTAACTTTCTTTATAACCACGAGAATTCTCGTGGTCATAAACAAAGTTATTGTTTTATTTTCATTAAATATGTCTAACCACAAAGTGACTGCTTTCTATCAAAAAAAAATAAATTATAATACACTCGTACAACAAACTTCGACTATCATAATACGGGCATGTGCCTAGTCTGGTAGTTGAAATAATTCTAACTTTGTATCAAAACTTATAAATGAATACATAATTAATAAAATAATAATTAATTAATAAGTGTAAAAATTTTTTTTTGTAACAATTGCAACTATTTTAACATAGGAAAGACTTCTATAAATTTCAGTATTAGAGTTAAGGAACATCTAAGGTGTTTAAATAATAAAAATTATTCACAATTTGCCAATCATATTTTAAAAACCAATAATTTTTTTATATATATATATATATTTTTTTTTTTCATATATTTATTAGACATAATTAAGAACATTGTTTACACGGTTGTAACAAAAGTGTATTTAAGTACTAATTTAATTTTTTTATTAATAAATAATCCTTTAAGCTTCCTTTTTTCAAATTAATTTTAATTTTATAAACAAATGCAACCGGTTTACAATTAGACAAATTTGTAATTTTAGAAATCAGAAAAAGTCTCTTGAATTCCTTTTCATATTAATATTAATAATAAAAACATAGTTTTTTTTTTGTTTTATGATTTATTTTTTATTATTATTTCTATGAATTTGTTATTCAATGTTTCATATTTTTTTTGTATTAACATTTTTAATTAATTATTTAACTACTTTAATCGATTTTTGCTTATGTTTATTACATTTGTCTAACCTTGACGTTCTTATTTTTTAGTAATCTATTTAATCCCAATTAAGAAAGCATCGCTTTCGAAACATGTAGTTTTATGTGTATATTAATGGAGTGGTGAATACAAAATAATGTTAATTCATTTATGAATAAATAATGATTAAAAAAATATATATCTAAGCATTTGAATAGTACGAAATAGAATACATTTTTGTCACTTTTCCCATCATTGTCAATCATTGTCCATCTGCCGGTTAGTTCCGAGAAGTCGATAGTTTGAAACTTATCCAGTATCGCAAATCGTAATAACAACATTGAATATTTTATCATTCGAGGGTTGAGTTGACCAAGAGCGTAAGTTCGGACTTTCCAACGGTGGGAGAGTAGGGCGGGGGGGGGGGGGGTATGGGCAAGTGTTTATGATTTATAGTTAGCAGGCCGGCCGTTGGATGGCGCCGCCAGTCGGGATGTGCGGGGTCCCGCAATGCCACCTCGTGACCAAATCAATTCTGTTACTGTTATTGTTATTGTACCAGACATTGAAGAGATAAGCCGGTGAAAGTGTGTTGTGGGCGTGTCCGTGTGCCCAAAAGTTGCTAATTTTCCGTAGTTCCCGTATAATTGACAAAATATTTCAATAATCAATTATTTTCTTGATTATGTATATTTATTTATTTAAGTTTTTAAACCAGCAGGACTGGGTGGGTAGTGCAAACCCTCTGCCATATTACATGAAATATATACAAATATAAATAGAGAAATTAATATAATAAAAAAAGGTTAAAATATATAAGAAAATGAGAAAGAAAAGAAAATTATAAAATGATAATTACATCAAAATAAAAAAAAAACATATGTATACCCAAGTGGAAACCTGCAAATGGTTCCATTCATGTTACTCAGATATTATAATTTATTTGTTTGTAAACTATTGGTATTCTAAATAAATAAAAATGAAACAAAATAAAATAATATCAGAAAATTCCATTAACTTCAGAAATAAAAGACTTGCCCTAAGTACAATTTCGACGGCTGGCGGCAAATGTCACGTGACATCCATTTTGGTACCACCCTAGTTCAGTGTTTCGCGTGATTTTGACTGCGGTAAGCAAATTACAAAACCTTTATAAAAAAGGTCAAACTAAATACAACACCTTTTTACTTAAATTGGCGGCACAACTATCTAGCCTCTCGGCCCCCTTATTTTTAATTCGCGCGTTAGGCCATCTCTATGAATTGTTCGTTCTGTGGATAATCTATTTCATTGGCCCGTCTGAGGCCTAGTAGTCGAAAGGCCTTATTGGCAACGACCGTTGTTTTTCGAATTGGGATAGATTAAAGTTGGAGTTTGCCCATCCAATGGCTTCAAACATAATAACTGTAATGTAACCCGGTTGGTGCAGGTTATGCTTCAAACATTTTTCCTCAAAACAGAGCAAGAGTAGGACTCCCCAACCGTCCTCTTTCCCTATTTAACTATTTTTGGTTATTCGGATTCAATGTGTCGATTCTGAATAGTAGTGTTACATCAGGACGATACTAGGAGTCATCACCATGTACGAGTATGAATGTAATTGATTTTAATTTTATTATTGTATAATATTAATTACATACAATGGGAACTTGTACCCGCTAAGCCACTGCAAGTAGCTTGTCAGCAGGAGTTTAGTTCAACAATATTATATAATACAACAATAATACAACAACAATAAATAACAATCATCATACAAATGTAGCACTAAATTAGAACAATACAGATGCATGCATGTTGTGATCAATGTTCACAAGTTAAAAAAAATGAAACTAGCATATCAGTTTTGTTATAGAGATACTAGAGTACATTTATTTAAAATATAAAAATATTAGTTAGTATTAAACAAATAAAAAAAAAAACAGCAGTACAGTTTTGTTACAGTGAGGATGGACTTAATATAATAGTAACGGTTAAATACTTTTCCCGCAGCTATCAAGGGGAAGGATTTTCGTGTCAGGGAAAAGTAGCGTCCTCTTTACTTCTGAAAGTTAGTTAAAATTGAATAGATTTGAGGATACTGTTTATTTCTTTCTGAAGTTCAACACGAGTAAAACATAATCCATTGAACCCGTTGAAAATTGCAGTGAACCGTTCTTCTCTGCTTTTGCAATGGTACACAAATAAATACCGCCATGCCCCCTCGCTGCATTTCTTCCCGCCAGAATTAGTTTCGTCAAATACCACAGCAAACTAGTATTGCATACCGCGTTTCAACTTTTCCATGGTATTAATTTTACGTCCAAGTTGATCCCAAAGCAAACACGTCGGAATAAAAGGCAAGCAATCAGAAGCTGGCTTCGGGAGGAAATGAGCGTCTTGCGTGTATTTTTAATTGGCCTAGAAAAATCTTATAGAAAACAGTCTTGTCTACAGACTATAGTTATTGACTCTGTGCATAAACGGGCGGTCCGTTTGATAGGTTCGCCTATCTAAATAAATGAATCACAATCTTTAGAGCACAGGCGTGTGGGAATACTGTCCTTATTCTACCCGTATTTTAGTGGAAGATGACCCGAGGAACTAGCGTTATTGATCCCTTCGGCACCGGTGCACAGTCGGGAAACATGCGCGCCCAGCATTTGTACACGGTTGATATTTGTCACATGAGAACGTGTCGCTTCTACGACTCGTTCTTGTGTTCAACAGCTCAGCAGTTTCAAGAGTTTCCCCCCTCCCACAGTACGGGTCTCTTCAAGACCTAGTTTCACTCCTTCCTATCCTCTAGAAGACCCTCCACACAGAATCCCTAAAGATGACATAGGCCTAGAGGGAGATTATTTATCTCGGGTCTTCCTGTGTGGAGTTACTGTAATTTTTTTTTTAATTCATTGTAAAGAAATGCATACATAATATTGTAAGTCTACAAGAAAAGTTTGTTCGGATTGGAAGACGAGGCGAATAGACAACAGTCGCATTGATCCAGCGATGTTCACACACGATCTGATACTAGATGGTCACTTAGGATTACACCAAGCATATCAATAGAGGGTTTGTTGGGAAAATTGGTTCCATTAAAGGAGACTAGAATGTCATTGTTGTAGTTATACAGTTATTAAGTTAACAGTATTCAACCATTTAAAACAAACCAATTTAAAAAATTAATAAGAAAAGCGAGAAAACAATGCGGTTTATTTAGATGCGTTCTATTTGTTTTATTTTATTTTATATTAGTATTTAAAACAGGCACGATGCCTAAATTTATATAATTATTTAAAAAGTAATTTGGAAACCTTTGTAATAAAAAAGATTAATAAATTGTAATATCTAGCTTCAAACAATAATAATAAATTATCCCTCAAATGCCTAGGGATTTATTCTAAAAATAATGATTATCAAATATTCACCACCAAACCGTTTTGCCCCAGGGTTAGGCTGAGTTGATGGAAAGCCACACAAATTCGACTCAGTACAAATTCCTCGCTTCATTTACATGGATACATCCCATGACGTGACACTTACATAGCGTCCGGAAACTCGGGGTACAAGCGGGAAGCTGGCGAACCTACATCACATTTGTGGTCGATTTATTGGCACGAATTTTTTGATTTGTGCTTTCGTTTTCGAATAAATCGAGTCCGAGGTTGAAATTTAAAAAAAGTTGATCACTACGGGGTTTTTATCAGCTGTTTATTTTTTTTTAAATGCGTCGAATCGTAGACCCAGTACCAATTTTTTAAAACGTTATTTTCTGAAAAAAAAAGGAAAAGAGTTAAAAAAATAAATGCATACATTCAATTTTTGTGTTCTTTTTTTATTCTCTCTGTCTATGTGACTAGTTTCCCGATTATACCACTAGTTTCCGGAGACCGTATATATTTTATTACTTTTTTATATTTTTCAATTTCTTTGTTTTCCTCGACCCATGACTGCCTAGGGCGTCCTCGACTTCTTCCTTTCACACAGCCATTATATATATTCCCAACACTTCTCATACCTGTCCACATTCTTTGAATGCCCTCCCATTTAGCATGAGGTCAGAAACTAGATTTGAAAATTAAAAAAAAAAAACGCACGATTTTAGAAAACGCTACCCACAATAAGACAAGTAAGGCGCCCTTGTGGCTGCCGGCTGCTTTTTATAATCGCTCCTAGTTTATCTTGGAAATATTGGAAAGTTCTTAATTTTCCCGGTGTAAAAATAGCATTAAATAACTGCAATAATTTTTAGGTTACATTTATAAAAATTACATCATTTTAGTACTCCCGTCTCGAGCTTAAATCAAGTTCATAATAAAAACCAGAATATTTCAAATATTTTAGGGTGAAATCTGCTTCGTTCTTCTGAATTAACGCATCGGGCATCGGTCACATCGGTCAAAGGTCCTCGCCACATGTACTAGTGAAGTGCCAAAAGTGAGTGATTTACAACGGCTATTCGGGCTACGGTGGTTGTAAATTTTTTTGTATACAACCGGGAAGTGCCCGATCAGGGACAGCTCTGCGACCTGCTGTGGTCCAACCCCAACAAGGACACCGCCAGCTGGGGCGAAAACGAGTTTCACCTTCACCTTCGTCATTGAGATAGTGGCCAAGTTCCTCAACAAGCACGACTTTGACCTGATCTGCCGGGTGCATCAGGTGATAGAGGACGGATATGAGTTCTTTGCCAAGAGGCAACTGGTCACCCACTTCTCGGCGCCCAACTACTGCGGGGAATTCGATAATGCAAGTGCAATGATGTCAGTGGATGACACGCTTAAGTGCTCCTTCCAGATCCTGAAGCCAGCCGACAAGCGCCACCTGGCATACGTGCAGACCAACACCAACCGTCCCGTCACGCCGCACTGATTTGTGGGGCCCTATGGATCAGTCCCCCCGGCCACCATCCTCCCCCGCCGATCCCCCCTTTTAAGAGTATTCTGTGTTATTTATCCTAAAAATATATGGATAGTAATTCATTGTATAGCTTATATAAATTCTTGAATATAATGGAAACAATCACTCTGTAATTTGTGTTAGCGTCTTGCAATATAACGTAAGGAATAAATACAGTTAGCTTCTTTTTTTTTCAATTTAAAATTAATGAAAACTTATACCAAGCCGTATTTAGTTTTGATAATTTAACTGCATCTCTTTATATGGTCTATAAATAATGTGTAATGATAGCCTGTCCAAAAAGAGAAAATAAATGTAAAAAAAAAAAAAAATTCGTAGAATACATGTAATATAAAAATAATATAAGAATAGGAAGTAATATTTGTACAACGCCCTTGAGGTGATTTTTCACAAAAACGGCGCTATAAAAATCATCCGATTATTATTAATAACCCCTGAGGATATTTAATCACCAAATGGCACTATATAAAGTTGAACGTTTAATATTATAATAATAATAATTTTATATTTCATTAGCCTTTCCCACTCGCGGAAACAGAAACATCCTTATAATTTTTATTCTCACAAATGGAAATATGAAAACATCCCCCGGCCGTTTAATTGAAAAGTGATTTGTACCAAGTTAATCCGGCGCAGGGACCAGGACTCGGTGTCGCGGACGTGCAAACAAATTGATGCATTGGGAAACAATAGCTGGCTGGTACGGCTACTACGGCTGCATATGGCACTGCTAATAAAATTTCAATTATGGATTATTAATAGCCGCAAACAATTTGGATTGCGGAGCGATTGCTTTTCGAATTTTGATTTGGACGATTGGTACGCCCGCGGGGATGCGCCGATTCCTCCAATTAAAAACGCGAAAATTTTCCCTGTTATCATGAAGGGACATTGTAAAATAACTGTTTTTTCATTTAAAAAAATACCGTTTGTTTGGCACTCATGAAATTGAGTAAAATTTAAAAAATATATGCCTTTCATACTTAATATTCAAACAGCAAAATTTTGTGTATTTTTATCATAGTTTTACATGTACCTATGTATTTCTACAAGTATATTATGGCATCAAGGGGTTTAAGGTTTTACGAACACTCAATAAAATTTTGAAGGAAATTGACGTCGCTTATTTTATATAAGAATTTTCTACCCCTGACAGTTTATGAAAGAAATTCGATATTTTAAAAATTATTATCAATTTCATCAAACTAACTAATACAATCATCACGCCGTTTTCTCGTAGGGATAGGCAGAGAGGACGGACCGCCAAACAACTCGATCTTGGCATACGCCTCTTGTTTAATACATTCTCTGTTATTGCGATTTCTGACATGGCCCGACCCAAGTATTTGATTTATTTGATCGTGCCATGGCTTCTTCTTCCATTCAAATTCACGTCATATATTCTCCCTACACTCCTTTCTTCGTTCATTCTATCTACATGCCCAAACCATTTAAGTGTCCCTTTCTTAATCTTACTTTAATAAGTAATCGTAATCGCTTACATCAACCTTGCATTCTTTACGAATCTCAACATTTTTCATACGATCACACATGTTTTTACCACACATTCGCCTCAGAGATCAAACGACACGCCTACTACACACTTCTGCGATTTTCTAATTCATTGTGTGAATGTTATCAATATTCTTAAGAGTTGAGAGTAAAAGTTACAAATAATTTAAAAAAAATCGTATCGACACTTATGGCCGTTCTTCCCAACCATACCTGAGAAACAACTGTTGAGCCAAAATTTTGCCTCAACACTGTTCAAATGCACAAATACGCTTTTCCCAGCGAAATACTCAACGAGATTAAATTTACGATCAATTTAGGATACCGATTTTTGTGGATTAAGTTCCCCTCAACAGAGGACTAGTTATAAAAAGTATGGGGTGAACAGATAGCACCGAAATGTGCAATGTCATTATTAGTTTACGATCTATTTTACGCGAGTCAAATAATAAATGACAAAGATTTATTTCCATTTTCGAATGTCAAAACTTGTATGTTTTAAATAAAACTGAAGAAAACCTAACTAATTTTACTTACTATAGCTACCTTTTGTTTTGTTTCTTCACGGACGCGAAGCGTCAAATGTCAAATGTACGAAACCAACAAGACACTTTATTTTCAACGTATTTTTAACGCACATGTTTGTAAAGTACAAAATGTTGATTTATGTATTAATTTTTATGACAAATGATATTTATTCATAATAAATACAATATTAACAAAATTTGTTAATTTTACGTTGAAATTTTTTACTTCGATGTCACTTTATTGTCTCAAAATTGGACGGCTACTATTTTATCGTGTATGAAAGTGGGCGGGCACTATTTTATAGTGGGCGGGCACCTCCATTGACAATTCAGTATGCTTGGAAACAGACAAACAGAGCGAATACTCAACAAAACATTTGACTGATCGGTGACTCACATTGATCATTCAAAAAGAATCGTATAGTCTTATTCTCGTATCGTAAACTAATTTAAACAAAATATTGTCGAGTGATTAACAGTGAACAATGAAAACAGTAAAACCTAGTTTCTTTAAAACGAGACAGTTTACTTTTACAAGGAGGTGCTTCCCAACAGCCCCCGCTAAGACTCTAGTAAGTGCTACTTTCCGACTGGTCCACGGCGTCCATTACAGCTGTTCGACATATGTATTAGGTAGTGGCAGGTCACCCCTCTTCTATGTGGCAAGCTACCTATACTTTGGTTATCCATCAAATAAAGTGTTTAGTATTATTTTAAAATGACTTTATTATTTAATTGATTTTATACGTATCGCCACCAGAGTAGAGCCAAAACAGTACTCACACAAATGCATTGCTTGCATACAGGACGTTTTTCGAATATTTGAAGCATTAATGTAAATTCACACACTCATTGTCCCTTTCTCTCCAAACAATAAGTGGACGCGAGTAAATAGATTATTTCTCAGTGACCTTTCGCAAGATCATCGCTGTAAGAAGTGTATAAATGCGGAACAATAATTCTTTTGCGAATTCAGAATTAGATACTAATTACTTATAGATTGAATACGTGCTTGTAACTAGATACTTATTTTCAGTTGACATACTTAACTGTGCAGGCAGTTAAGCGAGGAAGGAGGAACTAATGAACGAATGAAACCATATGTTTAACCAATACATTTTTTGGTATTCAATTGCAATGCCAACAGTTGCAAAGTTTGTTGAATCCACATTCTTTAACGGCCGAAATATCATTGACTGAATGGAAGAATAAAAAATGTTTTTTAAAATTGAATTTATCGTATATTATATTGAATTATGAAATAAACATAAAATCGTACTAAAAGCTACTGGAAGAAAACCATCATTATCTGGTATTGGTGGACCACCCGCATTATGTCATGTGCGCTAGTGAAGCAACAGCGACTCGCTTCGAGCTTTTTCCACAGTAATTACTTCCCGGAGCGGCGGATTCGCCAGGACGGACGGACGGGACGTGGCCACATGGCCCGGCCCGCTCCCACCGCCACATGTGCTCACTGCTCGCTGCTCCACTGTTGCTGTTCATGCCCGACACTGAAGAGACAAACCGATAGAAGTCCTCTGTGTCCGTGTGCACGCAGCAAGCTCAATTTTCCTAATTTCTGCTGAAATTGATCAAAAATTTTCATATATCTAAATTTTTTTATGAATATCGCCATATGGCCTGCCACAGTGGCACGACAAAAGGTCTTATTTTAATTCTATTAATCATTTAATTATTTTTATTCTATTAATATTTTAAATTCAGTAAGTTTAATATTTAATTAATTCTCATAATTAATTTAATTTATTAATTTTATTATTATTTTACATAAGTTTTTTTTTCAAATTCCTTCGTTCGTCTTTGTTCATAATACTGATTTTTCCGATTTCTTCTAAATCCAATGCTTTCTGCAATTCTTTAAATTCCTTCTACTCTTTTATTTCTTCTAATTCTATCAATTGCTTTGATTAAACATAAAATAAAAACTTCTGTTAAATGATTTTATTATTTTAATTGACTTAATTCATTCAATCATCTCAACTCTCTTAATTCCTTAAATCACTTCTAATCGATTAAATCTCGTAATTGTTTATTTAATAATAATAATAATAATTGGATTTCTTCTATAGCGTCGGTTTCGTGGGAAAATCACCTCAATGACGCTTTACAAAAAAAATATATAATTTATCACTTAGACGTATAACTAATACCTTACAGGAAAAAGTAATTATTAATTTATTTTAACTAATTATTTCAGTTCTAATTAGTTAAATGGTTATTAAACCCACAATTTAAATCATGTAATTTATATTAATTCTCTTGAATTAATTTTTTTTGAATTCTTCCAAACCTTTAAATAATTTTAAATCTTTTAATTATTTTATCTACTCGTATGTGTTTTAATTACTATGTGTTATCTCTACGCTAACTTAGTCCGCCACAACGCATAGCGGGCGAAACATTACAAAAACAAATTATATTTTACTTTAAATAAATTTAAAAAAAAACGAAAACGTACATTCATCAGTTTCTTCCAAACAGATAAAGATCACACTTCTATGGATTATCTGTTCTGTGTGGTCCAATATGTCCGCGTTCCATGTGTCCAAATGCCGGCTATTTACGCGATGTCGGCGCTCGCCGACCAATTCGGCCGGACTATTTAATTAGGCGCGATTTTATATGCATTAGAAATTGAAATACATAATTAATAGCGATTTAACCCCTCGAATTTGTTATGGCGGTGCTTTATCACTGCGAAAACAGGCAGCTATAAAAGGATAGTGCAACTAAATTGCGTAAACGAGACAAACACCACATTATTAAGCACATGAGAATGTTTATAATTTTGTTTGTACATGCTATTGTACAAACGCCATTACAATCGACTGTAAATATGTAAAACCTTTCGAGCCCCTATTTTTGGGAATGTTACTTTTAAACGTTATCAATTTCAATAAGGAACTTCAGTGAAAAATATAATGACTATTAAAATATATATATTCATATGGACCAGCAAACACTGTAAACTTTCATTATTATATGTAGAATTTATAAATCGTTATTCAAAAGTCTGTAAAAATCATCTCATAAAAACACTTTGTTATGTTGGTACCTCTACATTTGGAACATCTGACGTCACGTGCGCATTCTGTTTTTGGATTAGTATGGAAATTTTTATTTTTCGATTTTGTTTTGTATTTTAAATACGTATTTTTTTTAGTTTTTGAGAAATTTTAACTTAATTTGGGTGACTTTAGCTTTATAATTGTTGTTCAATATAAACAACTATTATTAATGATATAAATTAGAGTATTCATGAGCAAACCAATTATCAACACGGATATTATGATACTGGTGAATAGTATTGTTATTATTATTTGAGTTAAATTTTTAAAAAGGTACATAAGTTTATTACTTATGTTTTGTTATGTTTTACCGTAAACATAATTTAAAATTATGTACGGTGAAGCTCATCCTTGTTTTTAAATTTGACATTCTAACCTCAAAACTGATCAAAACCGACTGGCCATAGATTTGGAGCGTTTTGACAGACTTCGAAAATTATTTTAATTATGAAAACTAATTTTAGAAAAAAAAAAAGTTGGTAAACTGTCGTTAGTTTGAAAAAGGCCTTAAACGCCGAAACAGCTGTCACAATAATAACAACTAAAAATACTTGCAGAACTTAATAATAACATTATTAAATTTGATTTTCATTCAATTAAAAAAAAAAAGTTCTACGAATTAAACACAAAAACAATTAAAATGTGATATAAAAATGAAGATTTAAAATTAGTTTTAAATTAAAGCTTTTATTTAGGGTTTTACCTTTTTGCTGTAGATATTTGAAACAAGCCTCATTAAACATAAATAAATAAAACAATAACGAAACAGTCAACATCAATTCAGGGCAAGTGTTCAGGCCACTAAAGCGGTGGTAAAGCCATGAATTTTATGTAAAAACCATTGCGTTGGCAGGAAACGTATAAAAACGTGGGATCTGAAATTGTACGAAACATAATGCCGAAATAGGTAGAAACAGATTAAACATATTTTTCGTGATGATAAGTTTTAATTTCTGTTATTAGGAATAAAAGCTTCCTCCTAAACTATGGGTTTTCATTTTTAAATGGCAATAATTCTTGATTAGCATTCTCATGTTCTCATCGTTAAACTTATAATGTAAGTCTATACAAAATTATAATTTTCTTTGTTATTCTTTCAAACACGAAACGTAATTATTGGTCGCGTTAAATAATACTTCCATCAGTGGCTTAATTGCTACGTTTAATGCAAATCGTCCCACGATAACAAAAATACACATAAATTCTCCACCTTCGACAGTTAATATTTTTAGAAAAACTGTTTCTAGTTTCATTTTGAATTTTAAATGAGAAGACGATTACTTCATGCCCGCGGTTTAATTAAGTCTTTTTAAAGTTGGGAGGTGGGTATGGGTACCGCCGTCCCGGGATCCATCAAACGGATAACTAAGATAGGTCACCTTGAGTGGTTTTCTACGGTAGGTAACTTAGCAGGAGTGCTCGGGTTCATGGGGTGAGGTTAGTTCGGGTCTTGTCAGCGGAAACGTCTGCCCACCAGCTGATTGGGGAAGGCCAGTCGAGGGAGACGCCTTGACCTGTCCAGCTGGACTCTCTCGAATGGATGGATTCATTCGTCCGACGATTCATTGGACCGCCAGATTACTACTCACCCCTCATACCTTTTTTCCTTCCCAGAACTTCTTCTCCTTCTTTTCTTTAAAAGGTCCCTCAATTTAGCATCCCCAAAAATATGACATATAAAAAAAAAATCTAATAAAAATAATTACAATTATTCTGAATTTGCCAATCGTTTTTTTAGAAACAAATCATTATTTTGGTATAAATGAAGGTTTAAAAATTTTACATACAAATACAACCGCTTTAAAATTAGACAAATTTGTAATTTTAGAAATTAGAAAAAGTGTTAATAGTCAATTAAATATAATTAATAATCAATTTTGTATAATAGCTCGATCTCTTGAATTTATTTTCATATTAATATTAACTAACTAACTAACTAACCATCACGCCGTTTCCCCGCAGGGGTAGGCAGAGAGAGCGGACCGCCAAACAACTCGATCTTGCCATACACTTCTCGCTTCATTCACATTCATACAACGCCTCATACATTCTCTTCTGTTATTCCGACTTCTGACATGGCCCGACTCGAGTATTTGATTCACTTGATCGTGCTATGTCTTCCTCGGGCGTCCCCGGCTTCTTCTTCCATTCATTAATATTAATATTAATGATAAAAATATATATTTTTTTAATTTCTAATATAAATTTATTATCAATGTTTCACAATAATTTTTAATTATTTTTTTTTGATTAATTGCTTACATACTTTAATCAATTTCTGTTTGTTTATAATTTGTCTATTCTTACATTATTGTGTTCTATGTTTATCATTTGTCTGTACTTGACATTATTATTCATTAGTATTCTATATATTTCTCACGTAGAAAGCATCGCTTTCGAAACATGTTGATATGTATATATAAATAATTTATTTAAAAAAATCCGTTAAATCCGCTTAGTGGAATTTCGAGAGCCTAGGCTGTGTAAGCTGCCCGTAATCAACGTAATAGAGTATCGATGATAGAAGCCAACATGCGATAAATAACTTATGTTTTCACTGGCGCATGAGCATTTATTAAATTCGACAGGGGATTATTTCTGTCACGGTAAACGATCCATACAGGCTTACCTTAACTTGTCCACAAACGAAGTGCCCTTGTTAAGAAAATGAAAGAAATTTTACTTTGATCACCAATGAGTGGAAAATAAAACGAGTTTTTGTCGTATTATGGACGTAGTAGGAATGCGAAAGAGTTGGTTTTGAAGGAGGTAGAATAACATGTACTTTCTTATTAGGTAGGTACTCGTGGGTGGTAGTTATTATATACAGGTAACTCAATAACGATAAAAGTTGTTGAATCAATTCAATGAGCTGAGAGATTTCTTTCTCAAAAGTCATATATAAGTTATAAACATGTTCAATTTTTGTGTAAATTATCACTGATAACAAGGGAAAAAATCATTAAATTATTTATTTAAAATGTAGTCTCTATTCCTAAACCACAGAAGTTAACCATTCAACACTATCGTTTAACAGACTCACCTATTCATGAACATGTTTGTTACTAGTTACAGGTCTTAGTTGCAAGTCGCTAGCTATATAAGTCTTAGTTGTAAGTCACCAATTATAAGTCTGAATTAAGTAGTCTCTAGATAGAAATCTTAGCTGTAAGCCATTAGTAATAAATCTAAGGTGTAAATTATTAGACATAAGTCTATGTGATAAGGTATAGGTTAGATACATTATGTTGTAAAGTGTCCTTGAGGTGATTTTCTCACGAAACCGACGCTATAGAAATAATCTAATGTTATTATTATTATGAACAGGTTGATTTTCTTGAACGAATATCACATTTGATAACAGGGTTAGGCTAGGTTATTTTAGTCAAAATACTTCGAAATGATTATATACGTTTTATTATATATATTTACACTTCATAAATCGTTATCAATTTAAAAGTGAAGAAAAATCATCTCATCACAACGCCCTGTTATATTGGTACCATCGTGACGACTGGGTGTACACACTGCCACAAACTGATTAGGACAGCTCGGCGACATATTTACCATTATTTCTTACATAAATTCACCGACATAAAATACACTTATAAAATAAATACACTCCAACCGCCAATATCGGATATTTTAAGTAAGTTCAGTTACGGTACCTGTATTAGATATAATGATGAATAAAGAAAAATAAAAGTATGAATATAAGCAGTGTAAGTGTCCTACCTCTTCTCCCAGCGCGTCCCTGTAGCGGACCCACTTGCCCAGGCGCGGCCTCCAGTACTCCAGCAGGTAGGCCTCGGCAAACTCCTGCCCCTGGCCGTTACCGAATCTGCCCTGCGTGCCCGACGCCGTCAGGAGGTGCACCCGCTTGAGGTCCACCTGTAGCCACTCGCTGCTGTCGGCCGTGACCTGCTGCTTGGGACACCAGGCGCCGCCGTGGCGTTCGCTGCGCAGTCTGGAATCAAACGAAAAAGGTTGTAAAGTCGAGTGAAAGATTCAATTTAATCTGAAAGTAATAGTTACTGCTAACTGAATATTCGAAGATGATTTAAGGAGTCTGAATCTAGAAATTAAATGGAGGAATGATCGCTGAATACCTTTTGCTGTTGTTGGAAGTTAAAATAATGAAAAGGGTTCCAGATGTTGGCAAATTCAGCCGAAACTTTGAAACATCGTTGTGAGATTATATGCAATAGTAATATTTTAACACAATTACGAAAACTTACGTAAAAAAGATTAACAAACTTACAAAAAACTTGACCTAATTTATAATAGACCTTAGAACGGGGTACCCCACGAAGGTCACATTGTAAAACATTATGAAATAAATATATATGGAAGGACGAAGCTAACTGATTCAAATACATTCAGAACTATAATAGTGTTCTTTCTTTCTTATAACAAAGGACGCCAATAGAAAAATAATTTCTCTCAGGGCCTATGTCCTTTGAGGATCGTGTGTGAAGGATTTTTTTCAGGAGATGAAGAATTGAGGAAAGAAACACAGAGGCCGGCAAATCGTTCCACAGGCGTGCTGTTGAACTTAAGAACGAGTTGTAGAAACGACTCGTTCTCATGTGACAAATTTCAATCTCGTGGGCGAGCGTTTTGAGCGTTTCTTGATTATACATGAACCGGTGCCGAAGGCACCAATGACGTTGGTTCTTCAGAACATCTTCCATTAAAATACCAGTAGAACAAGGACAGAATTCACACATGACGCCTGCGATTGATAAAGATTGTAATTCGTTTGTTAAGATAGGGCAATCTATCAAACGGACCGCCCGTTTCTGCACAGAGTCAAGGGTTTTGTGGATAGTTTCAATAATGAAATGTAAATAATTGTTTGGTGGCAGAGCGTTTTTTTAAAGCAACACGCTATTACAGAGAGTGCTAAACATCACCAGTAAATCCACTGTTAATTGATTCATCTAAAGGTCTGTTCATATCTACCGGCACCGTGCAGTGCAGACACGTACAGTGGCAGGCTCGGCACAGAAGGGAGTATTCACATTACACCGTATATGAATGTGTTCATATTTTATAAGTAGTCGTGGTTTTTAGCCGCCTAACCGAGTCTTGAGATTAGCTTGCACATGAATGAGAGGATTGTATTACAGAATAAGCTGATTATTCATAAACTCTCTGAGTCAGAATGGCTTCCGTTTCGCCAATTCAATTCATCTCAGTTATGGCGGAAATTAATGTGTCTGACTCGTTAGAACGGATCTTTTCAACTTGTAAAAATGTGATGCGCTTCTCTTGGAAAAGGTCTCGCCAAAAAAATAAAAGTCCGAACGCATTCCTTTGCTGAAAGGAAATACAGAAGGGTTATTCAAGTGTGTGTGTTTTATTTCATGAAAAATATGGGTATTTTAAATGCGCTTTAGAAATCACTGAGATGCTAATTGGCTCTTTTTGGATTTTGGCATGTTTCTTAAAATTTTGTGTAAGTTTTCATGTTTTTAAAACACATTTCTTAGATTTTGCAAATTGGTGTAAGCATTTTTGTCAACACTCTGAAAGCACATTTCAAATGTTGAATAATAATAATAATGTTTATTTATTTGAAGCACACATTATTTAATAACAAAATGTAAGAAGGCTTTGACTGCCCAACCAGGAATAAATTCCGTTTTAGGACAGTCAAATTAACACGTTTAGTTCATATTATGTGCCATTATACAAAAATAGAAGGGAATAAAGCTAGTATTGACATAGTATGGTAATATACGAGTAATATATGTAGATATATGAGATGTTAAGAATAGTATAGAAAAAACAATTGTGTATACCAGATAGTTTGAGTGTAGCATAATAATTAATATAGAATAATAGTAAAGTTCAAAGAGATAAGAATAAAGTATAGAGTAATCGTTTACGTATACCAGATAATTTGAATGAATGGCGAGAAACGGCATGAATTATAACCGAATAGCAAAATAGAGAGCAGATGCGTGTGTTATAAAATAATATGTCTGTGAAGTCAAAACAAGTCTCTCACATCTCGCATCAGTGAAACACGCGTTTCTCCTGTATCCTAGATTCACCATGTGATTGTACTTTATCATATGTTAATATTAACTGAATAGTGTAAAATAAATAGCATTTCTTGTCGAATGGGTAGAAGTGTTGTTTGCAAAGATCAAACGGCAATTTTAAACACGCCATTCTCATTGAAGACAATCCCCGGATCCCGGAAGGGCGATCTGTACTTTTTAATAAATAAATTAATAATTATTAATTGCTTTTGTGTTCAATTCGTAGAACTTCATCTACTTCTTTTTAAATTTAATGTGAATCAAATTTTAACTAACTAATTAACTAACCATCAAGCCGTTTTTCCGCAGGGGTACGCGGGGAAGACGGACCACCAAACAACTCGATTTTGGCATACACTTCTTGCTTTCACATTCATACAACTTCTGACATGGCCCGATTCAAGTATTTGATTCACTTGATTGTGCCACGTCTTCCTCGGACGTCCCGGCTTCTTCTTTCATTGGCATTCATATATTCTATTTACACTCCTTTCTCCGTTCGTTCGCTCTACATGCCCTAAACATCTAAGCGTCCCTTTCTTAAACTTGCACAGTACGCTTACATCGGCCTTGCATTCTTTACGAATCTCAACATTTTTCACACGATCATACATGGTTTTACCACACATTCGTCTCAGAGATCTCATTTCTACAGCCAAATACTTCTAAATTAATTTTTATAATGTTATTATTATGATCTATACTGATTTAAAAAAAAATGATGTTGACAATTTGTATAAGATCTTTCGACACCTAGACTCAAAACCTGCCAAAGAAATTGATAATCCGTTCAAGAAAGTATTTCGATGTTTAAAAATGTTTGATAAATTTCACCAGAAGTTCAATAGAACAATATTGAGCTCAATTCTAGCACACGGACACGCCCACAACCCACATTAATGTAGTTTTCTGTTTATCTCTTCAGAGCTTGTGGAAGATCAAATGAAAAATATAAACACACTAAAGTGATTATGAAAATACGAACAAAATACGAATGTGTCGAGCGCGAAGAGAACTCTGCGCGGAAACGTTCCTCGTCGCGTTCTTATTTAATTAAATTAATTCCACATCGCTTCCGTCCAAAGAGAAAACACCTCGGAGATATAATTCTCGATGCCATTCGTGATCCAACAAGACCAGCTGAGCTGTGGCCGCTCTGCGCTCTCTCGGCTCACGGCTCACGGCTCACGGCTCGACTGCTGGCTGAGGCCGGGCCTGGTAGATGGTAGATGACCCATCCATAAACAATATTAACACGCTGTCCTGCGTATTTGCATTAACTGCCTCGCACTTCGCGTGTCCGTCGTGGCACGGACAGCGGCGCCAAACTCCTGTGTTTAACCGAGATTTCTACACAAATCTCAGTATTTTTACGAATAACTGAGATTTCTCAAGGAAACACACAATTTTTATTAGTAACTATAATATTTACAGGAAACTCAACATTCAAATGTTTAATAGCATCCATTTGAAATGAAAATTGGTATTTTAAAATTTAACTGAGATAGCTAAAGCACAGATGATTTTATTTCATTCATTATTCAATAAGGACTCCAGTGAAAAATATAACAACCTAAAAAATTTATATTCATATAGATCAGCAGACGCAGATTCTGAACATATAATTTTTACTATATATAATTGTACTTGGAATTTATAAATCGTTATTTAAAAGTTAATAAGAAATCATCTCATCGAAACACCTTGTTATGTAGGTACCAATGCATTTGGAACATCTGACGTCACGTGCGCATTCTGTTTTTGGGTTAGTATGGAAAATTTTATTTTTCGTTTTTGATTTCCATTTTAAATACGTATTTTTTTTTTTTAGTTTTGGCGAAATTTAAACTTTGGGTGACTTAAAAATCTATAATTGTTGTTCAATATAAAAATAAAAAATAAAATAGAGTATTCACGAGCAAACCAATTATCGATACGGCTACTGTGATAATGTTAATGATCAATAATATTATTATTCTTTGAGTTAAAGTTTCTCAAAAGGGGTTTTTTTTTATTTATTTATGTTTAGTCATGGTTTACTATGAATAGAATATAAAAGTAAGTACGGTAAAGCTCATCCTCGTTTTGACATTTTACGTTCTAACATGAAAACTGATCAAAACCGACCGGCCATAGATTTAGAGCATTTGGGCGGGCTTTGAAAAATTGAAAATTTAATAAATTTTTTTAACTATAAAAAAACGAAATACACTAATATTAAAGTTTGAACGTTGTTATTGATAAAAAAACATTTAAAAAATGGACTGGAGTTCCGTATTGCTTAAATGACTTTTCTCAAATAAAGTGCGTCTCTTTGTTCTTCTGATATATCTAAAGTAACCTCAGTATTCTCGTGTTTAACAAATTCTTTCTAAAGGAAACTCGGTATTTTCAATTATCGCTGAGATTTCTCAAGTAACTCAATACTCTAAATTTTAAAGAGAGATTTTAAAGAAAAACTCAGTTTTACAATATACAACACTGATATCTAAAACTAACTCACGCTTATCAAAATGTGCAATAAAAAAAGGAAAATGTGTATTGTTTATGATCAGTAAATTAGTTTTTCAAAGAAAAAACGGATAGTACTATTCCCCGATCAAATTCCAGTAGTACCGGGAAATATTATAAAGGTGCACGGCTACTCGCGAACAGAAGCCAACTTTAATTGCCAATCGGTGCAGAAACTTTAAGTTTACACACAGAGTTTCCGAAAAATAAGCTTTACCGTCGACAAACTTTGTTTTTGTCCAATGGCCTTTTTTTGGTGAAAATAACAAAGACTTATAGATAAATAATTATACATTTTTTAAATAGTGATTCAAAACTAACTTTATTATATAAGATGACTGATTCCTAGACTATAACTATAACAACTGTCAACAGTTTCATATGTTTCAGGTTTTAGGTTTGAAAGTTTTAATTTAGTTTTAAGTTCGGATGAAAGCTTCTCCTGTCAAAATCCGGCTGATAAGTTTCAACTTGTTAGCTTTCAGGAAGCTGGGATTGAAAATATGAAATTTCTTAAATATTATTTTCATTTCATATGTGCACACTGCAATCTGAAATCTAGTTGGAAACGATTGTGTACATGTGAAAATTATGATGTTATACAATATTAATCTCCTGCAAAAAATCATCGAGTTCTATTAATGAAAGGCTTTCTGCGCATAAAGGGGAAGATACATACCAATACTATTTTACAAATACTGTTCGTTCTTGACTTCATTCGGTAAGTGTTTAATTTTACTTGACCTTTTAAACCTTAAAACTGTCCCTCATTACAATAAACCAAAACCATCATTATTGTTGTTGTTATTTACAGTCCACAGCAGTTTTACAAGCGAAACCCACAAAAAGACTGTCGTGGACTCGTAACAATGATAGTAATAATTATGGTTTTGGTTGATTGTAATCAGGGATAGTTGTAAGGTTTAAAAGGTCAAGGAAAACCAAACACTCACCGAATGACGCCAAGAACGAACGTGCTCCTCGAAAGAAGTTTTTTCGTCTCCATGCGAACAAGAGAGAATTCCAAGCAATTACTGTCAGATCACTGTGTTCCATTTATCAAAACGCTGTATTTGGTTTGGGAAGGTAAGTACTGGATAAATAGCAATTAAGGTAGGAAGCAAATATATGATCATTTCAGAACCTAACAAATACGGCGCCAACGATTTCATTTGGTTGGTTAACTCTGCCCGTTTTTGAGTCACTTTGATATGAATATTAAATAACGAATATCTGTTAATATATTCCCTTGGCTCCCTAGCGAGGACACGAACCTCTCATAAATAAGTGATGTGTGCCCGGCGAGGTCCAGTCCCGCCTGCGTCGACACCTCTCGGAATTATTATAATGTCCAGCTCGGCCGCGAAGGGTAAACGACGGGATAGACGGGATTGACTTTTACGCATTAACGAGAGCATTTTAAGGCGATCAACGCGGACAAGGGTAAAAGCCGGGACTGCCCGGGCCATTAAACCGCGTCACCTCCAAAACCTCGGCTAATACATTAAACATGAACCTAGGATACCTCGTTAACTATTTTCAGTATTTTGGTTTATATTCAGTGGCGTAGCAATGAACACGAGAGACTAATCCATTTCCAAAATTATTTATCCAAAAATAAAAACACCTAGTTTTAGGGAGCAAATTATACACACCAAAATTCAAGTCGTTTTTCATATAGGTATGAGCAGTGGCGTGTAGTCCACAGAGGCTGAAAAGCTGTGCCTACTCTAAGAAAAATGAATTATAGGATGAAGTTATTGAAACATTTAAAAAGGCGACAAATTTATAATCAAAATGTGTTGACTAATTAATTAACTAACTAATTAACCATCACGTGTTTTCCCCGCAGGGGTAGGCAGAAAGGACGGACTGCCAAACAACTCGATGTTGGCATACACTTCTCGCTTCATTCGCATTCATACATCGTCTCATACATTCTTTTCTATTATTCAGAGTTTTGACATGGAACGTACTTAATTCACTTGATCGTGCCACGTGTTCTTTCCATGAGTACTCGTATAAGGTATTTGGCTCATCTCCTAAATTGGCTAAATAAATTCAAAATATACACTTCATACCTGAAGTTAGAAGAAACTACACAAAGCCTACCGTTGGCCATAGAGAAATGCAAGCCACTGGGTACGAGCAACTAATTCTGAATAGCAGGCGTGCGACGCATGACCTCGACAGGTCCCGGCAAGCATGAAGCAAAATTGAAAAATTTTACGAAGGTCGAAATATTATTATACTCATAAAGGATTTCGTTTACCCTTTTGATTGCTAAAAAAAATATTTGTTAGATGGGAAATGCCCCGAACGCCAGGAGCGCTGTGTATGGACACTGGACAGGGCTATTATTCAAATGTTTCGGAGTAGAATATTTAGATTATCTAAATTCCAAATGTGTCGATTATGTCTATCACTGTACCCCCGGGACTAGATTTCGAAGTGGTCTCAGCCAGTTGTAAAATATTAAAACAACTGACTTACTGAGTTGATACGTTACACCACTGGATATAGGGACGCACTAAGTACTCAATATGTACTCGGAGGTCTAAGGTTAAGACCAACTATTAACATTAAATGTTAAATATTAAAAAAAAAACTGACTCACTGAGTTGATACGTTACACCACTGGATATAGGGACGCACTAAGTACTCAATATGTACTCGGAGGTCTAAGGTTAAGACCAACTATTAACATTAAATGTTAAATATTAAAAAAAAAACTGACTCACTGAGTTGATACGTTACACCACTGGATATAGGGACGCACTAAGTACTCAATATGTACTCGGAGGTCTAAGGTTAAGACCAACTATTAACATTAAATGTTAAATATTTAAAAAATAAGATATTTCACATTGTAGCTTAGACCTGGATGTGACCAGTGCAATTGTTACAATAAAAAAAGCTTGTTTTCATCAAGTGGATTAGGTGTACGAAACGTAGATAAAACTTAAGCTATGTTATGCAAACATGTAGGTAGAAATTATTCTGAAGAATTTTCCAAATGTTTGCATTTCCTTTCTTCAGATCCTTCCCTACTATCTTTAATCTCGCGTAACATTCCTTAAAACAGGGACACCATAGTCCCACCGGCACATAAAAATAAATCTAGTTATTAACATTTCAAAATGAATGAATACATCAAAGGATTATCGAACACACGACAATTCAAAACCGTTTCGATTAGCAATATGTTCGTAACGCCTTACATTCCGTTCCTGCAACCACTTCTCGTTTCGTCGATCCGCGGTAGTTTGTTTGGATCAGCAAAGAAAAATTACACCCAGTGTCATGTCCCCATACAAGTGAGAGAATTCACGACCGATCGGTTATTTAAGTAAGTTACGTCCGGCCTACGTAGATATTCGCGAAACACTTAATAAAACGCAACATTTTAAATATTGACACATCTTAAAGTTCTCGTTTCCCCTCAGCGCTCGTTCCGCAGGAAGGGCGGGGGCGCAATAAAATGATTCATTTTATTTTCACCGACAATTTATTACATTTTTAAGAAGCAAGCGAATTAAAGAAAGCCAAAAGCAAATTCAATAATGAATAATTTAAAAATGCAAGGGTCATTTTGAATAAACGTAATGCGGTAACTGTTAATTTGGAGATGTAATTTATTTATTTATAATGTTTTTTGTTGTTCCTTGAGTATAAGTTTTCCAGATTATAATACGACCATAGTATTATGTTAAAAATAAAATAAATAAAACTTCAACTAGTAGTACTACACGGCTAATGAAATAATGTTAAAAAGTTAGATTGGGTTTATCTTATAAATAAAATAAAACATATTATTATTATTATTAGACCACTTTCTTCAAAGTTATACCGACAATACAAAGCTGCATAACTCACACTTCATTAGATACTCCATTAGGAAAACGTAGGAAAGACTAACTTAATATTAAATTATTGACTCTTTATTGCAACTCATCCAGTTCGATATTCCTTGCGGTGGACTCAGAAATAACGAATTGCTTTACCTCAATCAATACTCTACTAATTATTATGGGTACCGGTCCAGAATGTCGAGACTTGTTAACTCAAGCCAGGGCCTTGAAATTTTTGGTACGAGCTTTTTGATTCATTCTTGTATTTTATGTATGTGTTGTTATTTTTCTGTAGCTCTTGTTTATTTAGTTTCGTTTTGTGTATTTTGTGAAATTGGATAATGGTCCGTTAATATAAATAAATGATGGAAACATTGCCGCGAGCTGCAAAAGTTGGGTTATCTCAGATATTCCTTGCAGAAAAAGTTTTGGTAATTTTGTGATGGCAGGCCACAGCGTTCAAGAGTTTTTACTGTTTTTTCTACTTTGCATGCTTTAAATATATTATTATTTGTATTATATTTCGTAAATTATTATAAGATGCCACATTTTTGGATATTTAGCCATTAGTTAGATAAGTGGTTGTTTTATCACAAATACAAGCCATTAATAGAAAACTGTATCGAATGTATGACTGACTTTGACGGGGGTCGTTAATCAACGACCAAGACACACTGAACAAATAATCCCAAGAAGTGTGATCTATACCGATTTAAAAGAAAATTGATGTCGCCAATTTGACCTTTCGACTCCTAGGCCCCTGACAGTCCAATAAAATTGACAATTTGTTCTGAAGTTTTTAATAAGATCTTCGCATGCAAGGTACAACGAAGCACCTGTAATCATATCCCATTCCTTTGATTGCATTCATAATAATACCAAGCAGCCCGGCGCGTGTACAAGTATCGTATTAGTGAACCAGTATGTGTATATAGGTGTTACGGTGGATTGTAACATGAAATGGGACGTACAAATATCCAACCTGTGTAAGCGCTTTTGAGCCATTGATGACAAGCTACTTGCAGTGGCTTATCGGGTACAAGTTCCCATTGTATGTTATTAATATTATAAAATAAAAAAAATAAAAATCTAGAATACGCACACGCCCACAACACAGCTATATCTGTTTATCTCTACGGTGATATGAAAAGAGAAGACGCTTAATGAAGAATCGAGGACTGAGCTGAGTATGTGCGAGTCTGGCAATCTGTTGAACGCTCTGTATCTGATGTTCCTATAACGAGGGCAATTTCGTTTAGCTCGTGTAATAAACTAATATTATGATGTATAACTTTTACATGAGCTTGTATCCGCCGGCGCATCTGGGAAGAGGAGATATATGTCTTGTTGTATTTATAATTTCTAAGTGGCAATGACTAATTCATAATGGTTTTTTTTCATAAGTTAACATTTCCATATGATTCAAATAATTAACTTATGAAAAAAAATGAACGCTGAATACTTAAAATTAGAAACGTAATAGTACCAGAACTTGTTGACAAGATATAGCTTGGCATTTAATTGTAGATATTTGTTATTTAGGAACTACAAAATGCCATTATTATGGCAACACCAAGCTACTCAATTTGTCTTTGAAATGTTTTCTTAAATTTTAAATATTTTCAGTTATTCATGTTTGATAGTTAGTTTTAAAGAAAAAAAGGCAAAACATCATAATTCATTTGTAACGTTTAAAAAATATTTTCAATTTAAAACAGAAGCAATATTAATTAACAAAAAAAAAAAAACATTTTTGGAACAACGACTTTCAAATGTTAAGTTCAATTATAATTTTTTTATTTTTTATTTAAATGAGTTATTATATTTTATTTTGTTTTATTTTCTATTACAATCTATACTGTTATTTCCCAAGAACCTACTGTAAAAACTCGCTTAATTTGTAATTGACTGTAGTGGCAGTATACCCATGCACTGACCTATAAATTCATGTACATGAAAAAAAACTTTGTTTGTTTTGTAACTATATTGTTTAGTGTATTTTTTTCTTTCTTTCTATATTATGTGTTCTTTTTCATAACTAAGATAACCTTTGCTTTTTTATGTCTATAAAATTAACGTATATATAACAATTTTTAGCAACACTGTAAATAACAAAATGTATAAAAAAGAATTTTAAACTTCTTAAGCTCTTTATGGTAATTTCATAAATAGTCTCCAGTTCTAAAAATTATAAATATTTCAAATAAATATCAACTCGTCTTGTGCCACCAATCCTATAATAAATGTAACATCGCCCTTGAGGTGATTTTTCACAAAAACGGCGCTATAAAAATCATCCGATTATTATTATTATCAATAGAAACGGATGATAAAATCGAAACTGTAAAACTCATATCTTTCCTAAGCTTAAAGTTTCTAATAAAACTGTGCTCATCTGAAGCGGCCTGCCAGGTAAGTATGGTTTTCTGTATCTCTTTGTACATAGATAGAGAATAGGAAGTAATAAAATACAGCGCCCTTGAGGTGATTTTTACAAAATCAGCGATATACAAATTATCCAATTATTATTATTATTAATAATGTTTAACAACTCAACGGGTATAAAAAAATAAAGAGTTAACTGCGATATAATCCATGGGTTGGCAGAAATGACAGGAGGAAACAGATTTGCTTTTCGCTTTGCCTTCATGCCACAAGTTTCCGAATTAGCTCATTACGTACGCGCTCATGTCTTATACATATTTGCATGGTGTATTCCTAGAACTCAGCGAGTGAATCAACCTGAAGAGCATTTCTGTTTTTGCATCGGTGTGTAATTAATTACCACTGCATTCCAAATAAAACCGATCGCCCGTAAATTGGCACGCGCGTTGGATCTGGTTTCATTTCGCTGTCGTGTTAATTTATCAAAGGATTTGGTTGAAAACTTCTCTCTGCCATGACCCGTGACTGTTATGAACGCCAACACGGTTGGAGAGACGGACTGCAAATTGCTGCAGGTACTATCACTCTGAAATTCTGAAGGTGGCTTTATCCTGCCATCCCAACTAACTTCTTGAACTGCTCCACTGTTTCTGTATCTGCTGAATATTAATTGTTGGTTTTGGGCTTGAGGCGGTATTTGAATTTGGAAAAATCTGTATTGTAACTAATTAACTAACCATCTTGGCCTTTCCTCGGGGGGGTATATATAGTCCGCCAAAAAGCTCAATCTTTGCATATACTTCTTTCTTCTTTCACATTCATACATCGTCTCATACATTATCTTCTATTATTTCGACTTTTGATATGACCCGAATCAAGTGTTTGATTCACTTAATCATCATTTATTGATTATTATTTATTTACTTACTAGCTGATGTGTAATCCCGGCCTTGCTCGGGATTATTTATGTTTTTCTGAATAAAGTCATAAAATTGTGAATTCTTGTTTGTCGTTTGGGTGCTTTAATTGATTTCACAGTGAAAGTTATGCCTTGTGACGACTATTACGACCTCTAAACGAATTAACAAAGAAACATCCATTTGAAAAATTATTTTATTATTTCATTTAAAACATTTATTTTTTCAAAATATATCTAAATAATAAAGTTTTCAAGTAGGTACCTACTCGTATTTTCCATTTTGAAAATATTCTATCTAACCAGAGTGGTATATCCATGGGTTAACCTTAATACAACATGGCGGGTTCAATGTTTGTATATATATATATATATACTACTAAAAATTTTACATATTATATTTCATCCAAAATACTCTCTAAACCTTCCCGGCATTAATAAGAACAAACCGTTTTATTTTCAGTGAAACCAGTCAAGTAATTTTCGAAAAAATCGAGGACAGACACATAAATATTAATTTTTACATTTAGAGAAGACTAGATGTTCTGAGATCGAGTCTTAGTCGGGACCGTATTTTTTTTTTCTACGTTTTCTTCTGTTTCACATTTTACATCGTGATATTATATAAACAAAATTAATAACATTTAATTGTTAATAACAATGAATCTATCTCCCAGTAACAAACGATATGAATCTATCTCCCAGTAACAAACGATATGAATCCATCTCCCAGTAACAAACGATATGAATCTATCTTTCAGTAACAAACGATATGAATCTATCTCCCAGTAACAAACGATATTCAGCGTCGCAGATAATAATCAACATAGTGAGGTACATTTAACATAGTAACTACCAATATTTGTTGCGCATTTGAAAAACTATTCTACTTTAAACGCGCACATACTCGTATAAATATTTCGTAGAATCTCGGATCTTCCAAGAGCTGCAACCTGCTCCCACAGATTAATCAAATTAAAATTTCTTTCCGGCGTATAATTAAATCGCGCGAAAAGATAGACTGACTATTATAAATAAAGGGTGTCGGTAGTTACTTTGCTAACAGCCTTCGTTCGCAGGTTGTAACTAAAGTAATTAATGTTTTAATCAGGGAACATTTTTAATAATTCCATCTCCATCGTGTTGTCAAAGTTTGCGCTGCGCGGGCTCGCAACTCCGAGGGTTTGCGATGCAATATAAATAGTCTGCCCATAGTGCCGTATTCCGTCCCACAGTGTGGGGCTTGGAGCCGGTGGTACCAACCGGGGTACCTTGTGACTCACTGTCAGTCCCTTATTAATTATCCATCATACGGCGCGGAAGATGGCAGGATCCCGGATCCGGAATATTTATACACAATCACGGCGGAAGGTGAAATATTCACGGAATTCGCGAACTTTAAATGGGATGAACTAATTGAAAAACTAAAAGCGTTCTGTTTTTGTTAAATTTGAGTTAATTCGTTATGCACTATTTTGGGTGCATTTCTAGATGAAATTAGGCTCACTAGGTCAAACTTTACCATTTTTTTGACTGCGCAAGAATACATACATGCCTGTGGTCAGCAGGGATATTTTTTCCTGAACAAAAGTTTTTTTTTTAGTTTTTTTACATTAATAATTTTGTAATTTTTTAAACCTTTTTTTAAACTTTATATAGCACAGATTATATACATCCAACTGTTTAAAAATTGCTTGGGTTGTTCAACTAGGAAGATTTCCTGGTATAGGTCAGTCAAAATTGAATGTACAGAGTAGAGTAGATGCCAATATTGTTTCATTAATAATTGGATTACTTCTATAGCGCCGTTTTCGTGGGAAAATCACCTCAAGGGCGCCTTACAATCAATCCATACAACATATCACTTGATGTACAACTAATATCTAAAATTCATCACTAATGGCTTACAAGTAAGACTTACAACTATTGACCAACATAGAAATAAAACCCATAATAGTACTTAAGCATACAAAAAGAAAGAAAAAAACTAAATTTAAATAAAATAAAATGTGAATACGAAATGAACAATAATAAAAAAGATTTAAACAACATAGATAAATTAATATTAAGTAATCTCCCACATCCACAAAATATTAACAATAGATTAAAACATAAAGGTAAACTGGTGTTTGTTGGTGTTTTTTTTTTTGTTTTTTTGATTTTATTTTAAATGATATACATTACAAAAGAACGCAACATTTTACAGGCAGAATATTTTTTATTGTTCCCTTTAAACCCTATTGTGTAATTTAATACAAATATATTTATATTTGAATTTTTTTGTTTCATATTAAAGTGCCTTTTAAAACAGTGTGTAAAAATATAAGAAAAAAAAAATATATATTTAAAAAAAATATATATATCCCACAGAGGCAAAGCCTGTGTGTAGTTTTTTTTTATTCAATGACTTTTGTGGAAGTTTTAAAGTTTTTAATTTTAAACATAAAATTAAGGTATTTATTTTCTGTAAACGATAAAAGCTACAAGTGAAAATAAGAAACATAAAAATGACATTAAGTGATAAAAAGAAACAACGATTTAACAGAATTTCACTGGTACTTTCTCATGTATGTATGCATATTACATATCAGCGCCCTTGAGGTGATTTTTCACAAAAACGGTGCTATACAAATCATCCAATTATTATTATTGTAAACACTATAATGTCGAACAGACTGGTTGAACCTTCTCGTACGAATGCCGCTAAATTTGGGGATAGAGCTTTCAATGAACTGGGTCCACATTCTTGGAATGACCTTCCATTTGATTTGAGGTCAGAAAGCAATTTCGAAATCTAAAAAAAAAGAAAGAAAACCCTAACAAGATGTAAAGCGCGTTTGAGATGATTTTGGTAACTAAACGGAGCTCAGAAAAGTAACCATTAATTACAATATATTATTCTGCAATAATAATTCCGGGACTAACTACCAAATACATGCACCCATTTCTCGCCTACATACACCTGGAAACAAATTCATTTCTGCCATAGATATATTTAATATACGAGTACGTTTACCCATTTTTAAAAGATATCTGAATGATATTTTTATGTTGCAACGATTAATAAGAGCATCACGTAGGAACTGTTGTATTTATATATATTATAATTATTATTTTTTTAAGTATCTTTTTACTTGTCTACAATCTAAAACTATATTATATATTATGCAATTTCATACATTTATACGTCATCCGGAATGCAAAGACCTTTTTTTTCCACAATGTCATGCACTCATATTATATTATGCACTTGTATATTATATATCATGTAGATCAGACTATTACTATTTTTATTTAAAAAAAAATAAAACACTATCCACAAAACTAAAAAACTTTCCCTTTAAACTTCTCTGTGACATGCACTTGTATATTATTATACATACATATTTATCAGAAATTTGTTACACTTACGTACTTACTATATATCATGTTAATTTTTTGGTAACTTAAAACCTTTTTTTATTTCCGTACATAAAATCATTTAAACGATAAAATATGTAAAATCCCATCGGGGAGTTAGAAAATTAAAAAAATCATAAACTAAGAATTCAACGCGTATATATTTAATCACCTCTTCCCGTAGTATGTTGATCTATATATATATATATATAAATTATTCCTTAAAGAATCTCTGAAAGGTAATTCTAAGAAAAGTATTCGGATAGGCGGGAAACTTACCAAGAAGTACCCTTTATTATTCTTCGTTTAACCACTGAACAAAGTTTACGGGAGCACGTGTTCAAATCAACACGAATGCTTACTTACGAATTTGCCTTCCTCAGAGAGGCCCATTGCTTTGGGCCGAGGGCGCGAGGAGGTTCGCCCCGAGTAGCTCCGCCGCCGACATCTTTTCCTTTATGGCCGTGGTTAAGTTTTCGTGTTTATTACAGTATGAATGATGTGTATTAATGCCCTTTCTCTGTTTCCTCCTCGGTTTATGTATCCGCAAGGTCATCATAAAGCGAGCATAATGCCAACATCCCGAATAATACAGCGCCGAGGGTGCCGGCCGTAATGTACTGTGCATACGTGTAGCGTAGTGAATCTGCTTTACTGCTGCGGTGATCTCATTCTGAATTAATTATATGTATACTTGATTATGCCAAGAGCATGTAATTATGATTAGGTATACCTAAAGCACGAATGCACTCTAAACGTGCAACTTAGAAACTGTGTACATATGACGCTGACTGAAAAAAATCCAACTCTCATTTATAAATTTCACCAAAAATTATAATGAATTTAGATAGTCAATATGTTTTGAAATAAGTACAAATATTAAGATTATAGTAAGGACTCCAGTGAAAAATATAATGACTTAAAGAATATGCATTCATATAGACCAGCCAACGCCGATTATGTACATATAACCTACATTATATAAATTATACGTAGAATTTTAAAATCCTTATTAAAAAGTGAATAAATAATCATCTCATCAAAACACCTCGTTATATTGGTACCTTTGCATTTGGAACATCTGACGTCACGTGTGTATTCTGTTTTTGGATATTTTGGCAGTTTTATTTTTCGATTTTGTTTTGTATTTTAAATGTGTATTTTTTTTAGCTATGGTGAAATTTAAACTCAATTTGGGTGACTTTAAGCTCTATAATTGTTGTTCAATATAAAAAATAATAAAAAAAAACTATTACGAATAACAGAAATTAGAGTATTCATGAGCAAACCAAATGTCAATATGGATATTTCAATAATGTTAATGCTCAATAATATTATTATTCTTTGAGTTACAGTTTCTAAAAAGATGCATAATGTTATTACTTATGTTTAGTCATGGTTTACTATGAATATGATAGAAAATTTTGTACGGTAAAGCTCATCCTTATTTTGAAATTTTCATTCTAACCTCAAAAGCGACCAGCCTTAAATTTGAAGCATTTTAGCGGGCTTTGAAAAATTGAAACATTGAAAATTATTTTAACAATGAAAACAAACTTTAAAAAAAAATCGAAATATATTGGTATGTTTTAACGTAATCATTGATACTGGAGTTCCTTATTGTCTCTACAATAATTGTGCTTTTCAAAAAATGTAGAAAAAATAGTGATACGGACAAAAATTGTCAATCTTCTTAACCATTTTCAATACATCTGCGTAAATTTACTTCGATTACACTAAAAGAGTTTGACATTTAGAAATTAAAATAACCGTTTTACGCAGGTTGAAGATTGTTTTTCCAAAAACTTTTGGATATTAAATTAGAGTTCCGAATTAAGGTGCGATAGAAAATAACTTTTCGACAACGTTTTTCAAAGTAAAATTGCAATTTGACGAGTGGGCTAAGCAGAAACTAAGCCCCGCTACCCAGATGATAAATCATATTCGGACAGGAGCCTAGCCTTATCGCGTTGGAGCGAGGATCCACTCCGGTTAGGGGGCCGAAGAAAAAGTGAAGAAGTAGTAGCGGAATTTAATCAAAGAAAAAAAAATAGGTGTCACAATTGGGTTACAGGGCCTGACCGATTTGTATGCAATTAGCGGGATTAGTACATGGAGGGATGCACGATATTGGATTTGCAGGTACAAACATGATTCAGATTGTTCTGAACTCCTGCATTTAATCTACCTTTATATACCTAAATGAACTACAAGACAAACATTGACATTTTACGTATGTATATCCCGATCCAACTACAGTTTGCATTCCCCAATTCAACGCTCACACCGTCTTGGTAACAAATACTTAAATGATATGGATTATGGATGGATATGATATGGATTTCACAAGATTTCACAAGTATTTGACAATAATTTAAGCTTGGGAAATTTCGAAAAAGTATGAACATATTATTTCTACCTAGTTTATAAATTATTGTTAACTACAACTTTTTTTACTTTATTTACTTATTTGTTATTAATGTCAATTTTGAGTTATTGTGTGTGGATATTGTAAAATCGCTCAGGGCATTTAAATAATAAAAAAAAAAAAATACGAAGTAGTGATTAAACAACAATTACGAACCCGAGCCATCGTCACCGCAGTTTACAAACAACACGTCTTCATCGAACTGCCATTCAGAACTTTTCGACACTTTCCAAACATCTTTTCGTCCTTCACGAAAATAAAAATAAATAGTTCTGCGTGTATTTCTATACGAGTAATTATATCTGTAGTGATAACTAATACCTACTCCTATTTTACGCTATTATTGTACGACACGCATTATGTTTGTAGAAGCCGTGGGCGTTCAATAAATAAATACTTAAGTCAAATGAATAGGAAATATTTTTATCATTATAGAAAATAATATTAACAAGACCTAAATGAAATATGAAAAAGGAAAAAATGACAGAAAATAAAAAGATTTCAGTCGCATCTGGGACTCGAACCCAGGTCGAGTCCCATACTGTTATTATTTTATACTTGTGCGTTATTGTAATTCTGATTTTAATTATTTAATAACGAATAGTGAATAGAATTAATAATGAAATTGATTTCATTCTTAAATTTCTAATATAAATTTATTATTTTATATTATATTTTTTTCCATTATCTGTACATTTTTAAATAATTACCTACCTATTTGAAACATTTTATGTTTATGCTTGTAATTTTGCCTATTCTTACATTACTATTTTTCGATGTTTATAAGTTGTTTAAAGTTGTCATTATTTTTTACGTATACTGTGTATCCTGAATTGCATACCCAGAATTTAGCAGTGTTCAATCGGGTCTTAAAAACCAAATTGTTCAAAAAAATCTTTCCGATATAAAACATAACTTCAGGCCATTTTTCTTTTTGATCCTCGATAGCTCATTTAGTTGCGGTTTTCTCCCGCTTGTTATTCAATGCCCTTAGTACCCAGTGAAAAACCTTGTGTATAATGTCATAATATTCTATTGCTCTGTTGTTATTTGAAATTCACATTTGATTATTTATACCTCTAGTTTATGGTAAATTATGCATGTAAGTGAGACTGCTGCTCACGAGTATTTTATGTCATAGTTTTAATTTGCATATATATATATACTATGTAGTATATCTGTTATTTTAAAATTACATTAGGTTAGGTTAGTTAGTGTAAAGCGAACTTGAGGTGAACCTTCACAAAATTGCGCTATCAAAATTAACTCCTATTATTTTATTATTATTATCCTGATAAGAGAAGCTTCGCTTCCGAAACATGTTGATATCTATATATTATACAGTGGTGTATACAAAGAATTCGTTTTTATTTTTTGTTTAAATATTTTCTTTTCATTTTATTTAAAATGACACCACAAAGTGATTTAACAATTACAAAAAAAAGTATTATTTTAAAAAAATCACTGATTTTAATTTAACTAATGGAAGCACAAAACAATAATATTTTCACATTGACCTCTAGAATGGAGTATTAATGGAGTTAATACGTATTAATGGATTTCTTTGCTAACTTGAAATCTGAGCGTTTTCTAATGGACATTGATATTTTCATCATGATAGGTAGTTTATTTGATGGCACTTTGATTGGTCTTGGTTTTTTTTTATTCCAAATAAGACATACAACGATGTTGCACTCTCATGAGTTATCAATTCAGCTCATTATGGGACTGTTGATTATTGCTATATAATATGAGGTATTACAA